>VWZG01013409.1:0-59761 GCA_013396735.1 Grallaria varia | reverse complement strand
AGCCATGATGATGAGTGAATGCATAATAAGGAAACCATAATTATGGTACATTTTACTGCAGCTTTACCCTGTTAATTCTAATGGGAAAGTGATGAAGATCCCTCAGTCGTGTGAAGAACATCAAAGTTTGTTTAATGAAACACATTGCTGTGTTTAACACACATGGATTCATAAAGGTGGATGGACAGGAGCCATATGTGTTGGTAAATATACCTGAACTAAAAGTGTAAATTGTTTTCCTTCAATCTGCTTAGAAATGATTTTGAATTGTGGGTAGGTTTTCTACACAAAACTGTTATTTTTAATATGGTAGGTTTTTGCATATTCAAGTGCAATGGTGCTGTTCATTCCTATTCTTAGCCTTTTTAATCTGCAGAGCTGGAAGCTCTCAGCTAGATTTCCATAGTTTTTTAGGATTTAGTTATTTACCCATCTTTACTTCAGGTATGGGCCACTTTTGACCATAACTGACAAAGAAGTTTCCGTGTGTCAGGTTCGCGTTCTGATAAAAGCTGCCTTCCAAGAATTCTGTTAATATGAGGAAATCAGTAAGTTACATATATGACAGGTTAGTTTTTCTCATATGTGCAGAAAGAATGGATGCTCTCAAATCAAGGTCCAATTTTTGTCCTGTTCAGTGCAGTACCATGATCGACAACTTCTGTTTGGTAATAACATGTTTTCCAGGTTATTTTATCTTCTGGCTACTCCTCCTCATAATTCTGAATGATACAAAGTATTTTGAAGCACAACACAAATTATTTCTGATTTCAGTAAGAAATCTTTGCCATTAATCTTAAACTGGAAAATTTGAGAAAGTTTTCATACATTGTCACTGAAGACAACCTCACTATAATTGCTTTCTTATGTACTGCTTTATATATCACTGGAAATAGTTGACTGATTATGTGCTGACCTGATCCTCTTGTCAGGAGAGGGGAAAAATCACTTAGATTAGTCAGGTAATTTCACCTCAATGACAAGCATGGACGCACTTTGACAACAACATTTTTATGTATAGCCCCAATCTAATAAAATTTTTATGAATTCCAGAATAGAAGGAATTCTAGAATTCAGGCTGAAAGTCCATTTTTTATCAGACTGTTGCAGTAAGACTCTTGCAATACAGGTTTCAGGGATAGTCTTGTACATCTCTTTGGCCTTTCTACTAGTCAGAAGTGAATGACAATCATGTGCAACAATTTTTAGGCAGTTTATCAAGTTATGTATGACAGCACAAGATATGAGGTCAAAAACCCTCTAACTTTCTGGACTGGAGTAAGATAATCAATACATTGGCCCTGTCCTAAAGATTCAAGGGAGAACTTTTCCTGCAGAGACCGGACTAAACCAACTTGCTGTTCTGTAATAATCTTCGTGAGTGCCTTTGCCCTCATACTGCTTTTCTGATAAGGTCTGACTCAAAGATCGTTCACAGAAAAGAGGATCTTCCAGTGGGCTTTGGCTTGGGTCAGTGAGTGAGGTCAGGTCAGGCATCACAAAGCTTAGCAAGAAAGGGAACCAGGTCACAAAGACCACAAAGGTGATATTTCAGAGAGGAGTGGAAAATGACACTAAGGCAGAATTCATCTTGACAAAGCCAGACATCTAGAAGTTACTTGACCCATTTCCTTCACAGCCATAGGATAAGAAAGAGGTGAGATAGTGGTTTGTTGAACCTGTCCTAGATATCTACCTTAGGTTGAGATGAACTGCCTTCTGGAGGTGCCTTTTTCTCTCCTTTGACTATAAAGGGTTCCAGGGGACTAGCTGACATTTAGGGAGCTGACTTTTAGGTTATATAGTTAGAAAATTTCTGTCAAAGGAATGTGTGGGAGTAGCCCTCTTTTACTGTCTCCCCTTTCCTCCTTCTACCCATTAAGGCAATATTGCAGGTAGGTCTGCTGGCTTGAAAAGGCACCCTTCTGATCCTCAGGTATATCTAGAGATTATGATTTTTCTGAGTCAAGAGTAATAATTTAAGTTGAATAAAATTCTAAGATTACTTACAGTGAGAATACAGCTCAAGATTCAACTGCACCTCTATTTTCCTCCTGAATAGGATAAATATACTCTACTATTCCTTCTACCCCTACTAACAATAAGTTAGAATGAATTCAGATAAGGTTTCTCTATATCTCAGCTGCTGCTCTTAATACTGGACTAAAGGCACGGTCCAGATGTAACACATTCTTGTTGAAATCAAAGACTGACAAAGTTGACTTGTATTTAGTGTGTATCTTCAGAAATCTGGCCCAACATTTATCCAGGACAATACATAATGAAAAAAATTCTTTTATTTCATCATATTATTATATAGAACAGAGTATAGTTGTGTCCTTCACCGAGAAGAAAAGCACTTCAAAATACAAGATACGCTCTGTTTAATACCATAGAGGAGAAAACCTGGCACCTTATTTCTTTAGACTGCTTGGTTCCTGGGTTGGTTTGAATTCATTTTTCTCACATTTTCAAAGAAGATCCTTTTACTAGCAGCTTGGTTCTTTGGGGTATTTGGTTTCTAAAAATATGTGTCATTCCATAATGGAGGTTTCCATCATATGGTCTTTTTAAGGACCAAAATCTTTGGTCATTGATGGTCAATGACATTTAAGTTTCTAAATTTAATTAAAAATGTATGTGGGCTATTAAGGTAGTTAATCTTTAGATGCTTTTGAAAATTGATACTTGTATATTGAATCAATGTGTGATTTGTGATCAATTTTGAAATAAAGTTATTTGGTTAGAAATACTTTTATTTTTAGTGGACCATAGCTCTTCATTCAGGTGTTACATTTTTCATTGCAAACAAAAATCTTCAGGAAATTAGTAGGGCAAATGAAGGCATCTGTCATAAGATGCTCCCGAGCTGTTCTGGAAATAATAATCACTTGAGATACAGACTTTGGTTTCTCTACCTTTTTTTTTTTTTTTTTTTTTTTAATCACTGAGAGAGAACAGTGTTTGCGACAGCAAGGCAAGAACTGCAAATAAAATAGATTTCCTCATGCAATACTGTGAATATTCTAGTGGGACATAATGTAGTTTGAATTTGACAATTGTTTAAACACATATGGAACCAGAATCTTCTCCAGAAGCAGACGTGCAACTTAAAGTCACTGTAGTTGTACCAAGTGCAGTTGGATCCTACCTGTACCATCTCTTAAGAAAAGGTCTGGAATAAATAGAAGTATTACTTTTATTTTAGTTATATGTTTAATGTTTGATTCTGAACGTATGGGTACATCCGAAAAACAGAGTAAGACGTTTAGTATGATTGTGTAGACATGCTTCTTACTGAAGCTAATATGAGCTTTCAGCAAAAGGGAGAGCAAAATAATTAAAATAATGAAATAGTCCACTCTGCATTGTAAAATATTTTAAAATATTATAATTAATTAAAATACTTATTAGTAAAAACATTTACTCTACAGACAAATAACTTAGCTTCTTCTCAGTGCAATTCTTTGTTGGGTTAACCAGAATTTTAAGCACTTGTGGAAATACTCCAGTGTTAAAATATATGAAGGTAAATTTTTCTTTATCTGTTCCATTGTCTTAAGAAAATGCCTAGATTTCTGGTCTTCAGAAATATTTTGACTGGTACTTATCAAAACAGTCTTTTAATATGCTTTCTGAATCCCTGCACTAATTCCTCCAAAGCTTTAGGATTAGCTTGAGTAATAAACTCTGTTCTGAATAAACTTAATGTGGTTCTTCATTGCTTATAAACGTATCTGTGTACAACAATTAATCAGCCAAAAGCAAGAAAGCCAGAAGAAAAATAAAATCCTTTTTCATGTTTTATCAAGAATAAAAAATATTTTACCTACTCTCTGCAGTCAGTTTTGAGGCTAGAGCTTGAAAAAGTACTGACAATTCTTCCCAGTGAGCATGCTCTTCCCTGTGATCCAAGCAGTTTCTGAGACTGAGAAATACAAAGGGAAGAAGAGCATATTTTGCAAGTTTAACTCTTAAAATTACATATGCACTTTCCTTCTCAGGTTTAAACTGGAAGCTAGCAATACTTTTATGTAAAACAGTTATATCCATTCCCCCACTGATTTGCCACACTTTACCTCAGATACAGCTAGAGCCTGTAGTTCATGTCATGCCCAGTGAAAGGATTTAAAGAGTTTGCAAGAGAATGACTGTGGTTGCTTGTCTTTTGTCTGTCTCTTGATGTATTTGGACCACAAATACAAACATGTGATTCAAAGATGAACCTGGGAACATATCTCCTGCACAGAGAAAAATGCAGTTGAGTGGTTTATTAATAATGTGAACACATCGAGTAAAACTGATTCCAGATGGTTTTGCAAACTCCAGTAACTCAGCAAACATGTTAGATAGTGTGCTGCTCATTAGTCTCAGTAGATGAACAAAGTTATTAAACAGGAATATGTATGTTAAAAAAAAAAAATCTATTATTCCTGTAATTTTGATCTCTTCAGAATTTTAGGCCCGCTTTTATGCTGAGCCTTTATTTTAATGCAGGTGTGATGTTCTGGTGAGGGGGGTATTAGACTGACTCTGCCAGCTTGGTTTTGGATTTCACACTAATACAAACAACCCTGGTTCATAAGGAGTTGGAGTAAAAGTCACAAAACAAGATATCTGAATATTAAACTTTAAAACTCCACAAAACACAACATTTTCGTGATGTTTACAAAAGGTGTGAGTGAGTTTGCTGGATATAGTTTGCATGAGCAAACATTGTTGCCCAAATACTGAATGGAGATTCATGTGCTTTTGCGTCCCTAGCCAAATGGTTGATATAACTCCAGCAGTGGCTTCCCAGCTGAAAGGTTTCAGCACAAATGACTGCTTCACTTCTTGAAGGTGAAAGGAGTTGTGTTCCATTCTGCTTGAGCACATTCAGACCTTTGAAGTGCAACTCTCACATTCTGAATGTATAATAGGAAAAGTGTCGCTTTTTCTTTGGTAATGTATATTTTACATTTAGACTGTAGGCTGAGGAATGCTGCTCTGTGGGCATTTCTTGAGGCCAATGTAGGTTCCCATTTTCAGCTATTCCTTTGTTGTACCCTGGGTTAATAAAAGTGATATATCAAGTTACCAGTAGCAAGAGAGAATTCAAGTAAGGAGAACTTATTAAGGAACTGTGTTATCTACATCAAGCAACCTTGGCTGATTCTGTCCTTGCCCATCTAGGAGATACCTCCAGGAAAATTTCCTCTGGTGCGTACATATTTTTAGGACCTTTTGTTCTCTGATATTTGGTAAGAGAGTTTATGGTGGGCTAACAGCTTGGTCTGTCAAGGCATCATTTTTCCTTTCTTTGTGACTGTCAGTACTTCCCACAACACTTAGGGTCGGTGCACAGGGCACAAAGCAATCCTGTGCCAGATAGCCCAGGTGAAGGGCTGCAGTTTCCTGAGCAGGATAGCAGGGATGATGCAGGAACCATTCTTGCTGAGAAGCAGAATATCTAGACTATGGTAATGCCAATATGACCTCACTGTTCCCAGTGAATCAGCTAGGCTGAGAATTTGGGGACCACTGTGCTGTACAGTGCTGTAGGCATAGCCACCAGGCAGGATGAAGGAAAAGCTTGTATCTGGTGCAGTAGGATCCTCAAAAGCATTACCCATGTTAAAGGCTATTATTTGCCTTAATCTCCCCTAGGTTGTACTGCAGTGAGCTGTCTAACATGCCGTTGTTGGAAGGGTTTATTACCACTGCTGTGTATGTCTCTCTCATGAATCTTTGCCTGTAAGCTGTCTGGAAGAGTGATCAAAATTATTTTTTCTCCCTACGCAAAATAGACCTCTGGTCCACAGACCCTTCGAATTCCTATTCAAATAATGATGCTGAGTTAAAAATCAAATAAATTCACATGGTATGAGTCTATTTCAGGTCAGTGAGCAAATCCATCTTAATTTGTATGCTTATACTTTTTCTTTGGCTGAAGGAAATTCCTGTTTAAAAATCCTAAGGTCAGTAAGTTGCCCGCATGATAATGCCTCTTAGTTAAGAAAGTCAATCCATTGCAAGCATGGTTGCTATGGCTTCTTTCATGGATTTTGCACTTACTGTCTGTAAAACACAGTACCTATCTGTGAACTCCACACAAGGTGTCTCCAGACTCCTAAGGAAGTGATATTCAGCAATTCATGAACAGGACAGACACCCAAATCCTGTACCATGTTTTACACTGGACCCAATGTTAAGTACCTGTTCTAGAAAAACAATTTATAAGTTCATGCTATGTACTTAATTTTCTTCTGAGTTTAGTAGGGACCCTTTGGTATCTAGGATTGGTGGTAGCAATAGACAGCCCATGGGGAGACATTGAAACAGTCTGTGGAAACAGAACTGTCTCACTGCCTCCCCATCCTTTTGATGTTAAGGTGAGAGTGGGATTTGCATTCTCAAACTATTTCATGAGCTCAGGTGATGAGCTGTTGGATAGAAAACATATGTGCTTTTTGGGGAGTAATAGAGATGCTTTTGCTTTTCATCATAATTCAGCTTTCAGCCAGACCAAATGGAAAGTGTCCTTCTGCTGGCCCAGTAACCACTCCAAGCAAATGCTGTATGCAGCTGTTCCATTGCCATCGCTGTTGTCCAGGGGTATAAGCGTCCATGGACACAAGACAAAAAGACTGACACTACTGAGTAGTGGTAAGAGCTACAGTTTGGGAGAAAGGTGTCACTCCTATCACTATTCATGCATTTTATCTAATTGCTTTCTAGTTATAGGCACATAAATATTGTTGGATTGGAGATGAACACGTTGGACTCTTGGACTCTTGACTCTGTCATGGTTTAACCACAGCCATCAATGACACAACTGCTCTCTCACTCCCCCATGCCCTCCTGGTGTGATGGGGAGGAGAATCAGAAAAGAAGTAAAACCCATGGGTTGACATAAGAACAGTTTAAGAATTCAAATAAATTTAACAACAACAACAATCATAATAATTTTATTGAAAAGGAGAGAGAGATATAAATAAAACCTAAGTCAAACAAGTGATGCACAACAGAATTGCTTACCACCCACTGACTGATGCTCATCTCATCCCCAAGCAGCAACCTCCCCCTCCCGGCTAACTCTCCCCAGTTTATATACTGGCCATGACATTCTGTGGTATGGAATATCCCTTTGGCCAGTTTGGGTCAGCTGACCTGGCCTTGCTGCCTTCTGGCATCTTGTGCACCTGCTCACTGGCAGAGCATGGGAAACTGAAGAGTTCTAGAGTCATAGAATGGTTTGGGCTGGAAGGAACCTTAAAGGTCACCTAGTTCCAACCCCCCTTGCAGGTAAACATTCCATGAGACCACATTGCTCAAAGCCTCATCCAACCTGGCCTTGTTAATTTTTATTTTTTTTTTTTCCTGAAGACTTAGAGATGAAACAAAAATGAACTGAAACAGAAGCATTTTATTTCATTACTTAACCACAAAATTGTGTAGTTGAGCTATCAGAGAAATTACAAAACAAAATTATTTCAAAATAAACTTAAAAAGTTTAAAAGTTCTGGTGGTGGTGGCTTCAGAGGAATCTTTCCCATTGTAAGCTCTTTTACTTCAGATTGTTTCAACTCTTCAGATACTCTTTGGTGTATATAACTTTTCTGATGTAGTATTGTTTGTGACTGCAGAAGACACTGATGTGATGTTATGTCCTGAGGCACTGGCAGTCTGTCCAAATAAAGTACTGCTTGAACGTGAGGCAGAACTTGCTATTGATGCATTAAAAGTTCCAAAGGCTGTAACTGCAGTGCTGCTTGAAGAGTTCACAGCAGAAGAATTGCTAGGTGAGGGCATGACTCCAAATACAGGAGGATTACAACCATCATAAATGCTCTCAAAAGCTGGAGTTATTCCATACAGTGATGCACTGGCAAGAGTGGAACTCATTGTAAAGGAGAAACTGGTGTCGCTGTTACTACTGCTGTTCAGAGGAAAGCTTGGCAGCCCAAAGCTTGATGTTTGCTATCCTTCAAATCCAAAGGAAGGCAAAGGTCAAGTGATTGTTTTCTTTAATTCAGAGAGCAAAGCTTTCAACTGAGGCAGCTGATTTTTCCATTGTCCATTCTGTTGGACAGAATTTATGTAGTTCTGAATGTTATTGCTTGCTCTGCAGTTATAACTCCAGATGGAACTGTTCTGGTGAGGAATCCGAAAAGCCTGAGACATTCAGCTTTTCTTTCACTGGTGAATAAGATGAAACTATCCATTGTCCTGAAGCCTCCCGATTTTCCATGTCTTTCACTACCCGTTAAAGAAGTCTCTTCTCTTCATCTTTATAGCCATCAGCGATAGTTTGACTGTTCATTAATGCAGAGAATCTGTTCTGTAAAAAGTCTTTGAGTCACGGTAAACACTAAGCAACAACCAAAATATCAGTGTGTTATCACCATTATTCTCAGACTAAATAAAAAAACCACAACACGGTACCAGCTACCAAGAAGAAAATGAACTCTATCCCAGCTGAAACCAGAACAGACCCTCAGAGGAGTATTTTACCCCAGTTCTCTGGGATTTCTGTCACAGTGTCATTCCTGACAGAAAAATAGTACCTGAATTGATGAATAATGACTTAACTGAGGGTAAGATTCATCTGTCCTAATGTTAATTGCTTTGAAATTCAGTGTTGAGTAAGACAGTGATGTAGGCTCTTAAGTGGTGGACTGAGAGAAAGACAGAAAATGACGGAGCCCACTCTGAAACAGGAGATGCTGGTGAATCACACAGCAGAAAGATACCTACATCAAAAAATATCCCTTTGAGTATGGAGGAAATAAAGAAGACTTGCTTAACAAAAGTGTTGAGCTTCTGGACAGCTGAAGTGGTGGGAAACAAATGGCAGCCTAGGTCTGCTATAATTCAGTTTGGGTTCCCTGTGAATCACACAGATAGTTCCTTAATGTGATTGATTTTGAAGAGCAGATGGGATGTCAAAGGAGCAGTCCAGTTCTATGAACATATATCTATCCAGTCTTCCTTCTGCATGTGTGAAAATTAAATTATTATCATTGTATGTAGGAGTTACGCACCAGAATAGTCTGAACAACATAGTAAACTGTAACTCTTGTGGTGTGTGTAAGGTAGTTGCAACCAAAAGCCCAGGTGGCTTTCAGAGATCTAGAGAGCCTTCTGAAATGTTACCCTTTAATGTAAATTTAGTATATAAATTTAAGATGAAGAAAGCCATTATGGATATGTTTTATTTATGTTTCTCTTCTGCAGAAAGGTAGAGTTTTAGGTTGGAACGTGCTGTGGTCCCAGGGGAAAATCTTCATGTAGATATGCCTTGTACAGGCAAAGACAGAGCAAGTCAACTGGCGAGCAAATTCTGTATGTGCCTTGCTTGGTGGAAAATTGCAAGTTTAATTGGGTTTTTGTCCTGCCTTTTTTTTTTTTTTTAACAATACCGAACCTGTCACTATGCAGGGAACTTTGTATATGGAAAATGTCAAAAAAAAAAGATTAAGATAAGTGTCATCTTAGTGAGTTCCTTAATGCTCAGGGCATAGATGGCAAATCTCAGAAGACTATGGCAACAATAGAAATAATATGTAAGAAAATAAAGCAAAAATTACCACACAATATAACTTAGTTATATACAAATCAGGGGGTGTTAAACATCATTATCCTAATATTTCTTAAGAAAGAAAACACAGAGCTCACAACGAATGTTAGACTGGCTGGTCCCTGTGATGACAGGAATGCTTTTAATTCCCATGTGGCACCAGCGGCTGTAATGTAGGTTTCTATACACTCTACTTGTAGTGTGTCAACACCCAACCTCAGGTTCTCCAGGAGACTCAGTGCAGTGACATGAACATTGTTCCACGTCCACTCACAGATCTGGGTGCTGGAGAACTGAGTGTCTCTGTGTAGAGTCCAGCTTTAAAGTTCCCACTGCCACACAGAAATCCACAGCAGAGAACCTTACAGTGCCTGTCCTCTCCGTCCAAGGGCTGAATGCCTCACAAGGAATTCACAGTCAGTGCTTGGAGTGGAAAGTTGTGTCAAAACACTATGAGGGGTAATGGGAACTAAACTTCCATCTCACATCCCCATCCTTGCCTGGACTTGCAGCCATCTGTCCTGTGCCTCCAGAATGGTGCTTCCCTCCAGACACACTGGAGTAGGTTGTTTGCACCAGAAATTTTCTTCAGAAGTGGAGCAAGTCATCCCCTAAAAGTCATAACCTGAGAAAATAGCAGTGATGTCCTTAATAGGACAATCTTAATAGCATAATTCTGAGCAGGCAGAGTAAGCCACATGGGATGCAATTCAATCTCCCTCTCTGAAAAAATTCCAACCACTTCCCACCACCTAGGTGAGTGTCTCTGATGCTCTGGAAGATGTTAAAGGGAAGAGAAGGAAGAGGGAGAGAAGGAAAAGGGCTGCTGTTTACATATTTTTTAAAGGTTACCTAAAATTGAATGGGACTGATTTAATTGTTAAGACACTTCTGTAGGATAGGGATGCTGGGAAAGAGCAAAACAGCTTGTCCAGCCCTGGAATGTCCAGCCTGGGGCCAGCCAGCCACAGTTTTTCATGAAAGAAGTTCCTTCACACTGTAGTTTCATCTGCCCAAATTAACTGAAAACTTGTGAAATGCATCCACTTCTTCACAGTTAAAAGACTGTCAGAATTAAACCTCTTCTTTGACAATCCTTCCATTTTGCTGGCACATGTTACTGGGAGATACATGCAGCTTAGGTCTCTTCCATATCCTTTCTCACCCTTTTTTTTCAGAGTGTCTCTGCCGAAGCTTTTAGCTGTTCTTCCATTCATGGTGCTGTCTTTGATGTCTTTGATGTTTGTTTATTCCTGGTACCATGCGGTGTCACATAATCAGTTTGCAATAGTGTCACTGAACAAATCCTTCCTTCCAAGCAGCAAATACACCATGCTGTTGGACCTGAATAAAGGTATACTCTCTTTTGCAGGACCCATATTTCCAGTGTCATGTCTGGGCAGTTAAGGTGAGTTCCAGAAGTCATGGAAATAGCCCCCAGATCACTTATTTTTTTTCTGAAGTGCCAGCACCCTTTTATAAAGAAATAAAATATTCAAGTCCAATGTGAAAATAAAGGAAGAGGTACTAAAGACAAAAGCAGAATTCATGATAAGTTGTTTTAGATTTCTTTATTCCTCTACACTTTTGTCCTTATATTTTTAACTAAGTAGTAGGAACATTTTCTTATTTAATGTTTAAATAGCTGTTATGGGTCTTTTGATAACTTCATGCCTTTGACTTATCCACAGATCAGGTCTTACTGGTATGATGGGTATCATGAGCAACCACAACTGGGAGTTTTCCTCCAGGGAGCTGTTAACTAATGCCGAAGAAATAACACTGAGATTTCGCCACACATTCTGCACAAACTTAGGAATGTGTTTTGCAGAGTTAGCTGCAAAGCACCTATGTCCTCGGGAAGCTATATGCTGTGGTTTCAAACTGGGTGAATTTTCCACACCGACACATAGCTTGGGGTGAGGGAGACCGTCCCTGTTAGGTTTCATTGAATTCTGATGGCTCTCCCATTTAAAAGCTGATAGCCCTCTCCACAAAACTGGCACTGACCATTGTTTCCTTTTGCCTACGCCCTGAGGCAATGGGGAGCCTCATTCTTTCCCCGGATAAAAATTTAGCTGATACACCAGAAAGGGAGGAGGGGAGATAAAAATGAGGGCTGGTTTGTTTCTTCTTCGCTTGAGGGTTGTTTTGCCCGCACTCGCTCTGGTTCGGGCATCGCACCGGGTGCTTCTCCTGTAGTTGAGCCATCTTGCTTTGGGTTTGGATTTGCCCAGCTCAGCACGGCAGTGTTTTGGTGTTTTTTCTAGTGACATCTCCACGCGTGCCGGGGGACGAGAGGAAGGTCCCTGCCCTTCGCTTTGCTGACTGCGACGTCGGTGGCCGCCAGCAGCATGAGTTCACTGGCACTCCCGAGGGGAGGGCCACCGCTTGGCCCCTTTCCCCTTTCCCGTGCCCGCAGCGGTGTTCAGTATCCGGGAGAAGCCCCGGGCCGCATGGCACCGACGCTCCGGCTCCCGCAGACGTGCTGGGGCTGCTGCCGCCGGGCACCACGGCATCCCTGCTGCCCGTGGCTGTGACTGCACCAAGGGCAAAGCGGGACTGCGGCCTTGGGAAGTTTCGGTTACGCTGTTGTTGCTTGTTCTGTTTGTTTTTGTGTTCTATATATTTGCAGTAAAGAACTGTTTCCCCCTCTTCTACATTTTCTGCCTAAAGTCTCTTAATTTCAAAGGTTCTGGTGGCTCGAGGAGAAGATGGTCCGCCTTCTAGTTCAGGAAGATTCCTCTCTTTCCTTGACATACATCTTGGTTTCCCTTTTTTTTTTTTTTTTTTTTTTTTTTTTTTTTTTTTTTTTAACTGAGACACTTCCCATTCACGAAGTTCTCTGCAGCGGGTACAAACTTGCCAGGGAAATGGATACATGGATATGATATAAACTTTGTATGAAATTCACTTCTCTGTAGAAGCCTAATGAGAAGTCTAAATACCACTTCTTGTCTGATTTTATGGAGAGCTTGAGCTTTGGGTTTGCTATGTGTGTGGAATTTTAAGTTTAGCTAAGTTAATACACCTACTGTGTGCTATATCACAGGAATGTTAAAATGCCAGGTATTTTCTTCTGCTGATATCCTTCAGTGTCTGAATGTATGTTGATACTCATATGGTTCAGCCATTTGACTGATTTACTTACCAGCACTTAAAAAAATAAAAAAGCAAACAACAAAACCCCCACCACTGATTAAATCTGGAATTTTACTTACTTCTCTACTTTATGTTGTTCTCAGATAATGCGGCTGTGTTTGGCAGATGCTGACAGGACATGTATCTGTTTTCAGATATTCCTGCCCAGATGTAGCCACACTTTGGTTTAAGTGGAACTTTTACAAATACCTGGTTGATCTGCTATTTATTTATATATGACTTCACAAAACAAGATACTAATTAATGGATTTAGTTTTCCTTATTATTGCACTGCTTTCCTGTATATGTTTGTCCTCTTATATATCAGCTAGAATCCCTGTAATGCAGGGACTATTAATTTTTTTAGGCACGTCTTGAGATCTTTATCTGTGACTGTATTTTCATAGCTGTCAAAACAATAAGCGTAATTTATAGTGCTTTTCTGTTTTGTAATGTTGAGTTATTCCATCAGATCTCAATGTGAAAAGTCACTTCAAAGGGAAGCGGCTGGTAACGAACACACAAAGTTGTCAGCTTGTGAGGTAGTTTGACTCCTGAAGAGAACTCTCCTGTTTAAAAGTACTTATATCCTTTTGTAGTATTTTTTTGATCTTATGTTGAAGATTTTAAATTGGCTTTTGGACCCATGTCCTGCATCTTATAGAGCTGAATTAATTGGGAGTTTTATGTGTTTTTTTTTCTCGAAAGATCATTCAATTCCACTTTCTCCACAGAAAAATGTCATACGAGGCCTGTGTGAGCCCAAGACAGAAATAAAAGCTTACAGTTAATAAAATGCATTTACCTGCATGTGTAAGCTGTGACTGACTGAACTGAACTTCCCCCAGCACTGCTGTTATTATATGCCACACATCTCCCACAGTCATAAAGACTCAAGGGCAGTGGAGAAGAAAAGTTTTTTGTATAAATGCTGCTGTGCAAGTCTCCTTCACCTTCTGAAGCTGTTGTGCCTGGAGTGTGAAATAGCCATGAGAAGATTTGATGAAAGAACTGTTGTTTGCCTGTACACTCAGCTGCTTCTCCCAGATGAACACTTGCAGCTGCAAAGGGTTTCTGTGAACAGATGTGCAATGGTAGTGGTCCAGCCCACAGAAATTTTATAGTAGGGGGAAGTAGAGAGAGGAAGGGAAGGGAGTCATAGAACGGCTTGGGTTGGAATGGACCTTACAGATCATCTCATTCCAACCCCCCTGCCATGGGGTTTTAGGAGTAGGGCCTTGAACACTTCCAGGGATGGGACACCTGCAGATTCTTTGTGCAATCTCTGACAGTGCCTCACCAACCCCATAATAAAGAATTTCTTCCTAACATCTAATCTTAACATATCCACTTTCTGTTTAAAACTATCATCCCTTGTCCTATCACTGCCAACCCTAATGAATTCTTTGTCTTTTTTGTAAGTCCCCTTAAGTAAGTCCTACTGAAAGGCCATATTAAGGTTTCCCCGGAGCTTTATCTTCTCTGGACTGAACTCTGTTAGCCTTTCCTCATAGGAGAGATGTTCCATTGTTGACTTGTGCTTCAGTAATGACATCAGGCAAACTGATGTTTTTTTGTGAAAGGAGATGGGCTTCTCCCATTTAGTAGCTGAGGTTTGTTTTAAATGGCTCCTGCTGCTCTTAAGGACAGGACAACTGGTGACAATGCTCACTCTTACTAAGAGGAGGGTGTTCCAGTGTCATTTCGTCTTAGAGATGGTAACTACCTACTTATGTGTTTACATCCTTTTTAATTCTTCAAACCTTCTTCAGACTTGATGTATCTCAACATTTTTCTGTCACCTAAAGAATTCCAGACAATCATCTCATGATTATTTACTAATAATTCAAATATACTAAATAGTATTGCCCCTCTACAGCTACCTCAAATTCTCTCCATTTGCGTGCCTAAATTCTCTACCTTTGTATCTTTCAATCAGTTTCAAATCCCAGGACATAGGTTTGACATTTAACCCATGATTAATTAGTTTGCTTAACAGCCTTAAGAATAATGTAATGAAAATCCAAATAAATTATATCTTACCAGCTCACTTTATCTATTCGCAGTATGTTAGTAAAAACATAATCTTCTCATGCAAAATCTTTGCCTCTATTACCTTCCCTCTGAAACTCACAAATAGTAGGAGCCAGAACTTGCACATCGCCAAACTAATTTCTTTGAAGCTGTGCTAATTTGCATTAATTAATGACTTGACCAGAAACATGCAAATCTAAGAACCTCATGAAGCAATCCTTTCTCATGCAATTAGTCCTTAGCTGTGTGAGTAGCCCCAATTAGATTAGCAGTGAGATAGGATAGTATATTTTGGCTGCTAGGGGCTTTTGTGCTGATAGGAGTCACAAACAAGTGCCCGCATCTGCAGGAGAATTTACTTAGGTGAGACACCTCAGTAAGTCGTGTTGCTTGCCCAGTGCTGGTCAGTGTGGTACCTCTGTGAAATCTCAGAATTTTCCACGTTCAGTTGTTGTCTGTCCATACTGCTGAGGGATGAGATACTGAGAACGGGGGTCTTTCCCCAACCTTCGGCCTTTCTCCTGTAGGTTTATTTCATCCAATGTTCTTCATAAAGAGAATGAGATTCCTCTTCCCAAATACCAACAGCTGGTTAGCCTTGGTACCCTCTCAGTACCCTCTCAGTATTGAAATGATATAGAGACAAACTCTAATCACTAATGAAATCTATCTTGAAATAGTCACTTAGCACACACAGAATAAGGCTTTTACCCAACTGGCATCCCTATGGAGGAGAAGACACGTTCAGCCCATTGACTGATCTCATTAATTATGATGGAGTCTTCTCTGATCTCCCTTCTCACTTAAGCTCTATTTATATTGTTTTCTTTAAGGAAGGGGAAAAGGTAACATTACAGTTCGTGTTATTTCATGTTTAGGTGGAGTTTGAGTGACTTTAATCATTAGCATATGTAGGAGAGGGAAGAGTAGTAGGTGTTTTTGAGTTAAGTAAAGTTCAGCTTTTGATTCCTATCTGGATCATTCCTTTGGCTTAGTTTCCATTAGCTGGGATGTTTTCAATGGAGCATAATCACAGTAACGCTGTGTTGCTCCATCCTTTGTATCATACGAGCATTGATTTCGACATATCACAACTGCAGCGCCTTTGTGCCACTCCATCCTTTGTTTCAGGTCTCCCTAAGAGCAACACACCAAGCTTCCTCAGTGTTCCTGCTCATAAAATGTGCTGACAGTTTGTCTCTGGTGAGCAATATCTGGTGCATGCACTCCTTGCTGAACTTTCTGTATCCCCACATATACATGTATGTGTATATATTTGTGTGTTTATATACATTTCCCCCTCCACCCTCCCTACCCTTATTGTCAGATACTTGGGGGTGTACAGGGTAAGAAATGAGCAGGAACAGCAATTTGGGGTTGTTGGTGGCTGGGTGGTGACCTAGGTGGTTAATGAGCTTGGTGGTTGCGTGCCTGGAGCAACAGAAGCAAGGAGCAGCCAGGAGGCTGAGGATCAGCACAACCCTATGTGGATTTTTTGGATAGAGTGTGAGGGGGAAATAAACATGCTTTGTATTATGCAACACTGTATTAAATAAAAATATCCATGTAGGCCTGTTTAAAGCCAGAACTTTCTCAATAGATGATCATAAACATGTCTGAAAATATAAACATCTTATTTTTTAAAAGACCTGGATAAAATTGCCATTAGAGTTAATAGGTCTAGACATAATGCTGCTAGAAACTATTTACTTAAAAGTAAATGGAAGCAAATGCTGGTGATGAATATTTGGGGATGCTGAATTGTAAACAGAAATCATTTGTCAGCTTCATCATCAAAGCAGTAGCCAATGTTGATATCTTGTGAAACAACAAGTGTAATTGGAGAGAGATAATGCTGCATTTCTTATTTGTAAGTGAGTACTGAAATACTGGTGGCAAATTCAGACAGAGTATTTTGTGGATGGTTTAGTGCTTTCATTCCCTTCTACTGGCTCACTGTACAAATGGCAGCTTAAATACTTTCACAACTGCAGACGAGCAGAGGGCATACTCCCTGGAGTTTCTCAGGCAGGAAAAATCACAGCATGTGGCAGTATAAATATGACATTGAACATTTGCTGTTTGTACAGAGACCTATGATAAACCCAGAGCAGAAATATAAATCTTCCTTCTTCATTTAAGAATATGCCTAAATAATACAGTCTAGTCTTCTAATTTAAATACAGTGGTTTTTTGGGAGGGAGGGAACCTCTAATTTACAGAAGAGTAAAAGTGTTAGCTGGCTTGATTTTTTTTCTTTGTGCTATTATCTTTCATCATTGAGATGGTTAGGTCTGGGATGGAGTATTTCTTATGCATAGGCATAGGATGCTATAAAACATGAGGTTGTGTAACTGATTATATGTGGGCAAATAAAGTCTCTTTTTTCCCTGCTCAGTATTAAAAAATCAAAATCTATTAAAGCATGAGCCATAGAAAACTCGATCAAGTTTATATGTACTGAAAAAACTCATATGGATATGAGTACTATTCTACCAGTAGTAAAAGTCTAAAAGTTAAGAGGTATGAACTAGAGTAACTGATTTTGAATGAAGATACTGACATCTCAAATTCATCAGGAGAGAATTACAGGGAGCCCAGAGAAAGCAAGGAACTAAGCTTAAAATTAATTCTTTTCATTTGACATTCCTTGGGCAAGATGCCCTACCATAAAATCTTCCTTTATAGAAGGCAAGTCTGAGGAACTGTCTCAGTACGAAATTACACCAGAAGAGTTTTAGAAAAGTCAATGGAAAGAAAAGAATGAAATGCATGACATCAGGCAGTATGAGCCGAGTATGTACTTGTGGAATCCAGGGCTGAGTTTGCTGAACAATTAGTTGTAGCTTCCAACTACTGTTTAAAGCATTTTTTTCTTTTGGATGGTTAGGAATCAGCAAAGTTTTCATCAAAGGGTTGCAGAGAGAATTCTGCGAACCACAGAATAATACCTCTGACTTTTGTGCTGAACAAATCAGTAGTAGCTGTAAAAAATGACAGAAAATAGTAGAGAGGTGAAATACAATACAAGGGAGAACAGTCAAAGGAGATTTCATAGGTTGACGTTATTCCTCACAGATATATTCTAGTTCTCTGAAGATTACGAGTAGGTGTGTTGCAGTTAATAACAAATTTAAAAAAAACTTTCAACAGTAATTTTAACCGAAGACTTTTGACGAGATTAGGATGTCATGGATTAATAATTAGTTACATGAAAGAAGCCACAGGGTAGGAGTAAATGATCTCTATTTCACAACAGATAGGAGTGTGCACAGCTCCAACCTCTGTTCTGTTTAGTGTATTCATAAATGATCTGAGAAACAGGTTGAGTGTTGTAGTGACAGCTGCTACATGATCAGACAAAATTTTCCAGAGTAACCAAAGCTGAGGCTAACTGCAAAGAGCATTAGAATGATTTCTTGACATTAACTGACTGTAAAATAGAAATGGCAGATGAACTCTGGGGCCCAGGCATTTTAAGGAATGGGAAACACAGTCCCAAATATATGTATGAAATTATAATTGCCCTATTAGCTATAACAACTTGAAGTTACTATATGCAATTTTTTGAAAACAAATAGTTTTATAATAATCAAATGATAATTTATAAAAATATAATAACTATAATAGATTTATAGTAATTTATAATATAATAATTATCAAGAGTTATTAACTGAAAGGCAAATGGAATGTTAGAAGTTACAAGGAAAGTAATAGAGGACAAAAAATATCTTTGTCACTGTTATATATATGGGGTGTTGAATAGGGAACTAATTTCTGATCCTTTTGTCTCAAAATGACATAGTAGAACTAGAAAAGATGCAGAGAAGGACAATAAGGTTAACCAGAAATTAGAAATGGCTTCTGCACATGGACAGATTAAATGAGGTATGGCTTTTAGCCTGGGAAAGAGACTACTGAGACGTATGTGGTGCAGTTTGGTTGGGGATGATCATTCCCTGTCTCTCACGGCCTGTGCAGTATGGACATTGTAATGGTGCTATTAGACATCTGGGTTAGAACAAACAAAAGTACTTTTCCACACAGCCTATAATCCAGTTCAGGAACTCATTGCCGTGTGATGTGTCAGATGTAAAAGTAGAAATACAAATTGGATGGATTTGGAGAAGCATGGCCATCAAGAACAAGCTCTGGCACAGAGCAAGCTCAAAACCTGCTGGCTGGGAAGATGGACTGTGGTCAGCAGGGCTCTCTGTGTGCCATGTTTCCTGGCAGGAGCACATCGGCTGGTAGCCACAGCCAGAGACTGGTTACAGGAATGAATGTGCCTTTAGTTTGACTGAACTGTCCTGAGGTATTTATGCTTATGCCCATTCTACTGGATGCATGGAGTTAGTGCTGTTCTTCACTGCTGACTGAGTGACCAAAGGCTGGTCTGTGTCAGAGGACTAAGGTGATGGCTGTGACTCAGACCTTCTGCCAGCAGGAGGTTGTGGCTCTGCTGAGCTGTTGATCAGGCCTGCTGTCAGGCTTCCCCTGCGCTTCTGCTCTGTCCCTCTCTTGGACTTCTTTTTCCCTCCCAAGCCCTGGTTTTCTTCGAAGATGGATTTTAACTTATGCTCTTTGTAAAGGACATAAGTACAAGGTGGTGCCTTGAGGAGGCACATGGGCATGATTCCAGCACATCTGTAGGCTGATCTCATAGCAAAAGGACTTGTGTTACTATTTGGCATGCAGTGAGCAGTACAAGCTCTGCTGTCGAGATCTTTCTCTGCCTCCTTGGTGTGGAGGAAAGAAAGGTGTCCACTAATGAAGCAGGTGATTCATTATGGTATGAAACAGACTGACTTGGATGGCTTTGTAAATACCTTCTGGCTGTGTTTCCTGTCAGACAGGTGGAAGTTCCTTATTTGTATGCATTAATGACACGTGCTTATCAAAGAGTGATAATGCAAGGAACAAACAATTGGCATTTCCAGCATTACTATGTAAATTACATGCTAAGAAGAAATGATCAAACACTTCTGAAATACGGCAGTGAGCACTAATTGCGTTCCTTGCCCTTCAATATGCTGTGCACTGTAGATAGCTCTTTTTCCTAAATGAGCATTTAAAGCTTTCATTTTGTCTGCTTCTTCATGATTAAATATTTCAGATACATGTTTTCATAAGTATATTGTACTGTTTGCATATAATGTTTTATTGTACCTCATAGAAAGCTGACATGACCAATGATTTGTTTGAACAGCCTTTGGGTGCTCAGATTCCCTAAAAACGGGAACAGCAGCGTGGTGAATTTCCTTGTACAAAGCCATGCCAAATAGTCCTCTTTTGCAAACACATCCAGTCCTATCTTGAAAACTGATTGGGGAGTTTGATTTTGTTCCTCCAATATTTTTTTCTGGAAATCTGTTCCCCAACATCAGTCTTCAGATGGCTGGAAATATAATTTCTTAGTAACCATTTTCTTCATATGCCAACACCGTCTGTGAATTTGGAAAGTTCTTCTCTTGTGATTTCCCCTGAAAGTATTTGTAGCACAGTTGTACCCTCTGTCTGGATGTGGCATCTTTGCTTTTTATAAGCTGAATAAGTAATTTCATAATCTTGTCCGCTTATAAGAATCTTCATTTCTCTAGTGTTCTAGCCAGTATTCCCTGAACATGGAACAGTCTGAGTTCCTTTCCTTAACCTAAGATGTGTATGTGCTGTGAACAAGGGCCTTCCTTATCACAATAATGCTCCTCCTCCACTCTCTGTGTATAAGAAGTAGGATGACTATGAGTATTATGGAGGTTATGAAGATTTGTACAAAATATTTTTCCAGATCAAGCGTCTCCAAGTGAAAAGATCCCAGTAGAATAGAAAAGAATACCTCAATATTCAAAATAACCTACATGTCAAATACCTAGAGATGAACTGAAGGAACTTACGTAGGACATTTCAGGCTCATCCTTGCTCCTGCCCGAGGGACTTATGCAAGCTTCAACGCTGGCCACACAGCATAGTACTGTTTTGGGTGGCTCATGACTTTGAGTGTGCAATATGTAGGATTCTTTTTCCTTACTGTAGGTATGCAGAAGAATTGCAATGGATGAAGATCCCACAGACATCCTTTCTTAGAAGCTGCTTGTGTTGACTGAAGGAGTGAATTGCAAATGATTTCCCAGCTCCAGTACTCCTTTGCTTTTTCATTTGCATTTCCTAAGAACTGATAGATGCGGGAGAAGGAAGTGCCTGGTTGGTGAGACTTGGCAGAAAACTCCCCTATACAGAGAGAAAAATTCATATTGAAGCTTTATTTATGTTTTTAGATAATTCTCTGCTGTATCTAGCACTGGAAGAAGTATAAATTAGTTTAAGAGAGAGGATTCCTACATGCAAGTAGGAATGGCAATTAGCCATTGACAATGGCAAGTAGAAATTCCTCCATGTAAAACACTTGAAATGCTACAAGAGCCTTCACTTTCTCTCAAAATGTGAGGTACTATTTGTTCTCACTTGCAGCAGGCACAGTGGTGCCATGTAGTAACAGCTGTTCAGAGGATATACTTGGTTTAAGACAGTTTTAAAGCTGCTTAAAGCTTAGTCAATAAACCCATCTCTACTCAATACACTTATGTTTACTATCTTAATTTTTTTAAAGATGTTTTTTACACTGACATATGAAGTCCCACTTCTGAATGTGACAGAGAGATGCTGAAGAGGGCTGGGGAGCGTACTTTATTCATCAAGAAGCTAAAGGGAGACTTGAGGTCATCTCTCTGCCTCTGATGAAATTCATTCCCTTATCTGAAAGCTCTTAAATCATTCCTGGCAGAGGTGACATTATAAAAATAATTCTGAAGAACAAAAGTTCTTGCCCTCGGAACACACTGCATTGCACCAAATGGTAGGAATTTATTGCCTTTTTTTTTCTTTTTTTTTTTTCTTTTCTTTCTTAGGGACTGTAGATGGAAGCTTCTGTTTCTTTTAGATTTCTTTAATCAGTTTTTCAAGTTGATAGATTTTTTTCCCCCCTTCAAATGAATACTTTGTGAAATAATCTGCACAAAGGATAGCCAGAACGGTGTCTGGTGAACCTTGGGGTCCTGCTCAGGACCCTTTGGGGAACTCTTCCCTGTCCCACTTTCAGGGGCTTTGGGATACTCAGCCCTGGCTTTCCATTCCTCTTGTGGCAAGATGTGCCTGGTAGCGCTTCACTGCTCTTCTTTTGCCCTTGGTTGCAGCAGAGCATTGCATGTATTTTTTTTAAATTATACAAGAGTATTTAAATGGGGATAAGAGATCCTTTTCCTATGCCTTACTCCTTTGGCAGACAGATATACTCTGTGGACATGAACTTTACTGCGAGATAATAGAGACCTATGCAGTAGTTTGTACAACTTATGAATGCCTAACCCCTCTCAGACTCCCCTCTAGCACAGGAGAATCCACGGGGTTTGTTTTCCTTTTGAGAGACCAGGTGGTGGTTCTTCTTCCTGCTGATAGTGTAAAGAGGTGGAAGCTGACACAGCCAGGTGACTTTGTTTATAGAATAGGGGCAGTTTATTTTTTAGGGTTTTTTTGGACAATGAAAGCAATACTTAGGCTGTGCTAATGATGAATTACGGGCATAAGGCTGTATGGAAAGTAGTTAGAAGGACACTGTAGATTACTAAAAAAAAAGAATAACCAAACTCTAGGAGACAGCAAAGAAAGGATGACGGTTGTGATGTTCTATGCCATTATATTCAATAACATCTAATTCAATTTGGACAGAGTTGCAACCTAAATGCACAGATAATGTTATTTTGAAGGAATTTCTGATGGTTGTAGTCATTTTTCAGGACATATTTTGAAATGACACTTGATTTATTTTGTTCTGGAGGCATGTCAAGTCTGGTTTAATAAGCTTGTTTAAATTATGGTCGGGAGTTTTACTACCATATTGTAACAGAGTATTTGAACTTTCCTATTATGCAAAATGTTCAGTGTGTGAAAACTTGGTCTGCAGTTCAACAAAGGTAATAAGTTGTTTACTGGTTTAAATCTTGTTTCTGTGTCACTAGAGACAGAAAGGGGCATCTGAGTGGCATATGACTCAGGTGTCCAAGATGCCAGTTCAGATTTTAGTCAGGAAGATGAGATGCTCTTTAGAGAAAATCCACAACTTAGCCAGGGGGTTTGGCTGCAAACACACAGCATGGTTCAAGAAGCAAGTAGACAACTAGAATAAAGATAGGTTAAAAGAAATGAGCTCTGACCTTTCTCCATGAAGCTTTTGCAATCTTCTCCCCAGACTTTTACTCCCTAACACCTGATTTCTATAGCTTTCATATATTTTAAGTAAACCTAGTGCAGCTGTTCCATTTTCTATTCATCTTTGACTATATCGGAATGATTTCTGCCATATAGTTTTGATACTGGTTTCCAGAATACCAGGAATGGCTTGAGACAGGAGTTGGGGGTGACCATGTCTCAGCCACAGCAGCGACCACATCCTCTGAGCATTCGCTCAGTCTAAGTGACAGCTGAGGGCTTCTAATAAAAAAGCCATTTTACTGTGAACATCTGATTTGTTTGCCTGATTTACCAAAGGTGATGAGCAATGCTCACCTTCAGATTGGTTCTGAGGCACAGTAAGATGCTGGGAGGCTTTCCAGCAGCAAAGTTTTTGGTATAATATTCTAACCTAGAGTATATTATTCTGTTTAGTATAACTTAGCTTTACAAATGGGCACTCTGACCTTGATAGTCTCTCATCTGGACTGCGATAATGGTGAATTTTGAGAGTGCTTCTTGTTACCTGATAAGGGAAATGCTATTTGGGAGTCTGAAGGGCAGCAGTGAACAAAGGCCTGTCCTCTAGGAGACAGCTTCATGCTGTCCAGACATTGTGAAACTCAGTTGTGGTTTTTTTTCCAGGCATTATGGAATTCGGCTTTGTTGAGGAATCTTCCATATAGGATCAAAGCACTGCATCAGCCTCCTGTTTGCTGGGTTATGGCCTGAAGTCCTGTAGGTGGGTGAAGTCCCTGGGTGCCACGGTGGCTTTGGAAGGGGTGAGTTGTAAATCTGCTCTGACATGTATGGGATTGTAAGCGGGCAGTTCCAAGGACTTTCTAAACCTTTATTGTAACCCCCAGAGCATACTCTTTTCATCTCCACTTGGCTGCTTTTATTAAATAATCTGCCTCTGATGTAGCATTCAGCTGGATGCGAAACCCTTGAAGAGCTATCAGGTGGGGAGCGAAAGCAGTGCTGTGTTCAAAACTGTGATCAGGAGTCTATCAACAGCTGCCTGAGTCTTAATGGGACTGAGGCTGTGCTGCTCCATCCTTTATGTTCACACACTGGAGAAAAGTCACTGACAGCCTCTTCAGGAATCGTGGGAAATTGGATGCCCAAACGGAGAAGGTTGTAGTGTAGACTGCAATAGGCTCTGTGCAGGGAGCAGCCTGTGGAACGTGCATTGCACTGGTGAGTGAAGGAGGAGCTTGCTGTGTAATCGAGAACGCTGCACTCAAAGACACAGGTGACTTTATTAGAGTCACCTGTATAAATGGGCCAGAATCCATTGGTACCTGCTCATGTGAACTTGCTAGAATACTGAAAGAGTTCTATTCCAAATGTGATAATGAACTGATATTTCATTATTGCTTAATTTTCCTATGCACCAGTGTTACTGATTGAAGAAATCAAGCCAGGTAATGAAACTGAGACCCTGGTCTGTGTCTCAGCACAGTGGCATGGATGAAGTAGTGGTGGGAAAGCTCTAACTGATTTCAAAGAAATCTGTTATCCACATCTGTTATCCAGAAGACTGTTATCCACGGCAATAAACAATCCCTGTCTCTGCCGTTAATAGACCAAACCCATTTTCAGCTTGTCTTGTCACACTTTACCTACCACATTATTGCAAACATCTTTTATATTGCGAGAAATTCTACAATGTATATAGAGGTAGTAAAACAGGCAGTGATTCTGTAATCCTTAAAATTCACTTAGAATGATGACATATTTGGTTTTATTTTGTATGACTACCAGAGGAAGGAAAAGTATTAAAAGTTTTGTGTTTGAACATTTTGCTTAAAGAGAGTTCATCTGTCAGATGTAAACTCTCCTTTGATCCTGCTATTTAATTTCTCAAATATTGTAATTACATATATTTAAGGGTACTAATTCATATCACTTAAAACCAAAATATTCTTCTCATCAGATACTAAGAATTTACTTAAGAGAATTTTGGCTTGTTTACTTTTGATTTTCAAGACTTAAAAATGTAAAAACTGTGAATCATTTTGTGTGTGCAAACTTTTTGTAGGAAGCTCCAGGCAAGTTTTCTGAGAATGAAAGGCGATTGTATGGAGGGGGGTGTGTGTGTGTATGTGTATGTATACATATAGACACACACACACATATATACACTCATAGGCAAGTGCATATACATAAATTCATATATGTATATACACACATGAAGATATAAATACACATACTTGCCTGTGAACATTGATACATGCTTGTAAGTATGTATACATAGACACCCCCACAGACGTCAGTGCAGAACTGCAGTTGCAGGATGAGTGCCATCTGAGTAACATCTTGTGTTGCCCAAATGCCAGATGAGGATAGGTTTTTGTAAAAAAAAAAAAAAATCAAATAAATTTAAAGATGAAGGAGGCAGTAAGAAAGGAAAAAGATGAGGGTGATACCACAAGATGATATAAATTATCTCTGGGCCCAGCATGGTGTTTATGAATCATTACAAAATGGCTTTAATAAGAGGTGTGGGTTGTCCCTGACTGCTGTTATTGTGTAAGGATCATTATTTGGCTCATAGATGTTGCAGCAGAGGTAGGTCTTGAGGAGAGATTTGAAAGGGAAGATTCCCATCAGATCTTTTTCAAAGGGTACATTTTCTCCTTCAAATCAGTTGGAGTTCCCAGAGCTGAATCATTAATAAGCATTTTTTCTGATGAAATTCGGAGGCCCACAGCATTGAGAGCAGGATGAAAGTAAAGCTTGAGAGATTTGCCATATACTCAACCCCACAAGGGCTCACTCTTCCAATAGTTATCTCATGGTTTTTGCAGAGCTGTTGTGTGTAAATGAGTCAAGGCTGTGCAGTATAATTTCCCTGCTCAGCATGTCCTGGGAGTATTTTTCAGGATTACATGAGGCAGGCTGCAGTCGTGGGAGTGACCTGAGGAGGTTAGTGCTGCCAGTCCTGGCAAGCAGAGGATTGAGGTCTTGCTGGTCCTGTAGCAGGTCACCAAGCCTTGATCCAGGGCAAAGCTTTTGAAGTACTTTAGGAGGGAAATCAGGCTAAGCCTGATTTCTTTTGTCTGTAAAACCCCCTTTCAGAGTACATGTATGTTGCACAGAACCAGATGGCACTGTTCTTGATGGTTATCTCAATAAGTGAAGTTGATTGAGTTAGTTTTCAAATCCCTGTTAAAACTTTGATTTTAATATCAAGGTAGTAAATTTTAGTTAGAGATGGACGGAACAGGTAGGAGTTGGTTGGTTTGTTTGTTTTAAATAGAGTTTGTGGTTTTATCTCATTTATAGAATCTTGTCTGTACCGTTCTAGAGACGGAGGCATGTAGGTAAACATCTTCATAGCTTGCTGAGGCTAGTACAAGGCAAGTGCCTCCCTGTCATTGAGGACACAGATTGTAAGTACATCGTTCTTTCCTTTCTATGGACAAGGGCAGGAGATCTACTTGGGCTCACATCTAGCCATTTATGTCTTCACCTATGTTTGCTCATGCTGTTGAAGGAAGGATTTATGAACACCTTTTTAGTCACCACAGCAACCACGGTGAAAGTGGGAGCCTTTTCTTGCAACTCCCTCCATGGAAGGAAAGACGGAGTACAACATTTCTGTCTGAGCAGAAAAGGAGCTCCTACGTTTGGGTGTGGCCTACCAGGACTCACTGGAGATGGGAATTACTCATCTGCTGCAAAATATCACTGAGACCAGTCTATATTTGTGCCTTGAAATTCAACCTGCTGAAAGCTCAGTGTGATACAGATTTTGGCACTAGTTTGGCCTTTTTCTGACTAGGGTGGTACTCTGATTTACATGTTATTCAAACACCCAACTAGATGAGATTGATCTTAATTATTAAAGAGATAATGTTATGTAGATAGATTAATTTCATACAGGCCAACAGTCCAGCACTGACACAAGCTAGATTTGAGTCAGTCACTTCCCAGTCCTCCACAATGTTCCCCTTTGTTCTGATTCAAGTAAAACAAACACAGTTAAGCACAGTGCAATAGCCAGAGAGAAACTCTGGACCACCACAGCCCATTTCTACCTGCACTGTGAACAGTGGTAGCATTCAAACACACATATCGTAGACTCATAGAATGGTTTGGGTTGGAGGGAGCCTTAAAGATCGTCTTCCAATCATACTTCCAATTTCCCTGCCATAGGCAGGGACACCTTCCACTAGACCAGGTTGCTCAGAGCCCCATCCAGCCTGGCACTGAACACTTCTAGGGTTGGTGCGTATCCTGTATGAAAAGTCCATTACTCCAAGTGAATACATGTTTATAAAATCTCCTTGTTACTTTCCCTACTCCTATTAGTTTATTGGTAAGTAAAAGCAGACAGCTCTCTCTGTCTCTTCTATCATGGAATAGCTCAAAGAAAGAGATGTTACTTAGATCACATGCGCCATTGCCTCTTCTCCTTTTTTTTTTTTTTTCTCGTTAGTGAATTTCAGAAGTTTTCTGAGAATCATTTAGATGCAAATTGTGCCAACAGATGATTGACAGAAGAGCCAGGGCATAAGCAGCACGTAATGTGCCTCTGACTCCTTTTCTCACTCTCGAGAAAATGTGATTCAGATCATTGGTGGGGTGGAGGCTGCGGAGTTTTTTTTTAGGCTGATGGAAAGCAGAGTCCTGCTTTCATTTCCAAAGAACAGGTTTTCTCGTGGCAGCAAGGTTTGTTTTTTGTTTTTTGTTTTTTTTTTTTTCCCATTAGATGTAGGGCTTTTTCATCTTTTTTTTTTTTTTCTTTCTAATTTCTATCAAACCTCTATCTCTCTTTTTGAATCCTTTCTTGATAATTTCATGTGTCATCCCACTTCAGTGTTCATTTCCTCCCCTCTGTCCCATTTATCCCTGAAAATAACAGGTGTGTCTGACTTTTGGTTCAAACGGGTTTTATTTTAGCTTGCTTTTTTCTGAGCAAATATGAATTATGAAAACATGCTGCATTTGTCTGTCTGGTGATCAGTTGTCCAGCCAACACTGGGCCCAAATATTTCAACATGTGAGCTGATTTCATCCAAACTTGTCAGAAATGTAAAGATAAGAAAAATAATAAACCCCTATGAGCTTTGTGAAAATAGTTGATCAAGTAGAGGAGGCAGAAGGTTCATGCCCCATCGGGGGGAAGCTGATGTGGAGTCATGTTGCTTAGACATCAGAGAGTCCAGAGGAGAGTACAGACTTGAGATACAGATCTGCAGGAAACCAAGTTTCATCATCTCTGCTGCTCATGGAGCTAGGCATTAAATTTCTCTCTCCTGAGGGAAGCATTGAACTGTTCTTCTTTACTCCCAGAGTGTCATTGTTGTGTTGGTTTATTTTATTTACTTATTTATTTATTGCACTGTCAGTTATTATTAATTTAGAGTTTGTTGTTGCTGCTTATTGCATAAAAGACTTCTGACTATGACCTCTATAATGTGGAGTCTGTCACCTGAGTTTTCTTCACTGTCAGTTTTTATGTCTGTTCATGTATCAGAGGGGAAATAATGGCTGTGGTCCTCAGTGGGAAAGTAACTACTGATGAATTAGGTTGTATCAAATGGATTGAAAGAATGAGTTAACCATCCATAACAGGGCTGAAGTAGCCAGCGCTAACCACTGTGTGCTTTCTGAAATTTATTTGTAGTAGAAATGAAAGTCATAACCCAGGTAAAAGGTAGATAGTCTCAGATTGACTATGGAATAATAGTCCCATTGTCTATCTACTTTTTCTCTCTCTCAGTTAAGGGATAAACCTTTAACATCACATCTTTTTCAAGACACCATTCGAAGATAAAAATAACTGATTGTGTTGGCATAACATCTATTTCCACTGAGAGCTGAATCAAAGCAGGTCAGATAGATATCATCTTTCTGGAAAATTCAGATTAAAATCTACTGGCTTCCAGTGTCTTCCAAATAGCAGAACACGTTATAGCTAAGACTTGTTTTATTCGTTTATAAGTAAGTGAGGCTAGCTATGAATTTACATGCTTCATTTAATAAGGTCTCTAACTTGTGCTTTGGCAAGAGATAGCAGTAAAGCTATACTGTGTCAGAGTTATGGGGACACACCTCTATAGTTCTCAGTAGACAAACCTTCAGCCTTCACGGTCTCAGACTTAGGACCAATAAAATCCAATATCTACAATTTTCATAAAGTTTTGAGGCTTTAAAAGGCTACAGTAATTATTTTCTTCTGTCTCAAGATATTAATGGTAAGTTTGCAATACTTTGCACATGGAAATAATTCTGCAGAAGGAGCACAGTGACTCTTCCTGCACAGCAACTGATTAATGAGGTGAGTTTATCTCTTCCTCAGATGTTTGGATTCTCTCATGTAGTATTTTTGTAGCAAAGCTTTTTTAGCACTCTTCAAGAGATCAAAAGAGAGGAAGGAAACTGGCATGTTAGTGGAAGAAAAGGTGAATAACATGGTCAAAGCTGATAATTAAAAATAGGTGGAATAGTTTCCCTGTATTTTGGAATTTTGTTTATTTTACAGAAAACTGTTGTTGGAGAAGAAAGATGGGACCATGTCAAAGCATCACATTGCCAGTTTTCTCCACCTGTGACTTCTATGTCCATTGAACAAAACTATTCAAAACTCAGTTGTCTGAGGGAAAAAAATAGCTAAGTGGGAGTATATTGAAGTTTTAAACATGTTTCTTTTGGTTACAATGCAAAAATAAAAACTCAAAAATGTTTGTGATTAAAAATCTTTAGAACATCCAGCTCAAGTAAAAGTAAATGGTGGTTTTACTTAAATTTCAAAACAAAATATTTTGAATACACAAATTTTCCCCTCAAGTAAAAGCATGCAGCAATTTCTAGCAAGTCAGTATCAACCACTGTGTAGGCAGGAATCATTAATTGAAAAATTTCTCACTTGCTCTACGAAGAAGTCTTGAGATGGCTTTGATTGCATCTATGAAGAGCATTCTCTGAAAAGGGTGAGTTGTAATGTCTGCTCCTCCTTTCATCTTCCCAAGAATGGCTACTGCATGCTCAGAGCTTCAAACAGCCACTGCTGTCACTTTAACGAAAATATGACCAATTTAACTGCATAATTTATCAAGATGTTATTAAAATTTCAAGACCAAATTTTTGAAGAATACTTTGACTCATGGCCTCTCTATTATGAGCTAAGTTTTATATGATATTGAATGCAAGTTAAACTATTTGGAGACAAAGTAATAAAAAATTATGGATTACCTGAGGCTCTGCATGGCCAGACATGTTCCCTTCTTATATACCCCTTAACAGTTCACCTGATGATCAACCGATAATTGTCATCTCTGTTATAAATCCATCTATTTATTTATTATTTCACATCATCATGAGCCAACTTCCCCTGCCCTAGTGCTACCCAAAGGTGGAACAAAAAAGGCAGACACACACTTTTTTTTTGTTCTGCTTGGAAAAAGAAAAAGGAATTATCTCTGGAATAAGAGTGACAGGATCAAGCAATATTGTAATGGTCACAGTCAAAGTGGAATCACTGAATGTGTCATTTTGTCGGTGTGTACTGCCTGAAATGTGTCTAGCTTTGAAGTTAAAATAAATCCACCAGTAAAATACAATTTTTTACCTTAAAAACTTTTCTGGCTGTTAGTAGCCCAGAAGACATTTTTTATCTCAATTTTAGCAATAATAACAAGCTGATATAAAAGTTTACCAGCTATTGTACATGTTTACTATAGCTATTGTTTATTCAGAAGGCTTCCCTCTGCTCAGCGATTGTGGGAGAAATATAAATATATTAAATCTATATAACCACCATGCTGATGTATTAGTTGATACCCCCTATAAATATATTAACACATTTTTATTGATATAACTGTCTCTGTCTGGGCAGACTTCAGTAATTTAGTTAAATTAGTGCTGCTATCAAGGCAGTTAAATGAAGGGGGAAAAGTAAATGCTAGACGCAGAGAATGACAGGTAATTTCTGTCACTGCTTTGAAAACTGCTGGCTTTTCCAGTCAACAGCAGATTTCTGTGAACAGAGCAGGCATTTTCGCAAACCTGCAGTAAATGGAATGCCATTTTTATTGATAATGATGCTATTTGATTTAGAGAACTCTTTATTGTTTTGAGAGCTGGTTCAGATCTTGCCAGTCCTGTCTCCATCAACCTTACATTTCTGTGCAGCAAAGACATTAACTGAGTCCCATAAAGTTAATATTTAAGGATCCTGGGACCATTCCTTCAAATTTTTGCATGAGCTTTTATCAGTAGCAGCATTTTTTGTCAAGATGTACTTGCAGTACAAGACAGGGATGATTTTCCCATTGGAAACAAGGAAGCTTTAAATTCTCTTTTTTTATTTTGCCCTCGATAAAACACAATGTTGTTTAAGCTTTGTTTAGGCTACATTTTCATCCCCTGGGAGCACCCAAACCTGCAAAAAAAAGAAGTATGGCACTAATTGACTTTTCTTGTTTCCTTTCAAGTTTCAGCATCGTGACTCCACTTGAGCATCTGGACGTGACTGTTCTCACTCCCACATGCTCTACCTCCCCTTGCTCCTGCCTGCTTTCTTTTTACCACCCCTCCCAGAAGTCACTTTACTTGAGAAATGGGAAAGCATGGCCTGATGCTCCCAGGGCCATTTTCAATCTGTCTTTGCCCTCGGAGGTGGGTGACATCTGTTTTCTTTCATGGGCTTGTCAGAGAGCAGCAGCAGAACTGGCAGCTTCAGTTGAGTCCTCTGCACTCCCCAAAGGTCAGGGGAGAGGTGTCCCTGTGCTGTGTAGGTAACACAGATGCAGGGCCACGCAGGAGAAAGGACTAATGGGAGGTGGTGGATGATGGAGCTGTGGGAGCAGAGCCAAGGGCCACCCACACCCCGCCTGCTCTGCTGAGGCAGGCCTTGAAAGGCTGTAAAATCCTACACGGTTGGTGAATGCTGGCAGAGAAGGGGAAAGGCATCCAGCTCTCATGGTTGATCTTTCTCCAGAAGAAAAGACCATAAATTAGGGTTATGCTTTGAGAATGACTTATTGTTGTCCCGTTTATCTGCCTGTTGGAGGCATTTTATTTTTCTGCATTTACTAAAAATATTCTTTGGTAAGCCATTTGTTTCCCGTTTGCCAGTGGGGACGGTTTGCTCACTGAGCCACTTCCACTTCTTACTGCATTGGGATAATTTTCCCTGTTATCTGGGTGAGGACTTGAATGCTGCTAAAACAGTGATTTACCCTTAAATGTAAACCCACCTCTCAGCAGCATGGCCTCAATACTGGTGACTGCTGCCTGTTCAAGGACAGACACATTGGTCACGTAATCAGACCAGTGGATGTTCAGGATAGTGCGGAGGCAGCGCTGATGGAAGGGCACGTCTCCAGGATGGAGGATCACCGCCTCCCTAAGATCGTGCTCTATGGTGAACTTGCCACCGGCTGCCGCAAGAGAGGAGCCCCAAAGAGGAGATACAAGGACGCTCTGAAACAATACCTCAGCCTTGGCCGTATTGACTACCATCAATGGTCCACTCTGGCCTCCAATCGGGAGGCGTGGAGACACACCATCCATAACGCTGCTGATTCCTTTGAGAATGCGTGCAGAATCAGTCTGGAGGAGAAAAGACAATGCAGAAAGAACCGTGCCTCACCAACACCGCCTATGGAGACTTTCTGCTGTGCCTTTTGCAACCAGACTTGCCTATCTCGCATCGGCCTCTTCAGCCATCAGCGCGCTTGCAGCAAGCGGGGGTAGAGCCCTTCCCAAATCTTCGTTCGCGAAGCCTAGCCATGATGAAACCCACCTCTCACCGTTTCCACTTAGGTTCTAGTAGAAGCATCACGAAATGGCTCACATCAACCGCAGCCTGGCCTTTGGTGTTTATCCAATACCCGTTTAAGAGACAATGGTTACTATTGACTGCCAGACTCATTCAGACCCAAACTGGAAGGAGAAGGACTGTATCCTTCTACCAAACTGAGGACAGCAGTCCATGCCAGACCCAGCATCTTTGAAGGCTGGCTTTCTCCTGTGCCTAGTCCTGCTTTACCTGGAGAAAGGCTTTCAATGAGACACCTGAAAAGAGTATTTTAATACCCTTTCACAGTATGACAGAAATTTAAATCACAGATTTTATTTTTTTATTAAACAGAGTGTTGTTGAATTTCTACCAAAGCTTCTATACCTCCTTGGAATTTCAAAACCAGTTTTAGGCTGAAAAAATAAATCCAACAATGAAGAAAAATATTAAAATCCTCCCCCACACCCTCCAAATGAAAGGAAAGAGGAAAAAAAGTGATACATCTCTTTAATATTAAAGCTAAAAGGCTTTGATGGTGAGGAGAACTTTGCAGAAGAGAAAATGATGGGGGTGACAAATCTTTAAAGAAGGGAAAAATGTAGTGCTATTTTAAAAATTCTTTTATTCTTTTCTGATTGTGGTATTTTACAGAGCCTCACAGATGACAAAGCAGCTGCTTCCCCGGAGTCTGACAGCGCTTTCTCCACACACCACTGGGCTGTATTTTTTTTCTTTTTGTGTCACATTGATCTTCTCTTGTTGCACCGCCTTTAACATGCCATTATAAGTCCCTGGCTGCCAATAGTGAGGAAGGTCAGGTTCTTGTGGGTAAGGTGCCATTAGGCTCTTCCTGACATGACTCATAACATTACAGTCAGTGCCAATTCTTGGAAGATATTTTGAGAGGTAGAATTACCTTATTATTGTTCTTACTACTTGCACTGAAGGAGTTTCTAGGGGCGCTTGTCCAGGTCTATCATATAGGTGTTGTACCAATGGAAATTCAAAGGTAGCCCCTGTCCAACAGAGCTTGTGAGACATTAAAAAGGCAATTATCCCCAATTTGCAGCAGGTACAGCAAATTTTCCACTGCTGCACAGAAAAAAAAAAGTACTACAAGCTCTGGATAGAATTAATATGGGCAAAGGGGAATGATACTACATCTACCCTAAAATAACCACCTTCTTACAACCTCTAAGGTGAAATGTTATGTTAAAACAGTAATACAAAGTACCCACAGTGGCTGACATCTGAAAACAGTTAATCAGTCATATGAGCCAGCCTGGCATCTCTCATTCATACTTAAGATGTTGATCATTGCTCCTGGTCATCCTGGAAAGTCAAGATTACCTGCTCACCTGTTTTCAGGAGTACACCAATAAAGCTCGTTCTGCTCAATGCACTGCAAAGTAACTTCTGTAAATGTGTGCAAAACAGCTCTCTTGTCCCTCTTTGGACCATCCCTTGAAATAGGCCTCTGTGACTGTAATTTCTGCCAAGACATGGTGACAAGGAGGCCACTGGGTGTGAATGCTGTTGTCTGTCAGACCAGTCGACACTACCTGATGGGTTCTTATCTGCCTGTAAGGGCCTGTTGCATCTTCACTGAGGCTATGGATGGCTGGGGCAGCATTTCCAACCTGTAGAGCACTTCACGCAGCACTAACATAGTAAATGTCGGTTTTCTAAGTCCCGGGGTAACACACACATTAATAACAAATAATAATAGCAGTAAGCATCAGGAAATCTTTCTTCAACTGCATCTCTATGCTTGTATGCTCAAAAACGCTTCCCCTGCCTCCCGATTTCTGCCACCCTGAAACACACTTAGCAAAGCTTGCCATATATGGGAGCAATTTGCAGTCATTGATATTAACGATGCTTGTGTTTAATAATTGAAAAGAATTAGCATACTGCTTGACTTGTTGAATTTCTGTGGGGAAACAGTAACCTCCAGTGGTCATTTAGAGTCCAGTCATGTTCTAACAGAGCTCAGAGAGTACAGTATTAGGTCCTTAATGTATACCTGGCTTTAAAATTTTCCTTGAAGCCCTAAATTATACATGCATAACCAATTCCTCATACAACACATAGATTCTAGAACTGCGCTCCTTCAAAGGTTTATTTTGCAGTTATTTACCTTTTCCAAGGGCCTTAAGATCCAGAAATAGAAAATACCCGTGAAAATGAAAAATAATACCAATTTCTAGTGAAAGTTGAAAACTTTGAAGGAAACAGTACAATCCATGCAGTGTCTGAACTTGGCTTAGGAGTGTCATCTGAGTGCTGTGTGAATAACCTTTTTTTAAGTGGGAGATATCCTTCAGTTAGAGGGAAGGCTAAGACTATTTTCTTATACATTTTAAATTGGTTAGATGTTAGAGTCTGAAGTGAAACATGCATTTAGGAATTGCTGCAATTTGGCCAGTCAGCAATCATAGGGAACAGCAGTAGTGGAAGGGACCTTGGGAGGACTTCCATTCCGTTTCCTTCAAGGCCAGGCTAGCTCTAGTTAAACTGTGTCAATCCTCAGCTTCCTTCAGGCTGCCATCCCACAATCCAGAGCGACGGAGAAGGCTGACAAAGTTTTATGTCCCCTTGTGGTTCCCATTTATATTAAAGACCCTGACTGATTATGGTGTGGCGCTGGAGCTGCTGTGTGTTGCTGATAGTGGAAGGATTGCAGATACTGGCATGACTGTTCACTTTCCTTCAGGGAAATTACTGCCAGAGAGCTCAGAGGCTAAATCTTCAGCGTGGTACCTGGGCTTGCAAGACATTAATCTGGACAAGCACAGCACAATTAGCCTTTCTGTGGCTGGGTTTGTGAGGGGGTTGAGAGTGCAATGTTGAATATGACTTGGGGGAACACATGTCCTCTCTTGAGTTTTTTAGGTTGATTGTCTGCTGGGTGAGGTAAATTATTATCTCCATTTGATTAATGAGTACCATGTGAGCGTGTTGTTTTGTATTTGTGCTAGTGAGTGGTTGCTGTCTGCATAGCTACTGCAAACTGCTCAGAGCTTAGAGTGGCCCCCATCTGTTAAACTGGGAATAGTATATATTAAAGCCTTCTCCTTCTCCTGGGTAATTTTTTAGAATGTGCCACTGACAGTGTTTGGAGCTGAGAAAAGGTTATGGTTGGGTGTGGATGAGTTTGATTTAGAGATAAAGCGGCTGTGAGACATCAAAAAGAGAAGAGAGAAAAGTCTTGATGCACCCGAGGGCCATAGTGAGCCTGAGTTCTGCATTGAGGGCAGCACAGGAGCATCTCGCTCTCCAGTGAAATAATGGCCAGCCCACCCAGCGGTGCTGCCTCCTACACCCTACCTGCCCCATGGGGGGTTGCTTTGGGGCCCAAGTTCCTGCCCTGCATGGCAAAAAGTGTGGGAAATGGAGAGCAAAGCTCAGTGTGGCACTGCACAGCTGTGATGAGGGAGAGAGTGATGTCTTTGGTAACCCTACTGGAGAGATGCAACTGGAGGTGCACGCTCAGGGGACTGGAAAGGCAAAGGCAGAACAAGCAGAGAGAGATCTTGTCTGCTGGTGGATAGCCAAGATGCCTACCCCATCTATGCCTTTCTAGATAGATCTAGCTCTGTTTCCTCATCTCCTACTTGGACAGTCATCTACTCCAGCTTTTTAAGGGAAATCAAGCTCTTGCCTCACTCACCCACAGTGAATCTGGTGTGCCTCTGCTGTGAAGCTGAAATTCTGCTCATGCTGGAGAGACCACTTGGACTGAGGGCTTGCGTGAGACCTCACACCAAAATGAGGTGGAGCTTAGCTGAAGCAGGAAAAAGAAAACAGTAAGCAAATGAAATTTAAGAGGAGATAGCAATGAAAGTAAAAGGAAAAAGGTAGCCAGCTAGGATTAATATAGGAAAATAGGTAACAAAAAGAAGAAAGTTAGAATATGTGTAATTAAAAAAGACAACAGGCAACATGGTCAACGTTAATTATGCTGCAGCTCTTTTTGCTCAGGGAGAAAGCAGAGGTCGAACAGGTGAACTGTGAGCTCTGGTCTCTGAGTCCTGCTGCCTTTCAATTAAGGATTACTTCTTATCTTTATTTTTTCTAATGAGGACTGCAAATCCCAGTTGGGGATTTACCAGCTGTTTCTCTTGATTTGTGTTGTTTCTCTTGTCTTTTTTTTCTCTGTGACATTGTGATAGTTGCTGTCTTTGCCTCTCTTTAAATGGGTCATTTGCAGGAAAATTGCAATATGTGCCTGTCTGAGACACCAGTGAATCTAACACTCAGAAGGCAGTCAGTGATGCTGTCCTGAAAGGCAGACTCTGAGTCAAAGAAAGGAAAAAATATACTAGTGAGATTTGTGAGGTGGGTGAGGACATGCTCCAAATCAGAGACTAGTGTCAACAAGAGGGGATGTATGGTTCAGTTATATTGTGGGTTTGTTTTTTGTTTGTTTGTATGTTTTTTTAAAGTAGATGTGTAGTCATCATTTGACTCCTATGTCATCTGGAAGGAAACTTAGGTTTCAATTCTGTAAATATGGGATTGAGGTTCCACGCTACTACATGGTACCTGAACACTGGAAATATGCCTTCTTCTAGGTAGTCTTCTCTGAAATTATATACATTAGAAACAGACCACTGTGGAATGAACAACTCCGTACAGTTGTAAGCACTACACACCTTAGTTGCAAATGGGAAGAAAGATCTAAGAATCAGCCTTTCTCTATTGTAAAGTAAATAATACCACTCTTCTTCAAGACTGATCTGGAAATGTACTGAAACAAACTGATTATATTCATGTGCTGGGAAGATTCCCTTACGGTGTCCATGGAAACCAATAAAAAGTATAGTTGTTACAAAGCTGAGTGTGAAAATCTCTGGACTACTACAGGAGTCCTATAGGCTTATCACAGTCTTGCTTTCTCTCACTGTTCTTCTTCTTTTTTTTTTTTTTCTCAAATTGCTGCCTTCAGAATTTAATTTCTGTATATTAATGGAAAATGTGGAAATGATGGAAAATCAATACAGTATTACTGGGTACGAGGATGTACATAAATATGACTTTCTCAATGATTAGGAAAGATTTATGTCTTCTCAGACTCTGTTTCATCTTTTTGCTCTCTGCACAGTCCAATGGTAACATAAATAATATTAAAACAATGCACCGACTCACTTTCATCCATGTTTCTGTTTAGTTAAATTATTAATAAATGGTGTAAAACTGATTTCAGCTAAATTTAGCAGTCTGCAGATACATTTATATCTGATTTAGCTTTTTAGGGCTCCCTTTACAGTCAATGTGGGAAAAGCAATCCCAAGGAATGATGCACATCATGAGTTTTAGGTGCACTCCTTAAATGAGATGAATGGTGCCCTAAAGCACTCGTTTTCCTCCAGCTAGATCTGTTGCAGATGTCTTAATTTTGAGGATGAATCTTACCCTTTGTTCAGTTTATGTAATTTCTGTGTGCAACTGGTTCATCACTTATGATTATGCTTAGCCTGGGGCAGCCGAAGGCACTATTCTCCTGTGGCATGAGGTGCCACAGAGAGTGAACTCCCTCCATGAGCACACACTGGCTGATAAAATAGCTGCTGGTTTTTATGAGTGGCTATTTAGTTGCTTGGTTGCTTTTGTGAAGACATCTAATTCTGCTCATGCTGTGTTAAACATGTATCAGATTCAATCTTTAAAAAAATGTGGCAGAATGATGATTAATATCATGACTCAGGTTTCCTGCAAGTGGGAAAAGGGTTTAAGAAGCTCCTGCTGAGCAGGAGCTGGAGCAGAACCCGAGGCACTGAATAGACTGCAGTTATATAGGAGAGTACCCGGTGATTGTAACGGTGTCCAGATTTAAGCCATAGCTGGAAGGGGATTTTTTTTTTTTAAATTATGATTTGGTTGAAGGTCTGTTAGTCAGCCTCATGTCAGTGGCTCAAGTCCTTTACTGGATGTAGCTGTTAATAATATTTACAACGCAGGGATTTATAGACACATTTGTTCTGGAGGAATCTAATCACTGCATTGCTTTCGTAAATGTAGCTGTATCAGAAGCAAACAGTGCATGAATAATATGTCTCGGCAGGATTGATCGTGCCCTTAGGAGCTAACAGCAGCACCCAGAGAACAATTACATTCTCCTGCTTCCAATAATGAAGTATTATTTAGAAACAGAAACTCATTATGTAAAACTTTGAGAAATTATACAATTACATTACATTACACGTACTTTTGTCATCGGCCTTTCTTATTACATAAAATTTAAATGCTTTCTGAGTGAGAATTCTGTAGTGCTGGTTTCCTGCTCTTATGCTCCAAGGGACTTTGCCTTTCTGTTAAATGATGAAAGAGAACTGTTTAGGATTGGAAACATCATACACTGAAAATTGAAAAACCTGACATAAAAAGAAGCGCCTGAAAACAAGCAGTAATCATATTAATATTTGGTTAATCTAATATTAAAAATATGTTAATTTGCCTGTATCTATTTCATATTTTTGTTTACCAGTTTATTACAGCAATATATAACTGAAAGAAGTGAACACAGCCATCATTATTTTTAAGGTTATCCATCCTGTATAGTCAGCCTCATTTCCTGGTAATTGTTTACAGACTTAAATTTAAACTGCAAGGTTTTTTCTTCCAATTGCATAACAGTTGTTCTTTGTTTTGCTCATTGGTTTCAACTGATATGTGACAGAATCTGTGTGACAGGAAGAAAAATGAGCGGTGTTAGTCTAGTTTGTGCAGCGTTCAAGTAGTTCTGAGGCAAGGCTCTGGTGAGTATGTGGGGCTGATGCAGGTGGGACCCCTTCATGGAGGCAGAACTGGGAAAAAGGCAGGATCATGAATGGCTGGGTTAGATCCGCTCTTCCACAAGCTCTTCTGATTTATCTAGAGAAAGTGGGACTTGGGGAAATAAGCTGAGAGGGAATGCTAACACAGCATTTCCAAAAAGACTCAGTAATGCTCGTAGATCTTGAGGACCTGAGGCTGGAACCGCAGCAAACATGAGTTAGTGCCTGAGCAACCTGGTATTGTCTGAGTGCATCTCATTGCTCTCACTAGCAGTTTTCAGTTACACAAGCTTTCCCATGTTAGGCATATTTCATAACAACCTTCATACACCTTGAAGCTTTTTATTTAACCAGAACTCTGCCAAAGTGTGAAAAGAGTTCAATGGTGGTTCTTAAAGAATCTCTAAGGACTCCATAGGAAATAGGTGTATAAAATAGTTGAAGAGGCTCTGCCCTATGGAAAGAAAAGTAATAAACAATTTTAGTAAAGAAAGTTTCTTTCTTTTTTTAGAAAGAAAAGTAATAAACAAGTGCATCAACAGTTTATTTTTTTAAAGGCAGTTTCTTTCTGTGCTCCTGTTTGTGTCTCAGTAATTAATTGTGGGTAATTTCAGCAAATGTGTGGCATCAAGAACTCACTAACAGTGGAATTGAATCAGGGATGATTTTTTCACCCATCATCTCCTAGCATTTTCTAATGGGTTGTATTGCATATTGCTCACTGGGAGAGTGAAGCTCCATAGGAAAACCTGGGAGAAGCATGGCACTCCAAGGAGATCTGATGAGACCTCGTTAATCATTAACATGTTTCAGATTTTTTCCTTCAGTCTTACAGCACAGAAGCACTGAAGTAGTTCCCCATCATAATTGATTACTTCAGGAGACTGCTGAATGCCCATAGCACTGGAATAATATATAAACCAGCCCACCTCGCTCTCCCAGGAGCCATTTGCCTACATTTTAGTCACTAGTACTGCTGAGAGCTCTAAAAAAATATTAAAATTTTAAATAGGTGGAAGCCCCCACAGATTTGTCATGAGAACAACATGGTTGCATTTTGACAGTATTTATCCTTTATTTCAATTTTCTCATGAATATAATGCCTTACTCCCTTCCAGATTCTATCCGAGCTAATAAATTGTTGTTGAAAGCATTACATTGCAGAAGCCTGTCATTAGCACCTCACACAGGCTGCATTTTTGATGTGGCAGTCAAACTGAAGTAAATCATGTCAGGACACAATGTGACAGCTCAGTGACTGCCATCTTCCTAGTCATCCCAGGTGGCGACCTGGTATTAAACTCAGTGCTACAGAGCTCCTGACATCTTCCCATTTGTTTTTAATCCAACCCTTTCTATGATCCCTAAGCACAGAGATGAAAGCTTTAGATACGCTCTTTTTTCCGAGATACTGACTCTCTCTGTACACATCTTTGTTACCAGAATTCTGAGGGTCCTGATATATAAGAAAATGCTCGGGTCACTACTGGTGACTAACGGTGACACTCGGAGCCACTCCAGAGGCCAGACAGCTCTGAGACACAGGAAGCTGCTTCAGTCCCTCGGCTGCCACATGCTCTTCTCTGCACCTGCTAAGAAGCGTGAGATGGTTTTTGTTTTCTTCTGTGTTGTCTGATAAAATGCCTGTGTAGTTCCCACTTATTTCTGGAAAGCTGCACTGCATTTCAAAATTGCTTGCTCTTTCATGAGAAACAATAGTTTTCAAATTATGCAGAGGTTTGTTTTTCAGTCAAAGCCTTTGCTCCCGGACACAAGTCATTACAAGAGATGATTCCCTTATTTCAGAAAGAAAAAAACCACAATCCACAAACAGTTATTAGTTTTAGTGGTTGCAGTGAAAAACTCAAAGTCATGACTCAGATTACTCCAATGACAAATTAGAATGCAAGTAAAAATTATCCAGCATTTATTTTTTTAAAATCCAAAATTCTAAAAGAACTTTTTAAAAAAGATCTTTTGTCTGCCTTACGGTCTTTGAACACTTGTAATTGGTAAAGCTGATGTTGATAGGATAGTGCTACACAGAGCTACACACTTATTGTGGACTGTGGCCTTTATTTTATTAACCCCCTCATCTGTCTGTCCCTCGTAGAGAAGCATATGGTGTCTGAGGTAACCCTGTGGTTTCATTTGACAGTGCTAAACCTTCAGATTCCAGAAAAAGAAATGTATAGACTGAAAGGATTCCTGAGGCAAAACAGTAGTGATATCTTCTTTTGCAGAAAAGATTCAGAAAACTTGGATAGAAATGACATGGAAGACCCGAAGGAATCCACGTCATGAAATATTTTAAAAATAAGTGTGATAAACCCATTGCTGGAAAGACATTGAGACAGCGAAGCATTTGGACAGGGATGGACTAAATAATATCTTAATATTTTTTTCAGTGCTCGCTTTATTTTCTGCTCTGGGACTTTGTAAATGAGTTGTGAGTGACCCTGTGAATCTTTTTTTTTTTTTTTCCCTCTGAAGATAATATTAAATCACAGACAATAATAAGATTTTTACATATTGTATCTATGTAATTATTTCCATCAATTAATCATGTATGTCATCAGAGATGTAAAATTGGTTTTGATAACAAACTTTTTTGTAAAACCATTTTGATGCTCATCACTTCTGCATCTGATCTTAGATTGCTTATTACCTTCCTAAATGATACTATCTTTTGCTGAGCATCATGTTGTTTCTTTATTTCTGGTTACCCTTTGGGATAATGGTATACAATAAGTGATTTTTCCAATCTTCTTTTGTCCTCAAGTGATTCAAATTATATAAAATTCATATCCCCAGGCAAGCTTCATGGCTTGTTTTCTAACATTTGTTCAGATGCAGCAGTCCTTGTCTAAGCTAACCTAATGAAAACTGTCGAAATCCTGGGTTTAACTCTGGAAAAGCAAGATGGAATACCTGAAAGATGGAGCTGCTTGTACGCGCACAAACAGATTGCCATGGTCAGAAGTATCTTAGACTCTGCGATAACACCGAAACTTAAAACTTCAGTGAATTGTGTGCTAATTTATGAGTCCAACAGAAAAGGCAGCTTCATATTTCTTGTGGCATCTGTTTTACAACAATAAGGTTAATGCTGACTGAGAAAACAGCAAATGAAAATATTTCCTTTTTTGTTTTATAATAGTGGTGGTCTTGAAATCTAGGTGCGACAATACCAGAGAAATAGTTTTCATTTTCCATATTGCTGAAGGGGATTGCAGTAGAAGAATAGCAGAAATCAGTTATAAGAGTTGTTTTTATTAAAATGGCATTTATGTTGCTGGTCTTTCACCCACTGTCAATCTTAACTGGATTAAAAACAATATCCAGTGCTAAGTATTCATTATTAAAATTATTTTCCTAGTATATTTAGTGAGATGAGCAACTGCATTAGTGAGATGAGCAACTGCATGTGCACTGTGCCTTCTTTGTCTGTAAAAATGGTATGAGAATACACATAATTGTTAATTACTTTCCTTTTACTAGTAAGCTGGTATTAAAGGGAAAAACTGTCATTTTCTTTTCTGCCCTGTGTGAAGACTGCAAGTCCATGTCTCAAGAGGAATAATCACAGGAGGATTATTATTGTAATAAAGGAGCTGTTTGTCAAGAAGAAAATTTCAAGATAGACCTATTTACAATCTGCAAGTCTTCAAGTCTTTTTTCCTCATCTGAAGGGCTGAATTTGCATATTTTTATATCCATATTGATGCATTTTTCTAAGTGGATGTATTCTATGCAGTTTGAAAACACACAGACACCCAGTGGACATGAATGTAACTTGCTCAGCTTTTGTGAAAACCTTTCAGAAACTGACCTTCTGTCCAGTGGAGTTTCTGTTAATAAAACAGTAGTGTGATTGTGTTTGTATGATTTGGTATTAGAAAAGCAACTGTACAAAAATTATAAGGATATTAAGAAAAGGTAGCATTATTTAAAAAGTTCTGAATGTTTAAAGTTTTGTTTTATTTGCTTTATGTGGTAAAAAGACCTAACAATCAAAGACTTAAAGTGAAGAGTTAGAAGAGCAAACACCTGTTTGCAGCTGGTGTATAGAGAAGAATAGTGCCAAATATTGGATTTAGACATCACAATGATGTCTTGCTCTCAGCAGGAATCTTGTGATTGATCTCAGTGCGGATAGAATCAAACGGAAATACTAAAGGTGTGTAGAAGTGGATAAAAGCAAAGAGGTAAAATAATCAGACTAGCAAAATGGTACCTGCACTGATACAAAAGGATGACAATCCCTGGAATTAGACCTTTCATTGAAAAATGCAACACTGCTGTTCAAAATGTATAAATTACGTGCAAAAGGATTGATATGCATGTGTTCTACCTGCCTCATGAATATATTAATAACTGCGTTATATAGATATGTATATGGCTACAGCTCTTTGGTATTCTGCATAATATAATTGTCAGTAGCCCTTCTAGCAAATAAAAAAGAAAATTTGAAGTATGTTGCAATAAACTAGACTATACCATACTTAATCCAACAAAATGCGTCCTAGGTTCAATGTGAAACAAGAAGTTCCACTCCTGAGATGTTTTTTAATTTATCCTTTGGTGGCATACAAGCACATCATTAACATTATTCAGCATTATGAGAGCAATAGTACCAACAATAAAAGATAATGCAATAACATTTTTATTTAAATTTAGTTTTGATTAATTGCCTTGTTGTAAGATTTTACCAGAGAGGAATGGCAATCAGGTGGAAACAAATGGAAATAAAAAAATTAATCTTTGTTCAGTTCACATCTTGAGAAAAGACTGAAAGAAACTTCAGTGAGTGGCTTTTAAAAAAGAAGTGAATTTGTCTGGGTGTGAAGTTTCCTAGTATGGAAGGGAACATATAGGCAGATTTCTTTCTCTTTTGGGTCTTGGAGAAAACCCCATGTGATACAGACCTGAAAGATGTGGCAATCCTTACCAGGGAAGAATAAAGGATTTGTGATTCATTCCATTTACTTTAGAAACTTATTTTGGAATGAATATTAGACTCTAAGGAACCCAACTGTCCCCATGGGAGGAGGAAGCTTCCTAACAACCTAGACTAAATGTCAGCCTTAAACTTTCAGCCTGCTAAAGTTAGTGCTTCTCAATATAATTTAATGTTATTCACTCTAGTGTTAATTTATGCCTCACTGTCACATTTCTCTTGCAGCCCAGCTCCAAGTATCGTGTCACTGCCTGGCTGCCTCATCTGAGCCTCTAAACATGAAAGAGGAAGGAGCCTTTACCACCTCAGGGCACAGAAATGCCAGATGCCACATTTTGGCTGGGGGGTGTTTCCATGGCAGTTGTTGTCTCATACTCACCACATTCTCTAAATGATTATTGGACTAATGTTTGTGTTTTTGGTTTTTTTTCAGAACCATGGTAGCTCACACCTCTTCTGCCTCCATACAAGAAAAAACTTGGCTTTGAAATCAAGTGGAAGAATGTTTGTATGCAGGATGGTTTCATGAATGATCTACTTTGGGAGCCAGAGCGGCAGCCTTAGTGCCGTGTGATGAGGACACTTGCAAGGCTGGATACCTTAGTCTTGTGTAAAGAGCACGCAGATGCAGCTCCAGGTATCTCTGATTTCTTTGGAACTGGTTTGGGTTTCTCTGTGCAGGACTGCATTGTGTCATGCAGACATATTGGCTAAGTTAATATATGCTTAATAAGCACAAGTATTGAAGACAGGTTGAATAATTTTATGAAAAGAAGATTCTTAGAGGAACTGAGGAGCTTGTGGCAGAGAAGCTGTTATTTGGATGAAAAATATATTTAAAAAGGCACAGCATGTGTTTGGAAAGGGATGTTCAAACTGTGTTACTTAATGAGGCATCATGAAATGATTGTTTTTGAAAATATTTTGGCAAGATCTCCTGACAAGTAACAGATAACTTGCAATTCCTATTGAATGCACTCCAGTAATAGTTCTGAAAAAAAAATATTCTGGCTTAATTATGAAGTTCACTTTCTTTGGAATTCCACTTTTTCCTGGATAACAAGAGAGATGATGAACAGCATTGAAATAAATGGGTCCAAATCACTGAGACAAAGAATAGTTTCCTTCCCCATAGTAAGGACAGGATTCTATAAGTTGGTCACAGGTTCAAGGACAGCCTGTGTGAAGACTGGCTGAAACTACTGAAGTAGTTTACGACTTCCAAACTTAGGAGTCATGCTTAGGTGTGACATTTAGAAGAATAGTCTCCCAGTATTCCAGTTATGGTTGATGGAGAAATGGGCATCCTCTGAAGGTGATTCAGAGCTGGAGCCTAATTTAGCTTCCTGAACCACCACCCAGAAGTACCTGTAGAAGAGACTTATCCCAAACCTTACCTTGGCCAGCCTTCAACCTTAGTGAAGAGCTGCAGGTTACAAATTGTGCCTATTTCCCTTCTCCCTTTTATGCCAACATAGGTTCACCATGTGTAAACCGTCTTCTAGATCAGCTGCTAAAGCAGTGATTCTTGGCCTTGACATTCATAATTCCGGTACTAAATTAATTTTCTAAGCCTAAATCCAGATTTTCTGTGGAGAAAAACCTGTTGAAAAGGCTGTTTTGAAAAACTCAGGAATCAGAGTTGCTGGAACTAATTTAACATGCTTCACAATAGCTCCTGAATAAGAAAGGATGATAAAGTAGTAATATCAGTATGCAGGATTGCTTCAGCATCTTTTTCTTATATAATGATAGGGATGTAAAAGTCAGGATCAGTCCTGTGTGCTTTCAAGCCTGCTCCTCCTGTTGTTGCAGGCAGTACTAATGCTCCATTTGTACTGCTAATCATAGGAATAATTTGCAACTGAGTAGAAAAGGGCAAGATTACTGATTAACCAGAGCCTTCTGTAGTTAGATGTCCAAAGGACAGAGAAATCCTCTGGTCTTTAAAAGGATATTTACTTCTTACTTACCTTGAGGGATTCTTACAGAACTTACATTATTTTCCATTGTGCAGAGCAGAACTCCTTCCTGGTGTGTCTATATACTATAACCTCATTAGAGAAGTGTAATTAATGGTAGGCCCGCTGAGAGATGAAGCCCTCCTGTGAAGACAAGCAAACAGCCCACCACACACTTTTGCTGTAAAGGGTTGTGTAGGAGGAGCCAGGACTGGGGTGTTCTTCACAGCAGCTTAATAAGAGTGCAGCTAGGAGATAATCAGCAACACCTGAAACTCATGGTAATTGATGCTGAATCAGAAATACAAAGTGTATTTCATCCACGAAAAGCAGCCTTCTTCTGAGAGGGTATCCATAAATTTCTGATATGGCATGCTGGAAAGAAAACTAGAAGCCAGCGTGACTTAAGCTAATGGTTTCTCATCTGATTCCCCTGGACTTTTCAGTGTTTCGGTGTTTTTCTCTATTTGTATTCATTGAGTGAAGGCAACTGGTAGAACACATGTGTGTTTGCACATGCACTGTCTTGGGAAACAGACAGCACCATTGTGTGAGGGCCAAGGCAAGCTGTGACCATGCTGAGCTATCTGTTGTGCAACTGAAGAATGGCTTGTTAATTGACTACAGTTGTATTTAACAACTCATTCAAAAGAGTTCAGAAACTGTTTTTTTCATCTGGCATATTTGCTTCCTCCAATGCAGATTTCAATTTTTCATCAATTTACTACTCATTTTTTCAGCATTCTGCTTGATTTTTTTTTAAACCAGCCAAAGCTGGCAGCTGTTCTAAGCAGGTGGGAAGCAAACTTATTACTCCTGGGCTGTCAGCACTGGAGTCTATGTGTTTAAAAGTATATGCATACATGTATTTATTTACATACAGACATATTTCATTTTACAGCATGAAATGATAAGGCAAGAACTGTTCATTTAATACATCAAAATGCTATGCGTACCTATTGCACTATATCATAAAAGCAATACACAGTAAATTGCATATATTTGCTTTTATGTGACAACTTATTTAAAGCTGGAGTCTACCCTACTTCAGTTTCAAACTGAACTTGTGTTTTGGCCCCATAGTAAATCAGAGTTTCAAGGTCCTGTGATTTTGACTAGCATAGAGTGTGAAGTCTTACAGAGCTTGCACGCAGAAAGAAAAGCAAAAATAAGCAGAAATTTTTTGTAGTAATGTTCCATTTTCCATCACAACTTTTTTGTCTCCCCTCACACTTCAGTGCTCTCTGCACTCCATGAGTGGCTGCTAGACTCCAGTTTTAGATCTTGCCCCTCTTTGCCAATACTTCTACAGTGTGGACTGAACTGTAACTTTCATTTCCAAAGGAAGTGGTGAGTTGTGCTCCCAGTACTTGCTGCGCTGTGCCTGCTTCCAAGCAGTCCCTCTGCAGCAAGGAAAGAGGAGAGGGAATGCAGAAGACCCCACAGCTAAGTCCCCTTGTGTGTTGGTCAGTGACCAAGCAACAAGAAGAAATGCTCTGTGCTTCCCAGATCTTCTACATTTTATATTTTCTACATCTGATGAATGGGTGGTATTTTATCATGACCATTTTACTATATTATTCAGCCCACTTGTTGCATTTTCTCTGCTGATGACAGAGGATTTGCTCCCAGCACCAAACTCCATCCTCCTCCAGCTTTTAATCAGGAACTGCTACCAAGACTGCAGCAACTGGCTGTCTGAGTCCATGTACTGGTCTTGCTGCTGGAATGCCAAATGTTGTTATTTCATGTGAAGCCTTTGACTCTCTTGTCAGGTGTGCCAAATGATTTACTTTCAGATGTGCCTTTCAAACATGGTCGTTATGTTTTAACAATGTATAATTGCCCCAAACATCTCTCCTTTACTTTCGTCAAAAGCATCTGACATACTAGGTGATACTTTCATTATTTGTATGATGATATTCATGGCCAGTTACGCTTTTTCTTATGGATTTGAGAGATCAGTGATTGGAGACAGTTCTTGTCTAAGGGATAAATGTCAAAAGATCTTTGCTGATAGGTTTCTGATAAAATTTTGACTTGAGTGGATTCAGGCATGTGCTCTGTGCTGCTGTGCTGGCTGACTTTCAAAACTCTTGAAAAACGTGCCTGTGCCTCTGAGTTCCGTGCCAATTCTCTAACTGTTCTGCAGGTCAGAAGGGCAAGTTTCAGATGTTCTGCTCCCCACGTGCAGAGTTGTAATTCGTAGTGCAGGCCAAGTTAATAACCTGATTAATTTACTTATACCTGGCCTTCAGCCACAGAGTGCAAAACATGAATCCTGAAGGAGGCGTCAGTGAATTTGCTTACGAAACACAAGGCACAAACTGACAATTTTTTAAAACCTAAATTCAATATCAGTGTTGATCGGGATGGGAAGGGTGCTCAATGCCTATGTATAGTCAATAATTACTGCTGCACTATAGAAGCCATCTCTAGTGAAAAGTCATCATGACTTAACAAATTACTCAAAAACTTAGGTAGGAATAGAAATGTGCACTGTGAATTTTAGTGTCTAGTTCTCCAATTATGGTGAAACCTTAAGAAAAAAAAAACCTTCAAAAATTTGTACATCCAATGCCTGCTTAATTGTCTCCTTTGCTTGAGAATAATTTCATTTTCCTTCAAGGGTTGGTCCTAGGCGTTTTATTACCACGGTGTTGTTCAGTGATGTGTGTTCTTTAGGATGGGTAAACATAAATATTTCTGTTGCCAAGGTAAGCCACGACTTTAAAATCCCAATTTTCAAAGTTTTGCACCCTCTTGAATTTGCATATTCATGCATATAAGCATACATGCAAACCCCTAAATCCTTTTTGACACGCATTTGATTTTCTTCTTGAATTTTTCCTCCTGTGCAACAAACATTCTAAAGGCATTGACTATGAATACTTTTTCAGTAGGTCTTAGGTTTAGTTCAAAGGAATCTGAACATTTTGAAGCCAAAAATACAGAAGGCGACTGTTTCTGGGAGAAATGGACTGTGTGTAAAGCATAGCAAGAGGCTAATTATTTTCTCTGTCACTGGCTAGCTCTCCAAACTTGGACAGGTTTGAAGCCAAGGGACCGGCTTATTATAGAGGCATGCTGAGCTACCACCTGTCTGCTAAGACGTGTCTCTTAGCTTATCTAATTTGCAAAGTCAAGCATATTATCCTAAATGACCACACAAGTGGTGAAAACACAGGACAAGAAGACAGTCTTCATTTCCAAATTTCAGCTTGCTGTTTCATTCAGGACCAAGGGGGCTCAGAAACTCCATGGAAACTCATAAGCAGGATAGAGTCCTGTAAAGTGTCAACAAACAGGTACTGCTAAGAGACAATGTGCCCTGCCTGCTTACACACACAAAGAGAAAATACTGTAGAATGAGTAATTGAGACTTACTTGGCTGTTTTCAAGCTTTCCATTGTAGGTCTGAAGACAGGACAAGGATCCTTCTCATCTTAGCCTAAAGCATTTGATACCATCCAGTACTGACTACAAAAGGAAAAGCATAGTTTTGTAGCTATACAGAACTTTAGAGCACCCATAACTTAAATACTGTGGGGAGTTTTCATGTTCACACCTCAAAAAGGACAGAGTGGACTTGAAAAAAAAATACAGGCAAGATCACTAAAATGAGTAAGGTGACGAAGGAGCTGCAGACTAGCTTGGGACTTCAGTTTGGGAAGGCTTTGGGGTGCATGGTTGACGTTTACAAAGTTGTGGAGGTAATGGTTATGGTGAATGCAGAACTGTTATTCTTATTCAATACATGAATTTGGGGAAGTAATTGAAACTGATGAGAAACTACTTTAAAACACACAGAGTAATCATGTCTTTAAGTAGTGGGTAGTGGTCTGGAACTCATCTCAGTGGAAATTAATGGAGGTAGAAGGTATCAGAAGCTTCAGAAAGGGACTAGAGAAAAAAGAATGCAGTTACAGGTTCATGAACAGATACTAAAGGGAGTAGACGGTATTATCCTGTAATTGATGCTGGTTAAGGAATATGGGGTGCTCATTTTTCTAGTTTTCTCATAGTCCTAGTTTTCTTCATACTCCTCAGAAAGGAATTTTTCAAGGAATTAATTAAATAGTGATGACTTTCTAATTGAGACTGCCCCTGCAGTGCTACACTAATTATTAAATATACATATTTATATGTGTATATAAAAGTGAAAGAGCCATTCTTCATAAATATGTGTGTCTGGCGGGTTAGTCCTGCTGTCTTTTCAGACCCAAATTTGGATAACTCCTGTGGAAATGATTTCATAGTAATGGCTCTTTGTTCAAGTTCAAAGTTAGTGTTTTGTGGAAAGACTGTTATTTCTTTCCTTGGTTCTGCTTTTGCAGAAGTGTAATTGTGCTTGGTTAGTTGAAGCTGGGCAGATGTCATTAAATGGCTGCGACTTATACCGAGATGGAGTGACCCAGATGGTCCCCATGATCTGCTCCTAGGGCTGATTGGGCTCAGGGCAGGTATAGGAAGAAGTACCTTTTCACACATAGGTATAGGTGTATCTCCACCTGAGTGCATGTGTGTGAATTGATTATAATGTGAATGTTATCTTGAATCTATAATTAAGTCACTGTTATAATTGTAGTAAATCCTATTGAATCACTTCATAAATGTCAAATTAGTCAATGATTAAGTTCTGTTAAACCTCTTTGTACTCTAATCTTTTTGCATCCATATCCATTTCACCCCTCCCTGGTCTCCCTGTAAATCATTCTAAATTGATTTCCCTTTGTATGCTTCATCTATGTAGTAAATAACAGAGTGAACCTTGCCATTGAACTCTTTTAAGTTGCACTTCCACAAATTTATTCTAAAACCTGCTTTTCACTGATACCTTTGATGGTGACACTCTAAGCAGCCCAAACCACCCATTCATGATAGAACTGCTCCCAGAGTAGGGCCATTGCCCTGCTACTTCCTGCGGGTCAGGTTAATTTTATGAGATGACACTCGTATGAGTGTGTTGTTGGAAGATATCATCTGTTATGTGCATCTACCTTGATTTAAATTGTTTGTTGGTTTGCACCATGAAGCTGGAAGGAGCAAGTGGGCTGAGAAGCAGGGCCGGGAGCTGGGCAAGCAGTCACAGGCACTGGCCATATCAGGATTCCAGGTGATGAGCTGGACCAGTCTCCAAAGCTTGTTTCACTCTGTCATCCTCGTGAGAGAGCTTTATGAACATCTGAAGCTGCTCCTCCCCACAGGTGTTTATGAAGAGATTTGTGATGCTGACAGGTGTTTTTTGAATAGGCTTAATAAAGGCTTGTAGTTCACCTGCAGTGTGCCAGAATCTCATGGCATTTGTGCGATGTTGGAAGCACTGTGCAAGACACCTCAAGTCTGCATCTGGAGAACAAACCAGGAATTCTTCCCCCTGTGCTTTCCGGCTGCAGGGAACATGTGCCAGCACCACATGCTTGCACAGGGTACCCCTGAGCAGTCTCATCCCGGGGGCAAGGAAGATCCCTTTACAGCACTGGATGAAAGCCAGCATCAGGAGAAGCACTTAGAAGCCATGACTACTTATGTAAGCACGATATACAGCCTCCCAGGGAAATGAAACAGGAGTTCACCCACTTGTTCTCCTGTAGTCACACACTTGTAATGCAGTCTAGAAATGAAAGACAAATGACAGCTCCCATGTTGTGCTGCTCATCTCATGGTGAAGACAACACTGAGTAGCAGCTGAAATTTGATGGACAGATTTCTCAGAAATAAGAGAATAGAAACCCAAACTAGTAGATTGTTTATTTATTTTAAAAAAGTTATATGGGATGAAAACACAGCCGTGAATATCTTTTCACCTGAGCTCAGCTTTCTGTGGGTGAATATGATTATTCCAAGATTTGAGGCATGTATCATTCATACTAGCAGTGGGTTGAAATCAAACAGCTCATTGATGGGGCCAGGCAGAATGGGATAAATGATTTCAGGTTAACAGTTAATGGCTCTCTCTTCTTCATGTTTCCAAAGGACTGGGAAAAAAACCCCTATGAACCTTTCCACTGCATTTGGCAAAGATTATTTCTGTGTCTCCACTGGGCCTGAAATATTTGATGAGTGCTTAAAAGGTATTGTCAAAATGAAATGTACTTTTTTGTTTAATTCTTTAGGTCACATGGCATTATTTTTGATGCCCAACTGACTGATGTGTAGAGCTAACTTGCAGTGAGAGCACTGATGTCAAAGTACAGGTATAAGGTGTTTTTTTTTAGGAATTTAGATTTATATGAGTTTAAACATTGTTTGTTTGTTTGTTTTTTATTATCCAGGCTGATATAAATTTAGAAGGGTTTGCATAAAATTAGAGTGTATTCATAGAGTGAGTGTATATGCATGGGGAAATTTGAGGTGTTTACCTGAGACCTGGCAACAGTGATGGGTATTTTGTAGTGAAAACATCCCACAGAAAAGACCAGCAACAGCACATTTCACCAGTGTTCTTAAAATATTGATTTTCTCACCCCTTATTTTCGACAAGATTCCACTCCCCCACCTCCTGTTTTCCATTCTAAGATGTCAAAATCTTCTTTGAGATGATGCCTGGTTCCTGGATAGGCTCGGAGGGGACTGGTGCAGTTTGAGGTGTGTTAGGTTTGCTTAGCATAACTGCAGAGAGGATAGTTGATGGCACATCCGGTGCCTGCAGGCTCTGAGGCCAGTGAGGGAAGGAGGGATGCAGGGACGTGTGAGTCTCCTGGGCCTGAAGATGCAGAGACTGCAGTGACTTCAAGTCAGAATGCTGAATGTGAAGACCAGGAAATGACCACGTCCCGCAGCTCTTAGTGCTCACCACTCAGCACAACAGGGAAGGAACCCTTCTACCACAGCAGGCTTCATGCCAGACATCACTGACATTTATTCCTTCCTCTCATCAGTGCTGGCACACTGTATAGTGCTGTGTACCCATAGCTGCATGCTGCTTTCTCTGCCCGACCTCTCTTTTCTTCACCCCATTGATCTGATGCAATAGCCCACGCACATTAAAATATCCTTGAGCTAAGAGAGTTGCTGCCAAAGCCTGTGACTGATGGAAGAACTATGAACACTGCCTGTGCCCTGAACCTGGCCATCCTGCACTTCCTGACTTGTGTCTTCCTGTGGACATTGATATTGTTCTTGACAGGGGTTAGTGTTCTCCTGACATCATGCCTATCTGCAACAGTTTCGCCACCAGTGATTTGCGTGGCAGCCTCAGTTGTGCTCTGTCAATGTTCCATAATCTGTCAATCAAACCCACAGGAAAACTTCAACTGCACACCTTTGAGATTCTAAACAGTGCCTTGTAATTTGTTCTGGAGTTGTTGCAGTTGCTGGTTGTCAAAATTTCCCCCAAACTTTTCTTTCTTGACAATAGAACATCCTCCACCAAAGAGGGGAGAAGGCAAGGTGTATGTCCCTGGGCTGAGAGGTCTACTGTGAGAACACCATAACACAGGCTGAGAGACATCTCTGTTCAAATCTCTAGTAGTTGAAATCAGTCTAGGTGGTGTTTTCAGAGAGAGGTTTTTGAAGGTGAAGCATTTTGAGTTCCTTTTCAACGCACCTGCCTCTCCAATTTGTGCAGTTTATTTCTGCCATGGCTTCATCTCTTCTCTATCCGTCATCTGGCCCAGGGCCAGAGCTTCTGCTCAGCTCCTACAATAAATAGATTGGTCAGCGAAATTGTGTTGCCAAAAAACTGTTCTTGGTAGTTCCAGACAGTGCAGCATGGGTTAATAGCCATAGATTGTTGTTCAGAGGTTCGGCTGAACTGTTAGAAAAATGATTTCAACAGAAGCATAGTGAATCAGCTCATAGGGCCTGCCAGAACTCAACCTTGTACCTTTTCAGGATGTGGCTGGATGAAGGCATGGCAGACCTAAACAAGCGATGGTGATGATACAGTTTCAAGGAGGAAGCTGAAATAATCTGTCTTCAAACGGTATTTCTATGGTTTTGTGATTGTGCATGTTCTTAAATGGTCAGAATTGTCCTTTGAATGGGTTTGGCCTGGGACTAGTATCGGTGTCCTGAACCATCCCAAGGCATCACTTAAGAAATAACCTAAGCCATCCCAATGAAGTATAGACGGTGCCACCTTGTTTATAAGGGAAAGAGAATTTTACAGCATGTTAACAAGCCTTTTGGTACCAGTTCTCCTCAGTGTCAGGGAGTCCAGAAAATATATGAGTAATTAAGTTTCCTAGGATACATGTGTCCTGAAAGCAATCTAAAGGGACAACCAATGAAGATGCATTTCCCACTTGGCTGTGTTGCTGGTAAAGGCAACCACAATGTGGCCATTTTGTTAGCTTTGACAGAGGACTAACAAAATGTGCACTTATTTACTGGAGCAGTAGGATCACTAGCTTATTACTTTAAAAGTTCTTTAAAACATAAAAATGACAACCATTTATCACTGCTGTCAAGAGAGTAATCTAGTTGCGATCTTGCAGATATGTTTCTGAGGATTCTGTAGCAAAATAAAATTTATCATTGTCTTTCTCTGTAGAGATGTAGTGTGATGTTAAATTCAGTTAGGATATAAAAATAAGAGGGAGTGCCATCACAGAGTAATCTGATTTCTAAGACCTGAAGTTTATTGTCTTGAATTCTTGGAGGGGGCTTTCCAATCAAATAAACATGAGACTCTGTCAGTCTTTGTTCAAGGGTAATGTAGTTCGTGGCCTCTAGTCTAAATGTGGCTGTAAGCAAGTCAGTAATTCAGTGCTTTCACTTTAGAATTTAGATATTGCCATAAATTTACTTCTAGGAGGGATCATGAGAATTCTCTTTCTGGATCAGACAGTGCACTTAGTCCAACATTCTGTCAACAGGCATTGTAAGAATCAGTAAGAGCCTGAGATTCTGGAAACTAGTGGACACAACGGTTGGTACCAGATGGTGAAGAAAAAAGCTGCAAATAGCTCTGCAGCAAGGGATCTGGAGTGGAAAACCAAGGACATTCACAATAACCATATTCAGACCATTTTTTCTGACCTTTACTAGTTGTTTTACATTGCATATGAAAAGTCTTCTCTGTTTCTGTTTACATTCCCCATTATCAAATGCAGAATGCAGAGGAGCTCGGTCTCTGGGGTGCTGTGTTCAGACTAAGAGGAAGGACAGCACAGTGCCTTTGGGCACAGCTGGCTTTCCTCTCAGTCACGGGGAAGGGAGGCAGAGTAAGCTTGGCCCTGGGCAAAAGCTCATGCAAATAAGCTGGTTCTCAAAGCTATGAGTAAAGTCTGCAGGCAATCCTGCCTCAAATGATTCACAAATTGCCATTTGGGACTGAAACTGGGAAAGTGGATGTTGGCTCAGGCACAGGATTAACTAGCTCTTCCTCCTAAAACCCTTCCAAAGAAGACACTCATTTTCATTCCAGAACTGGTGAAGTTGCAGCAGTGAAATTGCACTTTCTCCAACAGTGCACAAGGACTTAGTGAGAGGGTTTGAATTACAATTTGTTTCTTCTGCCTCTGGTCCTGAGCTCAGACCTATAGAGCATACTGCTTTCTCCTTCATTTCCTGTTTTCTTTGTCCCACCACATTCACTTGGAGAATGGTGAAGATATTAGGTCTCCTCTCCAGGTTCAATCCCTGTGTATTCATTCAGTTAACTGTCAGATTAACTTTTGATTGTAATGCAGCTTTCACCTCATTAGGTTTTTTGTTTCTTTCTTTCTTTTTGTTGTTTTTTGTTTTTTGAGCTGAATATTTTTAAAATTACAAAAAAAAATAGACTTTTTTGTAGTGTCACTTTGCAAAAGAAGCATTTTCCAGTAACATATAATTGCACTCTATGGTTGTCAAACAGAGCAGTGGTTAAGTGGCTGTTCAATCACATGCAGCAGCAATGCTGTATCAGGTATTAATACTTACCTTTAAGCAACAGTGTAATTATTGGTATTTTAGGCAAAGTACTGCATTTATTCCCATGTGAAAATGCTGCTGTAATGTGGGAAAGTATTCTTAAATCATAATCCTTATCAAAGCTCGTGTGCATGTGAGTGAAATGAACATATCAATCACCCTAGAAAGAAAATGGAGAATTGCTCATACTTTCTAAAATCAGAAGCTTTTTAAAAAAGTAGGACTGTATTATAGGCACCTGACTCCTGTGTTCTGAAAAAAGTTCTGCGAACATGTTGCCTTTCCCTGCTTTATGGAGTAATAGAAGGGCTATAAAAGAACATGGTGCTTGAATATAGAGGGCAGTAGAACATAATAAAGGCCATTTGCCATTACTCAAACTGGTAAGTGGCTGATAGTATTCAGTTCAGCATGTTTTTTTTATAGCACCCTGAATTAAACATCCAAAATATTTAGGAGGTTCCATTTGAGCTTAGAAAAAATGCACTGGAAAAGTTAGGGAATCTCTTAAATTCTTGAGGTCAAGGTGTGTTTTCTGTAGTGTTTTGAAACCTGGACTTACTGAGAATAGTTAGCAACGAAAGCTCCACATGTAAGTGCTTTGTGTATCTTAAGTGTATGTTTCTATAGGCATTAGTTTCCTTCATCAGGATAAGAGTGTGGGGATATAGGGAGTGCAGCATTCTCCTCAGACATAGCACATGTTTGCACCCTTGTCACTCAACACCACTAGCAGCCTATTAACCTGTAACAGGCCAGACTACACCTAACAGCCTTTCCTACGTTATTACACTGGAGCAGAGATGAAAATGCACAGGCTGATATGATGGCAATTTAAAATGTTCCATACTAGAAGTATAGGGGGGAAAAAAAAATCTGTGAACATCCCTTAGAATTTTGAGTGCTTGCTCGTGCAAAGTGTTTCTTTGCTAAGCATTTTAGTGAAAGGGTGCTTAACAATGTCTTTTCCATATCTGATTACTTATATTCATGTCAAAAAAAGTCATAGCTGCAGACAAGCAAGAATGCTGGCTGATTTTAAATGGTTGCTATTTGTCCAGTGTCATTGTACTTGAATCCCTAAAAAGATTTGTCTGGGGTGCAGAAAGAGTGTCATGTGAAATGTAGCCAGTCACATGCCAAACAGAGATTAACTACTTATTTATGGATCACCTGAAATGGTTATTTCCTTACATATTAAATTTCTCCTCTTGTTCTCAAGAATAACTGACACTTTCATACAAGACAAGATTGTTTGCAAAGAGGTTAATGGCTAAATGTGTCAGATTTATTCACAGTGAGTCATTAAAACCACTTCACTCAATGTTTTTTCCCCTTGGACTAAACAGCCATTAATAGATAGAAGGGAAGGTTTATTGTCCAAAAGATGGAGCACAAGATACTGGTGGGAGACATAGCTGAATTCTTTTGTATGCACATAGCTGCAGTAAATGTATAGAAATCATATTTGCTACATGACTTTCAAAGGTACTTTCAGGGTCTTTTAGATGGCAGCTGCCTGTCTCATCATGCTGTGTCCTGAAATACTATCTGTGAACCCCAGTAATGACCTGTGTATTCCTAACAAAACAGGAATTTTTTCATAGTTTTGGTAAAATGTAGTGAGTTGCTCACTTGCGAAGTGGTGGCAAGCAAACATTCTTTGGTATTAATTCGACTAATTCCAAACGTCAGGTAAAATCCGTACTTGACTAAGCTAGAAACAAGGTGCTGTCATGTCCTGAGTCAGCTGGTAGCTGGTGACAACTGTCTCTGTATGGGATGAGCAAACTCTTTCTCACAGGCTTCAGTTTGAATAGCTAGGTTGGATATCACAATGTAGACAATGTAGCATACACAGTCTTGCACCCACCTTGTCAAATGTGGGAGGATAAAAATTTGAGAATCAGAGAGAATTAACAGAAAATTTTCTGGTTGACTCTCCCATCCCTTGAAACTCACAAGGTAGCTGCAGAATGTGTTCCTGTAGCCTTTCACTGAACGTTAAATAAGTGTGATCATCCCACCATTTTTTCCACACCTATGACATATACACATCAAAACTCTCTGGTAAAAATCACCCACAACTTCAGCTCAGATTCCCTTTACTCCTGAGGAATGTTTAAAACTTCCAGATTGCCTGGGAGGTTACTGGGACCTCTTTTTGCATAAGGAGAGTAGAGTCACTCTTAACCCTTCAACCATCTTCCCTCCCTCCACGCTGGCACTCTGCTAATTTAATTACTTTTCTCCTCAACTAGGACAAAGTAAGCTTTTGGCACCAGATTGGTTCAGTGCTCCCAAAGTGCCATCAGTTGGCTTTGAGGCTGATGGACAATGAAAGACTGAAAGCCTTGTGGAAAGACACTGAGGAAAGGGGACTTTCTGCTCTGCTGGCTGAGGCTGGCTCAGTTCTGTAGAGGCAGAAGCTGACGCAGCTACAAGCAGATACTTGTCTCTGGCAGAGTCAGCCCTGAAGTATTAAGTGCAATCAAAAATAAGTCAGCATTGCTCTATAGTTCATTTCCCAGTGGTATTCTATTCAATCATGTCCTTAGTATTTTGATGTAATTCGGAAGCACGGTAATAAAGAGATATATCTGTGTGATGCCATCTTTCACTTCTTTGAATACAGCCACTCTAGGAAAATTCAGTATCATCTGTCCAAAGTGAAGCACAGAGAAAAATCAGGCACTTCATAACCAGATAAATGAATTATTTAAATGCTAAGTCAGGCATAATTCTGCGTTTGGACCAATAATTTCCCATACTTGGCATACCAGTTTTTCAACAGGTTTTTCAAAGATGAAGAAGGCCATGACCTGAGACTGTTTAAAAATCAATGGTGAAGTAGTTTAGCAAGGATGCTATCTACTTCTTGGGCTTTCATATAATGAATGATTAATAAAAAAAGATATATAATTAAAAAATCCCATAATTCAACCTATTTTCTCTTAATGGCTGATCTGTACTTTTTTCCTTCTTCTAATGATTGTTTATTGATCTCACTTGTTTTTTGTTTTCTGAGGTTCGAAAATGACCAATTTATATTGGTTCTGCTAAGAATTTTATGTGTTATGATGATGCATTTTAGGCAACAATGATATCTAAAATTTTCCCATTAAATCCAGTGCTAAAATTCCTAGGTATTTCAGCAATAAGGGTTTTGGTGTAACTATCAAAGTGGTGACAATAGTCTCAAGTGCTTGGTGCTGATGTGCATCTTATGGCTGCAGATTCAGGCCCTGGAGAAACATAAATGGCTATACCATAGAGTTATCAAAACTCTTGGAGTGAAACTAGAAGAGTTACAGTAAGGCTAGATAGTGTATGAAGCATACTCTTCATGTCTAATCTCAGTCTAAATTATACTGGCATCTGTCCCATTTCAGAAACTAAATTTGAACCATGACCTGACAGCAGAAATACATTCCTATTGACCTAAATAAGCCTCTTTTTTTGTTCCTGTCTTAGTTTAGGGCA
>VWZG01013408.1:1307-56969 GCA_013396735.1 Grallaria varia | reverse complement strand
AAGCCAAGCCATGATGATGACCAGTGTCCCTTTGCCTTGGGGAGGAATATGGCTACATCTCATTCTCATTACCAGCTGTGTCTTTGACTCTTAAAGGACTTTCTGCTGTCAGAAATTAGAAGTCATTTTAGTCTTCTGTAATTAGAGTGAAACAGGAACACTACAGTTTGCCTTGTGGACTCCTTACTCACATGGAAGAAGTTAACCCTCAAATCCTCTCTATAGACATATTTTTTGCTTTTAAAAGTAACGTGATACAATTTTCAAAGAATTATTTTGTTAAACTGGCACCAAAGCCACTGGAAAGATGTCACACTAATACTCATATTTCTCCTGCTTCCTCCTGCAGTTCCTAAAATTACACAGAAGTGGAGCAGGACTGCCATATGCCACCAGTGTTACAACAAACTGATAGTTCCAGGTTTTTTCAACATACTATCCTTCCAGATGTGTTAATTTGTCTGTTACAAACTACTCTTAGTATACCATTTTTTTTAAACAAAGCCTTTCAGAAGACAGAACATAAAAGTACTTGAATACAGTAACTTTATTTGCAAACCTGTAAGAGCAAAAACTTAAACCCTGTAATAAACTGTTTATTTACATTTCGCTGGATTCCTAAACAAGTTTCACTCAGATTTTTCAACTGTTATGAAGTTCTGAAAAAAATAAACTGTGATGCAAATAAACTCAAGTATTGCAAACTATATTTCAAGTTTAGTAAAAGATACCCTTATATTTGATATTGCTTTATCTGTAATCCCTACACACATACACACACACTTTTTATCTTACAACAAATTCTCTGACTAAAACCAACCTTGATCAAACATATTATGATTTATGAATTCTCAGCAGCTTCTAACTGTGTCTCCTTTGTATTATTTATTGTAGAGATTTAGCTGATTACAGGCACGAATTAGAAATCTCCCATGACTTCAAAAGGACTGTTCAAGGCATTAGAATAGAAAGCCATGGCATACCAGGCAGCTTGCACACTGCCACAACAAATGAAAAATCCCTTTGAAAATTACACATCATGCCACTAATTTCTCCTGATCAGAAGAGTGAAAAATCTGGATTGGCACTTCCTTTCAGTGCAAGATAAAAATTCAGTACAAAAATGAAGTAATTAAGCCCCACTTCTTCTGACATTTTCTAGCATGACTCATGACCATCTTCAGCCTGCGTTTAATAAAACATTTTCACAGTGACTATTAAAAAAATCCAAAAAAACTCTCTGCTACAGCCTTTCAGTTCAGTACTGCATTTTCTTGCACAATCTGAGTTCCAAAATCAGTTTTCATTTAAGTGTGCCAGGTGGTTCTCAGCATTTAAAAACAAAACAAAGCCAGTAAGAAAAAAAAAAGTTTTTCACAAACCCAGATTTTAAAAAGCACATGGTATTTTGGAGCTTTTTTTTAAAGAAGATCAGAATAAACCCTATTGAAAGAAATTTCACCCATTTTTAAATATAAGACCATAGAAATACCCAACAAATTTCCAATAAATAAAAATTTCCTATAAATAAAAACTAATTATGTTTACAATACTGAGTATGCACGCAACAACATCAACAACATAATACCAAAGTTGATCCAGAAGGTTTAATGCTCCAAACCAGAATGTTAAAAGTTATTGTAAAGAATTTTAATAAAAGAAAAGCAAATTCTTCTTCAATTTTATAACTGGAAAACACATGAGCAACAATATTACATCATTACGATTCTTGCTGTAAAGATATGTTTATATCTAATCAACAGTACAGATGTTCCAACACATCTGTGACTGGCTTTCTCCTGTTACTTGGAAACAGTTTTACTGATCTCCTACTCTTCACCTCTTTTTTACAGCTGCAAATCCCATATCTTCTACCTTGCCTGCCACTCATTTTCACCCTCAATCATCCAAGGATACAAATGACAAAGTGTATTTATCCTTCAGTGCTGCACTCAGTTTAAAAACCAAACCAACCAACCAACCAAAATATACCAAGTTAGACAAAGAAATTATATAAAACTTTGAAGATGGGAAGAACATCACAGTCCCTAAAAAAGAAGACTCCTAGTAAGAACAATAACACTACTGCAAACTGCATCACAGATATATGAACCCTCATAGCTCTACATCTTTTCTAGAAAAAGCCATTATTCAGGCTTGTGCTGGCAGCTACTGATTGTACATTTGCAGAGAATTATTTAAATAATTTAACAGAATAAACTAATACATTATTTACAAAAGAAAGTAATTCAGTTTCATGAAATGCCAAGCCAGTCTGGAAATGGTTGTGAAGCAAAAAGGCTTTGAATGTTCATACTCTGTCTTGTCATTAAACAATTACTAATCTTAATCAAGTGGAAAGTAAACAATTAATATTAATAGGTATTAACTTGTTTTTTGACTGCCCGTTCAACTTTCAACTGCCAGAAAGGAAGTGTACTTCCTGATCAGGCTTGAGCTGGAAATATTTACATAGTAAAGGAAACTTCTTTGTGGGAAATATTAAGCTAAGTGGGTTTTAAAGATATCTGAAAGACTGATTCTTATAGAGTTCTTTAAAATGTCTTGTAATTGTCTCCAAAGATCTGCTCTCTATTCATCCTCCCCTTTGAAGCTTTGTCATTTTGGCATTCTTGCACAATCCCAGAAGAAACAGAAAAAATATTCTTACTCTGTCTTCTCTTGCTGTTTTTCCAGGTTGACACTTCTGAAGCACTTATTAGCATAGTTCAGAAATATACTGTCTTAAGTACCTTCCCCATCCAACCTCCCTAATATACGCATAGCTCATGAATACAGCAGTATCTACCAGATAATGTTAATTCATGAGGAATGGCACAATCTCTGAAGACATATTTGTTGAAGGAACCCAGCACAACCCATCTTGAAAGTCCAGGCCTTTCAGCCAACTAGCACCTGGCACCTTTGCAGCTCCCCGTTCCTACCCACCACCTGGCTGATGGCAAGAAGAGAGTATTCCCTTCTTGCTGTCATTGTTTCTCCAAGATACCTCCAAGCTTTTCTCACAGCGAGAGGGCTTCCTGTGCCACCAACTTCTTAACCTTCACTATAGTGTCACACCCACACTGGCAATTTTGAATTAAAAATCTTTCTTACACAGAAAAAACAACTGAAAAAAGAACAGAGAAAAGCCAGGGTAGAACCAATACACAAGATAATTACTTATAAAACTGAGACTATATTAACATTAGTTGCTTAACTAGCTTCATATTATGAAATAAATCAAGGTCTTTGAAAAAGACGGTATGCCATTTTATAAAAGCATTGCACACTTTCACATGCAGCTCTGGCCAGACCATTTTCAGTCATGAAACAGGTTACACTGCAAATCACCAGACCCCAGAAATTAAGTTAGGGGAAGCATGACTACATAGATGGCTGTACTAATTTACTCTGCCCTTGGGCTCTGCTGCAGGAAGGATTCTGGCCTATATAGACCCCTGATTTGACCTGGCTCAGTCATTCCTTTGTACATAATCCCAGTTCAACTGGACCAAAAAATTCTGTTAATAAAACAGGTAAAGCTCTATTTCATACACCAAATCTGACCTTTACAACCAAGACACGTATGTATTTATTTATTTAAAGATCAAAATCACACTCTGAATTGTGTTACCCTAAAGGCAGGAGTAAAAATTACTGTCAAAATACAATACTCCCGTTGGAGTAGACACAGTAGTAAAATATATCAACACATTTCTGTTATAAGGGTTGAAAAAACTGATACAACACATTGGTTTCCTGCTGTCCTACACAGTACTACACATATCCACATATTTAACACTTTTCAGTGTTTGTACATGATTTGAACAGCACGATTCATTCATCTGTGTGATTATTTTTCAACTTTGAATACAGCAAATTGAGACACTGCAGAAGGAAGGGTTTAAGAACAGAAAATAAGGAGGAACAAATGAAAATGACTCACAAATAGGAAAACAGATAAAAACTGGTTTTAGCTCTGAGACTTTCAAAAGTACACTGGGTCACTTAAGGATAGATATTAACATGCATTTTCATTTCTATACTAGCAGAAAGCTACAGAACTCAACTTGCTCAGTTCTTTGAATTTTTTAATGTTTGTTTTCATTCTGACACACTTTTGACATTAAGCTTGTCATTCCAAGTGACAAAAAAATCTACACTAAATCAGAATGAGTGTCTCAAAATAACCAGTAGATGGCAATAAAAAGATCTGTGATAAATTTTGATTTTGGAAATAAACATAATCTGTATTAATGTACAACCAACAAAATTGTCATTTCTGTGTAACCTTGTTGATATGGCTCCAGGAGGCTTCTTGAAGCAGAAAACATTTATAAAATTTTATAGAGACAAATCCATAAACCTTTCCTTCCTGTGAAAGGGGAAAACTCCCACTGAGGTGAGAAAAAACCCCTGAGAACAATCTGTTCCCCTGTTACTCAGAAGAATAACTTATCTAAAATATTTCTTAACTGTATATTCAAACCAAACCTACAATTTCAAGAATCCTCCGTGAAGTACAATGCATATAAAATGCATAGATATTTGAGTTAATTTTTACTCTTAAAGTGTTGTCAAACAATAAAATAAAAAAGCAGTAAAATTTGTTAAGTCTTTGTACTCATATAAAGACTAAGTCTTTATAGCTCCAGAAGCTTCCAGTAAGCGTTATTCCAAAGCCATTCAGCAACTGCTGGTAATTATTGCTCAGGTTTCAGCTTGAAATTAAAGCATCAAACTATTTTTTATGCCTCACAATTTCAGTTCTAGGAATAAACCAAATTACAGTGAGTTGCATGTCTAGCACAGAATATAAAAACCAAATTTGTATGGTATTAAAAATAAAAACATACATATTAGATTTTTAAAGGAGGGCTTTTAGATAAGTTTTCTTATGTATATGTATATATATTATGTAAATGTTCGCAGCTGAGGCAGAGTTATTTTACAACAGAAATAATATGTTAATTGAAATTACCAGTGTTTTCGATTAACCTTTTTTAACATTCAGAATTAGTAATGCTGCAGAATTATTTTATATATGTATACATCAATGGACCAAATAATTACCAAATTTACATAAAGTGCATTTTTCCATTTATCTTTCTGTACTATCCTATTCTCACCACAAGTGCAAGCCTACATAGGTCTTGGCTAGGATATCTCTTTCACTGAAATAAAATACTTGATGAATTAAATTGCCAAGTATTTTCCAAAAAGATGAACCACAAAGCTGTCAGTAAGCTTTGCACTATGACATGAAACACTTCAGATAGAGAGGCTTATATATAACTCCCTAATTAATTTGGGAGTTAGTTAAATACTAACTATAGTTAAATAATCAGATTTTTTTTTCATATACATTTAACTATTAGAAAGGAATTTAAACCACATATCAAATATTTACCAGTAAGTAGTCTGCCTTACATTTATACCTGAAAACTGACGAAATACTCAGGTTATAAATGAAGTGCCCTCATCCTGTATATATGCACGCACATCAGTGTGGAAGAAACACATTGTCACAGGAAAGAATTAGCACATGGAAAGACAGAGATCTCAAGACACATGCCAAAAAATTTCAGTAGTAAGAAAGTTAAAATAGTTGCACAACACTCCCAAAAATTACTTTCTGTGATTAAAGAGCAAACAGACTGAAGACAAAGAAAGAATACACACTGCAATTAACAGAAAGACATAAGGGGAAAAACCCACAGGAAAAGCACTTGTTTGTTTTTTTTTTTGAAAGTGGCACTGGCAACCTGGAAAGCAGACATTGAAAACCTGGAGGGGGCCTGCTGCAGGGCCACGTACAGGGCTGAAGAACCTGCCATATGAACACAGGTTGAAGAAACTGCGTTTGCTCCACTTAGATAGGAGAAGGCTTGGGAGGGTAGGTAAGATCGTGTCAGAGTCTTCCAATGCTTAACAGGTAGCTTTCAAGAAGGACAGAGGTACCCTATTCACAAGGATGCACAGCAGAAGGACAAGAGTCCATGAGCCACAAGTTGCACCAGGGAAATTTTTTCTTGCCCTAGAAAAAACCCGCAATTCTTTGCCATGAGAATAATTAAACACTGCAACATGCTGCCCAGAGAAGTGGTGAAGTTTCCCTAACGGGAAGTATCCAAGCCTTAGCTTATCTTGACATGGACATGGACAATGTAATCTAGGGTCCTGTTTTCAGCAGCAGGTTAGGTCAAACAATCTCCAGAGGTCCCTCCCAACCCACACTGTTGCCTGATTCCATATGTGAAACTCTACAGCTACTATATATCACATTAGTACCTGTCACAAACACAGAAATTATTTAGCAAAAAAAAAAAACCACTTCAGGCACACTGTTTTGTTTCAAATTTGCACTTTCATAACTCCACTAGTGTCCATGGATTTATGCTGATGCAGCCTATTTTTCTACCTTTTTTCCCCCAGTTTCTTTACTAGGTAAAATTGGCCAATGCATAACAATATATTTAGCATACCTGCTAAATCACAAATTCATGAGTTCTACATGAATAAAGCTATTGGCTCCACACATTTGGAACAAAATACCATGCAGGACCATGCCTTACTTCCGTCCTGCCAGAATGAAGACGTGTACATTACTGTCAGGAAATAAGCCAACTAGTATGGCTTTGTGAAAAAAAAAAAAAAGTTATCCAACTTTATCAGGAAAAAACAGATTGCACTGAAATCTGTTGCAAAATATTTCAGGATTCCTTAAAGGAGGAAAAAAAAAAAGGAAAATACTTTAATTTTGATGTAACAATCCAGCTAAAATTGCTTTTGCTCAGGAAGTGAATTCCTGCACTTCAGGATGAAATGTTTACCGATTTTCAGGTTTACGTAGAACGCAAAGTATGATGTTGTCTTGTCACCTGCTAGAATGCAAACTGTTTGACTCTGGTTGTATTTTCCAGTTTCTTTGGCACATCACCTCAGAAGCAACTGTCAAGCTTAGTGTTGACCTGACTCAGTGTTGGGGCCATTACATTAAGAGTGCTCAGCAGAAGCTCAAAGAGTTTCTACTGTGTATCATGAGGCCTTTGATGAAGAAATACACTTAATAAAATGAAACTCTAGAGAAAAGCAGTTGTACTAGACAAGTCTCAACTGCTTTGGTTTTGTATCAGCTTTATTAACAAGCTATGAATACTCCTTTCCAGCCTTTGACAAATGGATTGTCAGCTCTTCCTCATCCATCAAAAACAAGGGCTACTTCTCTTATTCCACTCCATACTTCTCATAGAACTGACTTTTCAATACTGGCTTTTTTTTTGTAATGCTCATAAAGATCTATTTCAAATCCTTATGAGGACTCTGAAATCAAATCAGCACAGCCCAATTGCTTAAGCCATGTTTACTACAAATATGCCAGTCATGTCCTTATGCAAAGGTCCTCATTTTCATCTATAACTGAGCTGATTACATTCTTCCCAAAATCATATTTGTAGCCATAAGACCAGATTTTATACTACCGTTACCAAGAGAGACCTCCATTATTACTTAGTATTTCCAAGCTAATCCCCAAATGCCTCAATGTGCCCTAGAACATCCAGGCTAAGTGCACTTCTGCAAAAAAGCTTTCCATTAGTGCACTACACTCGAGTGCTGGATACAGGAGTTGCTTTTGGAGACGAGGATACATCCACGCTAAGCGGTACTTTTACAGCTACTGCTTCAAAATACCTGCACTGATGTACTATTAAATATAAAAATCACTACTAAGAGTTGAATATACAACTAATTTCTTTAACTCCGTTTTCAGAGTAGTCCCAGAACTGATTTAATTGGCATTCTTCAAATTCATGAGACTCTACATTAAAAAAAAATAGTCACCAGGAATAAAACTCCCTGTCAACAATTTTCAAAGAAAAATACAAAAAAGCACTCCAGAATTAAGGTTAGACCTTGTTTTAACCCACTCCTCCAACTATCCACTGAATTTCTTCAGAACAATTTCCTTTTTTTTTTTTCCTCCAATCAGTGTATGAAGTCAGAAGTGACTGGGAGCAGTTTCACACAAGCACAGACTATGCTTGGAATGTCCTACCTTGCACCTGCAGTACATACCAGAATTACGTGTCTATGGTAAAGCCTGAATAACTAAACACCCTACGGGATAAACTATTTTAAAATTATGTTAATAAGGATGTATTTTTTCCTGCTTTAAGGACATTCACCTACTTCTTTTTGTTTGAAAACTGCACTGGCTGCACTTGGTTAGCATCCATCCGTAAGTAAAAGAGGGGAGTTTCATCATTCTGCTCCTGGTTCAAATCATGTTGCCATGGAAGCAGATGTTGAATTGATGAAAATAGGTCAACTGTTCAAAAAAAGAAAAAATCACTGATTTAATACTTTAAAAAATATTATTGTGTTATTTTAACGCTTGCCATTATTTTGAAATCATTCTATGCTATTCTAATCAGCATTTACTTTGCTCACAGAATACATGTTCCCACCAAAAATGTAGACAGCAGTGGAGTTGTTAATGTACACAAAATAATTTTGCATAAATTTGTAGGGACTGGGTACAGAATATTTACAAGAATATCACACATAGTTCTTTGTTACTCCAGTAGTGGATGGTGTTAAATGTTGCCATATGAACTGTTTCCATTTGAAGACTACTATTAGCATTTTTTGAAAAAAAAAAAAATAAATAAAAATCAGGACATCGCCAATACCTAATGTTTGGCTTTGACAGCGACAGTCCTTTTCTGTTTAGCTTTGCATCCAACAGATACATAAATATTCAACTGAAGTCTCAATTACTTAAAACTGATTAAAATACTTAAAGACAGCTAATATTTAAGTAGGTTACCCCCTCAACAGAACATGTGAAAACATACATAGCTCCATAGCCAACTCAAAGACATTTCTTTCTTAACATTTTCAAACTGCCTGCCAAGCTGCTGTCAAGACAGCATAAACACATCGTAAAATGCTCATCTTCACCTGCAGCAAACACCAGAAAGTAAAATAACTCAACTGAATTGTGTTTCTGAATCTCTACTAGGTAACCTAAAGCACTTTTCTATCAACACTCTAATACATCCTAATTTTTTCCTACCTTGATACTGATGTACTTTAGATACACCAGGTTTGTCCTAGAGGTTTAATGTGATATATTCTGTTCCTGAATTTTTCTTTACAGCTGAAATGCATAGTTTAATAATTAATAAATATAGTAAAGGTGCATGGGGATACTGACAATGCATGAGATTTGTGTTCCTTTCATAGTTCAGAGATCTTCCTTCAGGTTAAGTAATATTTGAAGGAGAAAGGCTCAATGGTGCAGAAATCCCACAAGTTTAATCCAGCACAAACCTACCACAGCACTACTGTGCCTCTTCCACACATAGCTGCTTCTGCCCTGTTCCCTAGAGAACCAGGTCAGACAGCTCCTCCCAGATCAATTCCCTAACCTGCTTCACCAGGCATCAGATAAAAGAAAATCCCAATGTAACAGATAAGATGGGAATAAATATCCAGGAAGTAAAAGCAAAACCAGCCCCTCCTCTTTAAGCTGCCATAAATCTAGACTGCAGCTGTTCATAGTCCCACAGCATCTAGTAATGCTCCTTTCTTTTAACATTCTGTAATCAGTGAGATTTGTACAACAGAACCACTGATAAAAAAAACAAAAAACCATTTCTGTAACTGAAGACAAGTTTAACGTCAACACAATTGAAAGCATCTTCAACAGAAGCAAAACTCAAGTGTGCAGTGTTCATTTGCATATAATTTTTTTAAATAACATTTCTGTATAAAATGTGTTGCACTTTGGAGAAGGTTTTAGGACTCCAGAAAGTTCATAATTTGTGTTACAAAACTTCTTGCAAGATTCTATGATCTGAGCTATTCTCTCTCTCTTTAAAAATTCAAACAAACAAGCCCCCTCCAAAACCAAACAACAACACAACAAACAAAAACAAACAAAAAACCCCAACTAAGCTCAAAAAAAGCCACACCATGAGGTTGATAAATACTGTTTAAAATGCACTGAAAGAGCGTTCTTATGGAGACTGCCAAAGTCTTACATTTCACATTGAATAGTTTGGAACTGTTTATAACCAACAACATTCAAAAAAATCCCATGGCTTGTTATGCTGCAGAAATGTACTATAAGGCTTATACGTTTGGTTTGTATATTTTTTCCCAGACAATAAATAGTTTATAATAACAGAAAAACAGCCACAAAAAAACCCCTCAGACTAGCATACTTAAAATTATCAAGCATACTGGATACTTCTGATTAAAACTATTTTTAAACAAACCTTTTCTGACCAGTGCATTATGGCTTGCTTAGTTGGTGTTTTGTTTGTTTGTTTGTTTTAATTAAGAATAAGAGAAAACTTTTCTTTAACCAGTTACCTTTCCTCTCCTCTGGCTAATCCAGCATTAGCCTCCAACAGTCTTTTCATACAATGTTAATTGTAGACTGGTGGTCTTCAACAAAGTTGCTTCTCTGTATAAGACAACATTTTCCCCCTCTCCTCTTCTCAGTACTAATTTACCTCTTCTCTCAAAACTTTCATCCCTTTGTTTTCTGAATCTCCCTTTCTGCAGCCTTTATAGCTAATTTGAGACAATGTTAAACAGTAATTCCAAGAGCTACTTAATTAACATGCTGCAATTCCTGTCTCTAAAGGGTTGCATATAAGCAGAATTTAAATTTAGAGAGAAAACCACTGATATTCTCCTGTGGTCCACCATGAAACAGAGGTCAGCCCAGAGATCACACAGCCAGCTTCACATTCCAACAGATAAGAGGAGAATACACAGCAAGCAAAGGCAAAAACAGCCCCATCTCTTTATGCTGCCATAAATCCATACTGCTTACAGTTAATCACACAGTGTGATCTCTCTAGGTACATTGTCCAGTAATGAACTATATCATTACATTTAATTTACCAAATTTATTTTATTATTAAAACACCTCACTGAGGTTAATGTAAATTTCACACATGCATAACAGAAGAGCACATCAGGCTGCCTGCAGACCTCAGCAAACCAGCTGACATGATTCATGTTTAGAGTTAACTCTGCAAACCTTAAGGCTTGGAAAACAAAATTCAAAGCAAGCTCATAATTCATTGCATAACATTTAACACCTGTAAAAAGTACAACAAAGAAACACGTGCTCATGATGCACCTCAGTAAGGTGATGCAATTTAATAACTACACATACACAATCCAGACCTGCTGCCACAAGGAAAGTAATCCAGTTCCCAGAGGTTAAAATAGCATAATGATGAAAGTCAAAGCAATGCAACAGAAGAAAGCTCTGAAGGAAAGATAAATAAGGGCAAAGTCCTGTAATCTCAGTTATTATGTGAAATGCCCACAGACATCCCTCCATGTCTGAAAAAGAATGACACTCAAGTGTTTACTACATAGAATTAGGAAAAGACTAAACTCAAATGCTGTTACAATCACCAATATTTACAGTCATCAGACATAATTGTTTCACATAAGCCTTACAGGATACATCCGCAAAGATTATGTATGAAGTCTTTTTAAGATATGCTGGGGTCACAAACCAAGTAGAGAAACAACCAGTTCACAAAAATGTGATTATTTGCTTCTTGAAATAGCACTACTAAATACTTAAAACACGAAGCTCCAAATACATAGTATCTTGGGAATGCGTGGGAAAGTATGGCAACACCATTCACAGTACACAAAAACACAGAAATTAAAGAAATCCAAAAGCAAGACTTCGAAACTCTTCTTTGATAGGGAAATCTTCATTTCCTCTTAATATAAGGAGTGAAGGAAAGTCTGTTATCATTTTCACTGGTGTTTGTATTATTTGTCAAAATATGCATTGTTCGAAGGCAGACTTACCTCTACCAATGCCATGGTCAGAACAAGGTCCATTTTTGAGTCTGGGAAAAGGGCATCCACTTGTGGAGACATTCCAATCAGCATACAATTAGTAACAACTGATATTACACTCATAGTTTCAAAAGCCAACTGAAATAAAACACAAATATAATTATAGTTATGACCATTACCTCTAATTTACCAGTCCCCAAATTGCTCTGGACAATACCTCTCTCTTCATTAAAGCCTCAAAAGACCCATTAGTTTAAATTTTTATTTTCCTTTATCTTTTGAATTCCGTGGCATAAGACTTGTTTGTCAAGCAGTTCAGACTTCATCAGCTCGACAGGCAAAGACAAAAACACAACAAGGTTGTAACGTGAGCATTTAGAAGAGTATGCACTCATCTACAGTTGTAGTCCCAAATATAAATTTATTTCAGGCTAAAGGAGAAACTGCAAAATTCCTAGAGGAAGTAATAGTCTTAATGCTGGTTTTGGAGGTTTTGTCTGAATGCTAAGTAATAGGAAAAGGTAAGGATGGTTCAGAATGCTTTTTCAAATCACAACCAGTTCACAAGCTGAAATTTGTTGAAAGATATATTAACATTTGAACACATGCAATAGCACAAGTCTAAGAAGCTCTTTCCTAGAGAGGTCCCACAAAATGTCTGAAAATACTCATACAGCTTAACAATTACATTTGAAATATAATGGTTACTTATTCCAAGGTCCTGTCTGGAATGACAAAGACTAACATTGAATGGTAGCAACTGTCACAATGAATTAGCAGAAGTAACTTGACAACAAGCTAGGGATTCAGCTCACCTGACAAAATAATTGCAGTATTCCTTTAACAGAAATCTCTCAGCAAATGTTCTAATTTTCCATATGAAACAGACGACTTGAAAATTTAGTTCTCATTTTTAATTCACAAAGGAAATTCATTTCTACTATTAGTTTAAAAAATGAAACCACAAAAAAATGACTGTACCAGTAGTGTTATAATTTTTCAGTCTACTCCCTTGATTGAAACAAACTATCCTAGCCAAACCAAATGCTATTAATATACCTGCAGCTATGCCTGTGACTTATGAACAGCCTGATTTTTCTGGTGGTCACACCACTGGTCAATGCAGCTATGCCATCAAGATGTCAGCAGCATGGTTTTGGACAGAGAAAATACATCCCATGTTAAAATGAAATCAGATTATAGTTCACACATGTTAATGACATATTATTAAAAGACTTTCCTGTAAGTCCACTTCATTAATAACTATGCATATGTCTAATGAACATTGCTCAGAATCCTTGGTTTGCATGTTTTTACAAGTATGTTTCACTTGAAGTTTTGTGATTTCATTTCTCATCTCTCATTTGCTTCACTGGATAATATTTATAACCCCTCTAAAATAAATAATCAATTAGTTAACTGTGCCCTTTGTCTCCAACACATATCACTAGCAAAGTTGGTAAATAAAACTAGAATATGGGCCATCCCCTAGAGAAAGGTCTCCCAAAAGACTTCACTCTCCTTATCAAGCCACTGCTATTGCAGAATGCTAAAGTCTCTGGATGCAACTTAGTCGCTTCCTTTCTTCCCTGAAAAAACTCTGGTCAGGATCAGTTCACTGACACAGCACACTCAACAGGCTCCAAAACAGCTGGTGCTGGCATGATTGCATGGGCAAACAACTGAGGACAGAAAATCCTTAACCCACAACTAGCATGAAATTGTTTAGACAGACTACAGTGTTCAGGCTGTGCAGAAAGTTCCAGCTCCTGCTCACAGATCCAGGCTATTTTAAAATTAGTCAGCTTGAGTACCAGTGATCACAAGGGCACAAACCAAGCATGTGGTTTATCTATCCTTCCACTTTTTTGAAACCCTTGCTGAGCTCCATACTTCTGAGATTGCATCCGATACTACCATTTATAAAATAATGCTGGCTATAAAGAGTACTAGGCAGTATCTGGAAGCTTTGCTTTGTTGCAGTTGCAACAGGAGTACAATACATATACAAGAACTAAAAGAAAGATTTGTTTGCTTTGCAAAGGCAACTAAAAGACGTGGTCAAAAACCCCACCAAAATAATCACTTGGATATATAGCTGGATAGATAATATTAAAAAGGCATTGAAGAAAACAAAGTACCTCCTAAACTTTCAAGTGGCTCATTGGTCAAACACACAGCTTAAACACTTTTGTTGAAACCTCTTTTAGAACAAATAAATAGAAAAAAGACACAAAAATTACCTGCCAAACACCAATATTTGCTGTGGGTTCTGCAAATGGACGCTTATAAACTCTGCACATCTTTAGGGCATCAGAGTATATCTCTGTGATGTTGTTTAACACTGCAAAGACAGCTGCCAGTGGATAAACACATGAGAAAAGACTCACATAGCCAAACTGTAAGAACAGCTCCAGGTAATCATCGAAAGTACCCTGAAAAACAGAGCAAAAATAAGAACAACTTTAATCTACACAAAAAAAAACGTAAAACCTCACAGAAATAACTATGCAGTTGTAAACAGGTCTCCTTATACCAATCAGTTGTGTGGGAATGATTGCTGACAGAAAACAACAATAATTAAAAAAAACCCCAAACATCTACTTAATTTGGAATTAATCAATTACTCAAAACTTCTTATATGGGGAGGCCAAGGTTTTTCCTCTAGACTAATGCATTTTCTGGAAGTCACACTTCTTACCCTTATATTATAAATACATTCATCCTATTCAAGTTCCTGACTATCTCAGTGAAGCAGTAACAGAAGGAACAGTGGGGAATAGGAAAAAAGCATTCACAGAACAAAGGATGGTGAAATACCAAAAACAATTTAAATTGGGATCTAGCTATCCTGTATTTACACAGACCCACATATTCTCCTCTCTCCCAAAATTTAAATCATAAAAACTTGACAGTAACCGAGATTATTACAGGAACCACTTAAAATTGGTTTTGGCTCAGACACACGGTTCTCTAATATTTTTCACCCATTATAGCTGTTAAACTGACTAGCCTTTGCAGCACCTCATGCTTTTCTCCAAGCAAACACAGACAGGTAGTAGAAACCGGCAAGCTCAGAAATTAACATGGGGTGCTCATTAGATGCATTTCCATTTGAGCTCATTTTCAAGTTACACAGTATAGCTGAGTCTTGCAAACAGATCTGCAGGCCAGACCATGAAGAGCTACCCAACTTTTAATGGCAATAAGATTTTTCTTCAGAAATCTTTTGTTCTGAATTTTATTAAGGTCTTTCTTATGGACATTTGTGCAGGATCCCTCACTGGGGTCACAGCCATACATCTGTTCCTGCTATCACTTTCTCAGACACCTGTTGCAGGCAGAGACCATTGCTTCCCTTTGTGCCCCTCCTCCTGGTAACTGCACAGTATTCCCACTGCTTCCTCACACCTTTCTTCTCACTTCCTTGCCCAGTACCTACTGGCTTTTAGAACGGCAGAGTATGAAAAGAAAATAAGTATTTATTTATGAAACTTTGTGTAGGAAAACAGGGAGTCTGATAGAATGTTCAAGAAATTTCTAACTCTGCCATTGTCAACCATGAGACCAGCACATGATCTATAGCATCAAGGAAACAAAACCAACAAAGAAATTCAGGGAGAACTACAGAAGATAAATAGAAATTATAACAATAAAAATTTAAAAATAATTGCGGGATGTTTTTACATCTTAAACAGGTTAAGGGCTGGAGATTTGAAAAGTGAGAGAGAATGGGAACAAAGAAAACAAAATTAAATGCTGAAGAGCATGTGAAGGAAGGAAGGAAAACAAAAGAAAAGAGCCTGAAACACAGAATTCTGTCAAGACTCCTGCTAAACTACTCAGTTACTAAACATAGTCAAATGCTTCCCCCTTGTGACAGTTTTAATTTTAGAACTATTCTTGGCTGCTGACAGCTCACTGCTTGAAAACAAATCAGTGGTCTAATATCCTGTATTCACAAGCACAGCACAATTATAATATTTAGACTGAATACAAAATTAAGGCCTTGAGTACACAGTACCTTGAACTGAAACTGAGGGTAGCAGTGGATGTACCCCAGGCAAAGCCCTAACACTACAATAGACCTCTTGGGTCCCTGTGGAAAACCATTCAGGGCACAAACAGTACAACAGGTGCAGATTAATTTGATCCAGCTCTGCACAAGAAGCACTGGGCAACGTGACTCAAAGACACCACACTGGCTTTGTGTATGACAGCTGAGAATCAGAAGTCAGCTCAGGACTAAGAGGCAGAGCTCATTTGGTCAGGCATATCAAGGCCTGATGCTGACACACAGCTTTTGGAGCTGTGCAGGTGCAGTGCTTGATTGTGCTGAGGGACCAGTTCAGACACTAATTCAGGGATTTCTGCTGTGTTCTCCAATGTACGACAGACATGCTGTCCAAATCTATCTCCCTCAATATCCAACATGGGAAATACCAACCTTCACACAGGAAGGTCAGTATTAACATTTGTACAGTTTCTCTATTGTAAAGGTGGTATTTCTTTCTTCTCTTCTTCTTTCGTGGCACTTCATGCAGGAAGAGAGAAACCTGCTATGGTATTAATTCCAAATTTCAGACTGCTAATCTCTACCTTTTACATAAAAGGTACACTATCTACACGTAATTCTTACTCTGTATAAGTATAAACCATATAGTAATAAGACTCTTGTGACTATGCTTGCAGCACCTGATCAAGCAAGTTATCAGCCAGTCTGTAAGGCCTTAACACACACACTGATGTCTACTTTGTCAGTTCCTCCAGAACTGCAAACAGTGAATTGCATGAAGTGTGTGAAATACAATTAAAAATTACACTGGGTAGGAGGTGGTCAGGAAGAGAATCAGGGAGGCAGTGAATGCAAAAGCTGTGGTTTCATGAAGCAAAAGCTTCCAGCAGTAGTATTGTTTTGCAGAGCTGGTTTCTTCTGCTCTCTCAATTTCTGGCCCCATCCACACACAAGCACACTCTCTCAGGCTTTAGTTTAACTGATCATTTAAACTAGTACCACCGCAGAACTAAACCAAAGCAACAACCCTCTTCCCTATGCCAGGTTACTCATCCTAGTATTCTTCAGGTTACCCTTGGAGATTAACAGTATATTACACAAATACTTTCTTCCAGTGATAAGGGGTTAGGAAGCTCCAGATACAGCTATTCATTCCTTCCCCTTCTTTGTGGTGTAACTGGGATCCTGCACTGTATCCATTTCTTGATCCAGAGCACCATGTAGCTGCATAAGCAAAACTACCACCAAAAGTGAGGAAGCTGGAAATGAGCTGTCAGGCCAGGCAGTCAGGAATACTTTCATTTGCCCTGGCTGATGTCTCTGTCAGCTACAGCCCAGAACACTTTTAACTCTTTTACAGTAATAGAACATACCATATAGGTTCCCATTTCTTTCTCCACGCTGACTTGCTCAGCTAATGACAGGACTGTGTCAGTTCTCTGAGCGCATAAGCGTTTCTTCATCCTCTTGTTATGTCTCTTTTGGAGCCAGTAAGGAAGCAAGGATTCTGCAAACTGATTGAGGATCTGTGAAGTTATCAACAAAGTGGCCAAGCTCTGCAGTTTAAAAAAGAAATAAAAATAAACAGAACTGCAATTCTGTGTGTTCTAGCAACACTGAGTTATTATACTATGACAAAAAAAGACCAGCCTAACAAATCTAGGAATAGCAAATGAAAAGTATAGATGCTCTAGTACCCGTTCTTTGCTATGCACTGAAAAGTACAAAGCAGGAGCTAGAAGATGAAGCATTTTGTGGATCTATATGTATCTTGGAGACAGTACACCAAGTACAATGAAAGGTTACAATCAGCTGATGACAAAGACAATCACAGACCTAAAAACAGTGATTTTTTTTCTATGTTTTTTTCTTCTGGCTTTTACCTAAAAGCAGAGGAAATGTCATGAATGTCATGTCTGGTATAGATACGTCAAGTCTTTTGCTAGAGATCACTTTACAGGAACAGAGATCTTGAGCTGAAGTTCTTGTTGTACTGCTTATTATTTTTAGAGCAAAAATATTTTCCTTATACTTGATTTTCATGTATTTGAGTGCATGAAAGATATTAACAACAGAAAGTTGATTTAAAATACTAACTACAGATTGGTTTTGCTTTTATTTATTTGCAGCTCCTCACTGTTGTCATAAACTTAATCATGCTCCTATCCTCAAGAGTCTCTCATTAAGAACACTACAGAGAAAACCATTTTCTAACATAAGAGGAAATGAAAATTTCCCAGCCTCTTCTGTGTAAGGGAATAATCAGTTTATTTGAAAACAGTTGCTCATTTATAGAGAGGGAAAGAATTGCTCTACTCTGTTATGATTCAACAACATTGCTAGGGAAACTGAAATACAGAAGACAGATTTCTTAGAAAATACATGTCAGGTTAATGTTTTAAAACAGCAATTAAATACTAAAGTCCTGTTTCAACCAATCCTTTATCTTCCTAGGTTCGTCAACATTCTTAAGATGTTCTTGGAACTCACCTGTCTCAAAAGCTTCATATCAAACAGCACAAAGGCAATGTAGAAGAGAGATGCAAAACAATTTAAGAAGTTGAACTGCAAATAAAAATATTTGGTTTCAGTACTCAACAAAAGGTTACCAGTAACAGATGGATAACAAGCAGATTTAACCAAAAACAAAACAAAACAAAAAAACCAAACAAACAAAAAACACAACAAAAACCCCCAAAACAAAACAAAACTACACAGAAAACTCCACCACACTGAGGGAATTAAAAAAGGAACTCTGGAGAAGACAATCTTTTCAAGAAAGAAAGATTCATTAAACCAATCTTGACAACTGCTTTTACTGAACATCTTATATGAAAATTCAAAATTATCACTACAATTCCTTAGAATCAGTGCCACATCTGGGTATACACATAAAAGAGCAACCAAACACAACACATACACACAAAAGCTAGTTGTTCAGAGACAAAGTAAATAGATCAGTATGTACTATAAACTGCACAGGAGCAGACTGATGGAACATGTATTTCCAGCCTCCTCTGACTGTCTCAATGACAGTATAGGGGGAAGTTAATACATGAAGTTTCTAAAATATGGTTAACCATAAAATCTTGCAAAAATTGAACAGAATAGTTTCCAGCTGAAGACCGCAACAATTAACATGAAAATGTACATATATAGAACCCTAATGAAAGAACAAATCAATACAAATAAAAAGCCAACTTTCCACTATAAAAAGAGGCATCTAAAATAGTCTAGCGGTTACTGCAAACACAATAGAAGTCTTGTTTACTCTAATCTGTGCTAGTATTTGGCCTTGAACAAAACTGTAGGTCAATGAGGTAATTCTAGGAAAGCACGAATAAAACACATGACAAGCTGCCATGTTTTTAAAAAATCTTAAAAGCTGCTTATACTACATACTTACCACTAAAACCTTCAGAATTAAATGATTCTGATATGAAGATTCCAGCCTGTGATTTTCTAAAATACCAACAAAATTACTGATTAGTAAACAGCAGAAGCTCTTGTTATGCAGAGTAAAAAGACTTTTCCTGCACCTAAAAATTACTGATCTAATAGTTTATGTTCCTCCAACATTTTATGGGAAAAATAACCCATACTGTACCCGTACCTCACCTTATGAAGCTAACCTGATGCACAGTATTATCATTTAAGATAAACTGTCCGAAACTGATGTTTCAGGAAGGCTGGCTGCCAGCAGGGAGAAAAAGAAAGTGAATGGGAGATTTACCATTTCTTTCTGCTGCTTTGTCAGATTGTACCTTTAAAGGCTTGGGTAAGCAGCAACTGAGAAGGCAGCAAACTAACATGAGCTGTGTCAACAAGGCTGAAAGGAGACACCATCACCTATGGACCTTGCTCAGGACAAACCAGCAGAGTTCTACTCTGACAGTGATGTGAAGTGGGGCCTGACACGTGGAAAATGCACACAAGTGACTGAATGCAATTTTTCTTTTAGCATTCACTAAATGATCAGTTCTTATGATAAATGGGTGCAAAAGGTGTGCTTAAAATACCCCAGATTGCCTCCCATGCTTCATCAGTTTAGGTGTTTAAGTCAGATATTATCTGAAAATATGCCAGGTGGGAGGGAAGGTAGGACAGTCAGATGAGCTTTTCAGCCTACTCAAAGCATGGCAGCATAAACACATTGGATAGAACAGAAAAGGCACAAGCTGTCTGTGTAGCAAATTACATAAATACTGTCTCTGCTGAATATGAAACAACAGCTTACAACCAAAAAAATCTGAGTTAAAAAAACCCTTGAATTGCCTGCTAAAGACATTTTAGCCTATCTGATCGGTATAACTGGGTATTTTGCAGAAAAGCTTTCTCCTGCAGTATAGTAAAAACAATGAAACAAACCAGTCAACTGAACTCCAGATAAGAATTTAAAAGTCATTATTTAAATGAAAACTTTGAACAGTCCTAAACAAAGCAAGAAATTGCTTGCTTTTACTATCGTGGCTGTCAAGTTGAATTTGCTGAGCAAATCAATTTGGCATGCATAACCAAACCCCACTTCAACATCTCTTTTTATTCTGTCTTCTGCATCAATCTCCCTTTTGTTTTATCTTTCTTCCGTTAATTTTCTGGATCTCTGGCTTTAGTAATCTGGATTCTGTCCTGAAAATAAATGCCATATGGAGCTACACCAAGCAGTTAACTCTCCATTAGCTTCATCTATTAACTTTGTCTGAAAGTGACTGCACATATCTGTAGAAGTGCTAACATTCAAACTAAACACTAGCATTTCACTGTCCTTATGTTAGGTTACAAAACACAAGGCCAAATCTGTTAAATAAGCCACACACACACACAGGAAAAGAAAGGCAATCTATCATAACATTCCTTCTCTTCCGAGAGTGCCCAAAGAAACATGTTTTGATAGGGATGTGAAATCTCAGTCTGTTATATATGTAGCAAATATAAACACTCTCCTGTAACATTTAGTTGGTGGTTTTAGATTTGGTTCCATTAACTCAGTGCCTCTGCCCTCTGCACAGACAAAGCAGTAGACTAAGAAACACTCAACAAACCCAGGCTGCGGGTGCAACTTCCCAGGACAGTCCTTCCTGCCACCCATCCATCCCTGAGCTCCTTCCTTATCTGCCACCTTGTCCCTTTTGCCACCGTTACGGCCAACACAGTTAAACAAAGAGCTGAATCAGGGAAGGGGCACTTCTGCACCGAAGGGAGTGACAGGCTGAAGAAGAAGGCAGCATCACCCCTTCTAATGGCATGTCAGACTCAGATTAAATTTAACTAAATACGACACTGTAATTTCAGAACACTCAAAATACAAGAAGTTAAAATGGCCATCTCTTTTGCCCCATGGCAAAAAACTATTTCAGGAAATTTCTTTAGCATTCTGTTGGACAAAAGCTCACAGTAATGTAGTCTACAAAGACATAAAGTCTAAGCATTTGGGATTCTAACTTGAAGGAAGAAGAATAAACAACTTTCTTACCCCATGATGTTAAGAATTCAGCAGCATACCGATAGATACGATTCATAATTTCAATCACAACAGCATATATGATACTGGGCACATACAGCATCAAGCTGCTGAAGTTAGACTCATTCTCTTTGTGATAATCCAGAGCCCACTGTTCCAAGTCAAAGTAAATCATCATCACATACAGTGAGAAGTAGAGGCAAAGGCACACAAATGGTAAGGACACCAGATAAATCCGTAACTGTCTCTTCATACTTGAGTACACTGGTTCCTCCCTCCCAGTGATAGGATTGATACCCAGGACACCATGAAAGCCTGATCTTGGCTCTTCAAACTGTCGTTTCATCAACAGCGTCCCCCAACGGTATGTCAGGATGGCGCAAATCCGCTTCCAAACTTCCAGGATCACAGTGGACCAGAGCAGATTGAATGTGGCAAACATCACATACTTGTCATAGTCTTCCCATGCAAACACATAATAAGGAATCCCAATGACAGCCATTGGAATCAAAGCAAATGTGAAGTATTCCAAGAAACCAAAGTAGAGAGCAATGGTTTCGCCAAAGTAGCAGCGTATTTCATCTGCAGAGAGAAATGAATCAATTAAGACTACACTTAACACAGAAGTCAGAACAGTATCAAACTTGACTTTACATGAACGTACAACTTTCCACTGGTCAAACTTTTTTTTTCTAAACAATACAATCAATTTTATTGCTCTTTTTTAAATCTCCTTCTCCCATTCAAAAATTCAGACAGTTCTCTGAATTATTTTTTATGTTACATATATACACACACATAAACATACCATTCAGATGGTAAAGAACTCAAATATCTCAATACTTACTATATCAACATCAGATATCTAGAGAAGTAAAAACAAAAGGAAAAAAAAAAGAGAAACCCCAACCAAACTGAAACCAGTATCATCTTGATAATAGAATTGATCAGTGAACATCTAGGATGGCACTGAAGGCATTTGATGTAGAAAAAATGTAGAAGTATTCAACATAATCTAGAAACAGTACCACATAAGATACAGAAATACCTAGCAGAGTTTTGAATACCAAAATCTGTTTTATCTTTGCCTGCGTGGAAGACCAGATTTGCGTGTATGCCACTGCTATGTATTCACTAACTTAACAAAATAGCCACAGAATTATGACCTCTGAATTGACACTCTCTGTAATAGGCTAATGCTTCAAAACTCCATGTGCAACACCAGAATATTCTTATGGCTCATGGTTTACAACACACTACAACAGAAGTTCACAGTTGCCATTCAGGCAACTCTCTGAAAGCAAGAAGGAAAGGTAAACAGACAGAAGAATCAACACTCCAACATCCCTCTCAATCAAAAATTCATTAGCAAATACATTCAAGTGTAGGTCATCAGCATAATTTCACACTCCAAGCATGCAACATGAAAGACATTCTTAAATTAGTACAGGCTTAGAGTTTAGAACTTATCTTTCCACATTGCCAGACTAAAAATTATTTCATTTTAAGATTATTCAGTGTCTAAAATACACACAAGTGATTCTGGCATGCAATAAAATACAGTCTTCATACAGACACTGAATTTAAAACAAATAGTTGTAAACACGCTTTTGACATGCCTGCAAGTCAAAACAGCTTTGGGAGTTCCAGATGTTTAGGAGCTTGTCAAGAGTCAGTTTGACAAAAGAATCTTGGCTTGGACCATTACTGCTTTACTGATGGGTAGGGCGAATTTGTGGTGTGCAGACTGCTGTTACATGGAAGCTCACAGACACTGAATCTGCAGACTCTGAAGCCAGCAATTTGACAAGTCTAGAACCATTTCAGGAGGTCAATACAGTAAACACTATAAGACGAAATACTTGCCCAACTGGTAAAAGAGCAATGGTCTAACTTCAAGACTCTACATTAGATGACCACAGTGCAGATGCTGAGCCTCTGAACTGCCCCCCAGCTCCAACATGAAAGGTACAACCAAAGGCCTGTATACAGAAATCCTGCAGCCACAAGAAAGAAAATCAAGAGACGTGCAGTGCTTCACTCCAGAACACTTGTACTGAGAACCACTATAGCAAAAGATTATCCTACAGCCATCTTAGAAACAAAAGAGAATTCAGTGAACAGACCTCAACTGTGCATGTCAACAAGTCTGGCAACATGGGTGCTTCCTTAATCAGAGCCTAAGCCACTCTGTTTATTCCAAGAACAAGTAAGAACAAATGTGGGTAAAAAAAAGGATTTGGATTCATAAAAGCCAACAAAGCAACTGGGCAGAAACGCATTGTTTGAGGAGGTAAACCGCAATGGGTAATTGGTAATGTCAAAAGGTAAACTCTTAGTGAAATAACAGACTTCCTGGTACAATACTTACCTTCCATACAGGGTTCTCACTTCTATGGAAGCTAAATGTTAGAGTAGAAGTTAGGAAAGACCTTTTCTGTTTTTAGACAAATTGGAAACTTCTCCAGAAGAAATCCTGCATTTTATTTGTAGTGGAGTAAGTGTTCACATACCTAAAGGTTGATAGCCAACCTTCACTCGGCCATACCAGCTGTGACGGAGCTTTTTCAACTCTTCTCTATCATGCAGTGGGAAAATCTGAACTAGGATACCACTGGTCAATAATCTTCTCACTAGAAGAAAAGAAAAATATGCTACCCAGCACTCCTTCAAAGGACAATGAAGTTGACATAAGCAGACAGGATACATTTTGTACTTAGCAAGCCTAAAGTTCCTTTGAAATAGATCTAGAACTAGTATCGAAAAAAAATTGTCCACGTTAGCTAAAAAAAATTACTCATAATAGAGAGCAGTTATATCTATTCCTACAAAGACTGTGCTGTTCACTGGAAGAGAAACAGCAACCTTTACACATCTATTAACTATTCCATAGGTTTTCAATATAATCAGTTGTAGCTTCAATTACAAAAAGTGCTACAAATCACAACTGAAATGCCGTATGTAGCTGTGTGAGGAAAGCCCCAATGCCACTGTTGTATTAATTATGGAAAAGATACTCAAATCATTTTTGAATTATCAGTTAACACCAATTCATGAATTACAACACATCTTTATTGCAAACAAATCATATATTCCAGAATTTGTATTTAATTTTGTTATGGAAAGCAATACTATGTGTATGGATATACAATTAACAAGCTGCTCTGGAAATTACCACCATATTAAAAAAGAAACTAAGTTCAAAAACAGGAGAGGGGAGGCACTGGAAGCTGTGTGATAGTATCTTACCATTTCCCATAGGCATCTGCTTGACCAAACTAGAAAAATACTTTGGTTACATAAAAAAAATTACCAATGTAAATTCATCTGACATTCACATTTATTTACATTTTTGAACCACTAATATGCACAGAACTCTTTCTCTGATGACCAACACTAATGAATAAAGATACTGTTATTAAAAGGACATACAAATATTAAGATAAATTCTCCTAAGAAAATACAGCATGTCTGCCAATGAACTAGTTCCCACTACCATAAAAATAGCACGAGCTCTCATTGCTTCTTTCTCCCATGAAAAGGAAAAGCTCTTGCAGCAAAGAAGAGCATTGATGAAACCAAATAAATTAAATAGAACTTCCTTCATATTATGAAATTTTTAACTCTGGAGCACTGTTACTCATTCCACTATTTTTATACAGTGACAATTCAAGTATATCATTATGTAATTTAAAAAAAATAAATATTTTTGGCACTAATTAAAAATAATGAATGGCATCAACATATATGAAAATTATCCAACTGAAAAGAACATAAAGCCAGAGCCTCAGCCTCACAGAAAGACTCAGAATGCAAGGCCCACTGGAAGTGATCTGACCCAACTTCCCACTAAAAGCAGTTCCAGCTTAAATCAGGCTGCTCAGGGCAGTGAAGACGTAAAAGTCTCCCAGGACAGAATTACCAACAATCTCTTTAATTCCCTGTTCCAACGTTCGGTTACCCTATCATGAAAAAAATTCTCTTGAGATGTACTCAAGAGTTTCTCTTGTTGCACGGTACATCCGTCTCCTCTTGTCCTATTACTCTGAAGCAGTGAGAAAACAAAGTTGATTAAAGCTAGTGGGACTTTAATGTCCAAATGATTTCTCGTCAAGGCAGGAAAATTAAATTCTTTTCACAGTGAACACTATCCTACATCAACACAGTGAGTTACAGCCAACAAACTACATTGCTTACCAATTGATTTTCCTGGGTACAGCTTGGCCTGAGGATATCCAGGGATCATTTTTTCATTTTTAGCTCTCAAATTTTCAAGTTCGTGTTTGATGATGTACTGACATTCTGCCATTGTAAGGAAATCATGATTGTCATCTAAATCAAAAAGAAGGTTCCATGAAATTGTGCAGCATCAGAATACAGTCCTGGTAGCAAATAACTATAAAAAATTAACATAATCAGGAAAAAAAGATTATGCGACTATTATTGTCAATGAACATCCATTAGCAAAAGCTCCACTATTTAAAATAAACTTCTTGAGAATAACCTTTCTCTAACTGGCACAAATCAGCCACTGCATTTTTTTACTACCCAAAGAAAGTAAGAGAACAAAACACTCAAGAGACAGGTACCTCTGAAGTATTAATTGCTGGTGCCCTGCTGAAAGACTCTTTCTTAGGCATCCACTGTTTGCCAATTTCAGCATCTCCACACCCTGTTACGGTCAATATCTACGGACTCTGTCCCAGGGGGGAAGACAAAGACACTTTATTCAAAAGTATTCAGTATAATATAGGTTTGGGGTAATTAGAAGGTTGGGTTATGCTAAAGAAGGGACGGGCTAAGCTAATCCAGAGAATACATTATGTTAACTAAGGGAAAACAGAGCAGGAGACATTCATCCATTATTCATGGACACGCGGTGGAGGGGGACAATAGGTCTTGCCAAACAGGTTTTGGGTACAAGGTAGGGAATACACAGAAACCACAAATCTTGTCAAATGCAAATAGTCCTTGGAGGTCTGCAGATGGGTTGATGTCTGCAGATGGGATAAGGGATCAGTTCTTATTGTCCTTGGAAGGCTTCCTGCCTTCGGGTATTTGTCCAAGGCTTTGCAGGTATCTTGGCCAGGCTCCTTGTTGCTGGTTTCTGCCCTCACAACACCCCTTTCTGACATACAGTCCCTGAAGTATTTCCATAATAAAAATCAGTTAAGATGTCAGGACAAATCTCCTTTTCAGTAAGTATTTCACAGTAAATATCATAGAATCACAGTATCTTGCTCTTATTGCCCATACAATATAACAATAAGGCATTTGAGATAGCTAGTTCTGATAAAAATACAGAAATAAGGAAAATCAATAAGAATTTTTTTTAAATCCCACATTTTTAAAAGCTGCAGCAACAAATCTACTGTCAACCCCATTAGCAAGAAAAAAGACTCTGATTTCCTTAAGACAATGACCAACTAATTTTTTCTCCCCTTAGGAACAAGAAACTGTAGAAATTGCTATAAATACACCAAGGAAGAAGCTAAAACAGCAACAAATACAAAGAATAACAACATAGTATCAGTTAAATTGGGCAACCAGAAATACTAGAAAGACAACACAGGCTGCAAGGGATTTTTAGTAGGTGGTATTTTTCACTCATCTAAGCACGGTCAACTGTTTTATCCTTGGATTGGCTCTGGACAAAATTAAAATTTTACTACGTTTTTACAAATAAAAATATCAGGAGATACAGCAAAAATTGTATTTTAGATTTACAGCAGTTGGAGCTCCAGGTGCTCCTAGAGAATCTGTTAGCAATGACAGTCAGATTTGCATCAAGAATGTAAAGGCACGAAAGAAACAAAAACGGCACTTTTGCAACTGGCAATTGATCTCAAGGCTTCCTAATTTCAGGAAAGCAAGGTCACTCGCAGAAAAAACACTGCAACAGTTATTGCAAACAGCAGCTGTGAACAGAACTGGTATCAAAAAACAAACCTACGGCTTTATTATTCATTCAGACAGACCCAAGAACTTTGGATATTGAAAACGTGGCAAAAGGCATCACTCAAAAAGGCACATGAAAAGTATTAGCAAGATTAAGCTGGAACTCTAGTATTTACTTGGAGAGCAAAATGAGTTCTGCCACTGTAGGGGGGTTAAATACCTTACAAGCAGCACATTTAAAAACAAACGTTACTATGTTGCCACCTCCTTAAAACAAAAGAGGAAAAGGAATGATTTCACTAATCATGCCCAAATTCCACTAAATGGCTCTCTAGTGCTAATTATTTAACTGTTTGATGTGTACATGTAACAGAGAGAAATTTTGGTATTTTCTCCAGCCAGTTATAAGATAATAAGCCTCAAAACTGGATCACAGAAATTAAATGGCTGTGATCGCTGTGCTAATTTATAATATTGCTTGTTAATCATAAAATCATGTGTATCAACTCTTTTTTTCTTGTCTTATTTTCAACAAAAATCTTTCATACAAATAAGAGACTATTTGGAGCATAGAAAAGCATAAAAGAAAACACAAGCAAAAAATTAAAGGCATTTGAATGAAAAAAATTCATTATATGATCTGAACTTCCATAGTTAAAAAGGAGTATTTTTTCATGGCTTGAGTTTTCCTATTTCTGTTCACTGTTACCCTTCCAAGGAATAAAAAGACTGTGAAAAGTGTAGCAGTGTAATTCTTATAATCTTTAGTCATACTTTGCAATAACAAAGACCCCTACAGCTGCTTACCTGCAAAATCTTTGAAAGTCTTTCTACTGCTGTATGTAAAAGTTCTCATAGAGTTATCATGACATTCCTTCACCAAACCCACAGTTTCAGCTCCCAGCAACAGCCTTAAGTGGCAAGCTCCAACCAGATAAATATTTTCATTTCCATTTTCCATGACCAATGGTTTAATCAGCAGTTGTGCACCTTTAAAGTAAAGAAAGGCAAAGTAAGTAAGAAAATACAATAAGTTACATCTAAAAGCCCTAATATTTTAGCATCCATCACATTGGTCCTATTTAACAGGAGCACTAAAAATGTCCCTTTTTAAGGGCACAAAGAATTAAGGCTTCAACAGCACCTGATGTGTGCGGCTCAGAATCTTGCAGGGCAACTCCCTGATTTAGCTCTGTTTCTGGGGAGGCATTCACAACAGTGAACTGGAACAATGGGGACAAGTTGGATCTACTTCTCTAATGTTCACATCACATTCGCAGAAGCACATCTTGCTAACAGTCCCACTCCTTTTAAGGAGACTAGACTTTCGACACAGAAACATCCCTAACTTACCTAGAGGCCTAAAACCACATTTGTACCCACAAATCCAACAGCCACGGAAATATTACTGACCATAAGCTACAAACTATAACAGCTAAATGTAAAAAAATGTAAAAAACAACAACAATAAAAATCTGAGGAACTACAAATTAATTAGCCTCACTTCAGTTCCTGGAAGGATACTAAAATGAGTGATGAAATACTGTCTTTGTAAAACTCCACAAGCTACTGAGAATATAACCATGAATTTATCAAGAGTAAATTGCTTTCTGCTAACTTAACTTTGTTCTACAACACAGGTGTCCTAGTTATAGTGGCTGAGACCAGTTTATCACTGTGTGGGTGTAACTGGAACTGTGTATTCCATACCCTCTCTGCCATTTATCATGAACGATGCATTGTTTGCAGCAGCTGCCCAGGACACACCTGACACCTCAGGCTATGAACTAGGTGCACGAGAAAACAGAGATAAGAGGGTTCCCTGTCTTCACACCAATGATTCAGGTGTGATAACTCCCCTCTGGGAATCATTAGCACTTTTCATACCCAACCTGAGGGGTCATGTCTGCTAATGGGCCATCAAGTAGACCAAGATATTCTGTGACTCGCTGAGTAAATTGCCTATTGTGAAACACCTCACCCTGGGAGAGGTACTGGGTGTTCCCATCTGAACCCAAGCATATATAAGCTTGGGGTTCGGGGGCTGGGAGACTCACTCATCAGACTGAGAGGAAGACCAGAACCTCAACAGGACTGCAACTACCACTCTCGACCAGACTGTGACCACCAACCTTCTGGAAGGAAAACAGGTTTTCCTTTTCTTTTTGCTTTGGACTCAGGGGGACCACGTGGTGCTCAGCAGAGGGACTGGTGAGCACCATTCTGTTTGTGCCCCAGGGGGCTGGGTTGTACAACTGGGTTTTGTGGGCTAAAACCAGTTTTCCTTTGTATCAGTGTATCTATTGTAATTTTTTTATTAAATTGTAGTTCTGACTTCTAAATTCTTCTGAGTTGGGTTCATTTCTCCTGCCATTTACTTTTAAACCAGCCCAACAAGTCTTATGGATGGGGATGTGAGATGTCTTCATTTTGGCAAGGCTTTCTGTGAGCAACAAGAGAAACATACTTCAGACAACTGCTATAAAAACTGATATCAAAACTACTTTGAAAGACAAGTTATCATGCTTTTGCTGCAAAAACAGAAGAATTCTAGAGCTCAACTGGCATTTGACCTTAAGCCAATGTTTTCATTAATAACAGGGTTAAGAGGGTTCAGTTATTACATTTACAGCAGCATGACGCTCTAACATAAAATGAAGCAACTTCAAGAATGCAAAACAGAATGAGATTGGCCAAACAACCACTAAACCACAAATTCCCTGAAAACTAATCTTCTGTAAGTCTTTATATTACGGTGACAGTCAATTTGTTTTCAAAGAAGTGTCACAGAAGATCATACTGCACTCACCTCCATCTGCTTTTTTGTCTACAATTCGTTTAGTAAACCATTCTATGGTTTCCTCTTTGGTGTCTTTTGCAAGTTCAATTACTACCAGAGGCCTGAAGTTAGATTCAACAGTATCCAAGGATGACCAGCTCTCTGCCATCTTTTGTGGTTTTTCCACCATCTCTTGAGGGCTTTCTAAGTACAAAAACAGAATAAAATACTAGTGTTAATCTAAAGACCACAAAACTTTACTATAGTGAGTTACACGTGTCTGTGCTTAGCAAAGGCATAGGTGTGCATTTTTGTGGACTTACTACTGGGACTACTTTGAGATACCTCTCCAGCTGTGAAGACATTACCAGTCCCCTGTGGCACTTATGTCCTACTGCCTAAGTAGGAAAACTGTTGTTGCTACACATAGCAAGGTAGTAGCAGTAGGAAGGCAAGTAAGTATGTTAAAACTACACAATAGGGAGAAACTGTTGTCAAAAACAACTGCTCACAACCTCCTACAGTGTATTTGTCAGCAAATGAAAATATTAACAGAACCTTAGTCAAACAGATATTTAAAATCAATAAGCTTCTCATGCTAAGAGTATGTAAACACATTATTAGTTTAAGGAGGAACCTTCTCAGTTAACATTGCAAAGCTTTAACTGTATCAAGGAAACTTACATCACCTTGGGTAGCTAAGCAGAACATATAGATAGACAAACTGAGCACAAAGTACTTAAATGACTTGTTGAAAGCTGTAAACCAAGTGTTATGTGACAAAGTCCAGCTGCAAAGCACTGAGCACCAGCACAGCATTATGTGCAAAAAGTCCAAATGATCTAAGTGGATCTTCATAGAAACACAGACCTGTGAAAGTTGGAAAAGACCTTTGAGTCCAACCATTAACTTGGCACTGCCAAAAAACCATGTCCCCAGGTGCCACACCTACATGGCTTTTAAGTGCCTCTAGGGATGGTAACTCAACTGCTTCCCTGGGCAGCCTGTCGCAACGCTTGCCCATCCCTTCTGTGAAGAAATTTTTCACAACATCCAGTGGCACAACTTGAGGCCATTTTCTCTTGTCCTATTGCCCATTACTTGGCAGATCCTCACACCTTGCAACAGGTAGTTGTCAGGTAGTTGTAGTGAGTGGGAAAGTCTCCCTTGAACCTCCTTCTCTCCAGAGTAAACAACCCCAGCCACTGCTCTTTAGTCTTGCTAATGAATTTTATACAAATGACTCTACAGAGATCATTATATCATGCTTCATAAAGCAACTTAGAGGTGTTGATATAAAATGATAAATCTGGTAACTATCCTAATCTATTTAAAAAAATAAAAAAAACCCCAACCTATCATAGACTTCATTTACTAAATTTAAAAGTTAGAGGAAGGTTTAGTGAGTTTTGGGGATTTTTTTTTTTTTTGCTATTAACTTGACTGAAGAAAGGATTTTATCCACTGACTTTAAGCTGTTTTCCCGCTCCTGTTCAAAAAGTGAAATTACTTAATTTTTAAGTTACTCTAAGGATGCAGTTCAGCTTTTATGATAGTTACACTTGTGTGATTCAAAGAGAAATCAGAATCTCTGGTATTTAATACAAATTATCCACAAAATACAATGATACTGTAAACATGTGCATATCATAATAAACACTTCTGACTGGCAAAAAAAAGCTTTGAAACCAATTTTCAGTGGGGGTTTCAATTAGTTTCACTTGCCTTTTCACATGCATACAATTCTGCAAAATTTGTATTTACAGCTCTGTACCCAAGTATGTATGCCTTTAAAAGAAATACACTTAATATAAGTACTTGAAAACATTTTAGATGCACAAACAATGGATCAGACAAAGAAAACCATAACCAGGGATGCAGCACTCTAACTAGGATTGTCACTGAGTGACTACACTGTTTAGATGAGTCACTCCACCTTAATGTATTACTATCCGTAATCAGGTGTTCCGCTTTTTTTAAGATAATGCCTTACACATTGTATATAGTGCAATTTCTAAAGAATTTAAAGAATGAAAAGCAGTAGATAATTATTAAATATTACTAGTTAAGAACATAGCTTTGCAGAACAGCTATTTTCTGAGAACAGCCTTTGTATAAACAGTGTGCTACTCAGCGAACTTCATTTATTGGCGCTTACCATTTATTCAGAATCATTGCTCTTGGCATAGTGACTATGTCAGAACTACTGAATCATCACAGAATGTCCTGGGTTGGAAGGGACCTTAGAGATCATCTAATTCCACCCCCCTGCACAGGCAGGGACACCTTTCACTACACCAGGTTGCTCAGAGCCACATCCAACCCAGCCTTGGACACTGCCAGGGATGGGGCAGCCACAGCTTCTTTGGGCAACCTGTTCCAGCGTCTCACCACCCTCACAGTGATATTTCCAATCTAAATCTACTCTTTTTGACTTCGATATTTTTTGCCTTTCGGTAAGATTCACTCTCTTCAGGCTTATTACTACTGAGAACTAGAACTGAGAGCTGAGGCACTTTTCCAAATCGCGCCTGTGATTTCCAAACGCGGTTCCCACACAGCTCGTCCAACGCCCGAACAGGAGGTACCTTGGCCTCTCCTTCTATCCCTACACACCGCGCCAGCTTGTGACAGACACAGAAACCCTCCAAGCCACACAGCCGCCCCCCCCTCCCCGCAAGGCACGGAGCAGAGTGGGGGTCAGCCACAGGATCAATCAGGTTGGAGAAGAGACCCCTGAGACCATCGAGTCCAACCTAAGACCACCATGATACCACCGTGCCAGGTGGGGGCAGAGGGAGCTGCAGCCCCTTTCCAGGGGGGTCCGTGTGGGGCAGGGGCAGGGACAGGGGCAGGGGCAGGCTCGCTGCACAGCCCGGAGCGGCCGAGCCCGCTCTGAGGCGGCCCATTGCGATCCCATCGCCTCGCCCTCCTTTTTTAGGAAGGGGACGGCGGGGAGGGGAGCGGGCCGGCCGGCCCCGCGCCGGTGACTCACTGCCTCCCTCCTGCCCTGCCACCCTGCCTTCCTGCCACCCGGCCGGGCCCGCTGCCCTCCCCGCCGCCCTCTCTCCGCCGCCCGGGCTTCCAGGCCTGCCATCCTCCCCCCAGGCATTCGCAGGCCGACGGGGAATGGGCTGGGGTGCCACAGCGGCCCGGGCAGCAGGGCCGGCCGCACGGCAGCTCCGCACCGCGGGCAGGTGGGCGGGCAGGGGGAGGCTCCTCCCCTGACGGCGGCGCGGGCAGCCAGCGCCCCTCGGCTGGGTGACGGCCGCCCACTCCCCACTCACCGCCGCGCCGGCTCCACATCCGCAGGGCAGGGCGGGGCGGGGCGAAGGCTGGCGACGCCGCAGGCACCACGCCCGACCCGCAGCGGCTCCGGGCCGGCCCAGCGTGTCACCGCACCGGAGTCACCGCCCCGCTGTCACCGGACACGCCCCGCGCCGAGGCCCGGCCCATCCCATCCCATCCCATCCCATCCCATCCCACCCCACCAGATCCCCGCCCGGCCTTTGCCGCGTCGTGCGTTCAGAACGCTGTTGTATCAGTGTTCCGGCTACGCTCATGTGGGCCACGAAGTCTCACGTCATCGAATCACAGAATCAGCTGGGTTGGAAGAGACCTCTGAGATCATCAAGTCCAGCCCTTGGTCCAACGCCACTGTGATTACCAGATCATGGCGCTGAGTGCCACGTCCAGTCTCAGCTTAAAACCCTCCAGGGACGGTGAATCCACCACCTCTCTGGGCAGGCCATTCCAATACCTGATAACTCTCTCTGTAAGAAATTTCTTTCGGATATCTAATCTAAACCTCCCCTGGCAGAGCTTAAGCCCTCTTGTCCTATTGCTGGTTGTCTGGGAGAAGAGACCGACCCCCACCAGGCCACAAGCTCCTGTCAGGGAGCTGTAGAGGGTGATGATGTCACTCCTGGGCCTCCCCTTCTCCAGACTAAACACCCCCAGCTCCCTCAGCCTCTCCCCATAGCACTCGGGCTCCAGTCCCTTAGCCAGTCTCCTTGCTCTTCTCTGATCCTGTTCCAGCAGCTCAATGTCTTTCCTGAACTGAGGGGCCCAGAACTGAACACAATACTCAAGGTGTGGAATCCTCTTGATCATTTTCACCTTTCCCTCCCTGCACTGCCTCCTCCCACAGAATCACAGAATCTGCTGGCTTGTAAAAGACCTCTTGAGATTATCGAGTCCGACCTTTGACTGAACCCCACCATATCAACCAGACCATGGCTCTGAGTGCCATGTCCACTCTTTCCTTAAACACCTCCAGGGATGGTGACTCCAGTACCTCCCTGGGCAGCCCATCTAATCACCCTTTTTATGAAGAAATTCTTCCTAATGTCCAATATAAACCTCCCCTGGCACAGCTTTAGAGTATGTCCTTGTGTCCTGGGAGAAGAGCTCGACCCCCACCTGGCTACAACCTCCTTTCAGGTGGTCACAGAGAGCGATAAGGTCATCCCTGAGACTCCTCCAGGTTAAACACCCCCAGCTCCCTCAGTCACTCCTCACAACACTTGTGCTCCAGACCCTTCATCAGCTCCATTGCCCTTCTCAAGACAAGCTCCAGCACCTCAATGTCCTTCCTGAACTGAAGGGCCCAGAACTGGACACAGCACTCATGGTGTGGCCTCACCATTGCCCAGTACAGAGGGACAATCCCTGCCCTGGTCCTGCTGGCCACACTATTGCTGATACAGGCCAGGATGCCATTGGCCTTCTGGGCCACCTGGGCACACTGCTGGATCATGTCCTTCCCTGGACACAGCCCAAATCTCCTCCTGGAACTTGAGCTATAAAAGCCCCTCACTTCAGCTAGGTCAGTTTTATATCCAAATGTTGTTTTGTACAGGCAAAAGAGGACATTTTTTCATTTTGATACCAAGTCTTCTGTAGAGAATATAGTTCCACACATCCATTTGTAGCTGGGAAGCAAAAAGCGTGACTGCAGAGCAGTGGTGATGGGTGAAGGAGCTGGCCAGCAAAACATGATCCCCTGCTGGGCTTAGGGAAGCCTTCTTGGCATATTTGGAAATAAATACAGATGTCTGTATGTTAATTTTACGGTGAAAAGTTTGATTTGTGTTTGGTAGCTAGTAAAAAATACCAGTTTCTGGTGATGATTTTTTTTTTTTTCTATTACTTACAGCCAATGAAGAAGTAAGGGTTTAGGGCACCCTGGAAAATGGAGATACAGGAATACTTGAAATTCAGGTACTACAGACTGCAGTTGGAGGAGAAGACAGACACCTTCTGTATCAGATAGTTTGGACAGAATGTATAAGTCAGGCCTCTTAAACTGTGTCTCAGTCTCGTGCAGCTTCCAGTGTCCCTACCAAATAGTTATTCACCTCTAGGCACCTCCGACTGTGAAAACTCTCAATTCCTGAAGAAATAACAGATAGGTAGGTTTAACAAAAGGGGTTTTTTTAGACTGTGTTGTTGTGTTTTGCATGTTGAATGTCTCCATTTATGAAACATCTTATTGAATATCCACAATGTCTTCATGGGCTTCGGACTCTTTATTTTAGGAGCCCCGTGGCCTTCTTGGCCTGATATAATCAGTCTGCTAGTGGTTTACAAAAAATCCTTTTAAAACTATTGCTGACACCTCTTACATTTATGAGTTTTCAGTGGGGGGTTGCCATTATCCAATTACTTTGGCCTGGGAAAAGAGTCATTCAAGATCAATGTTTATTCTAATATCAAATTATTTTTTCTACTGGACAGGATCATTTAATGTCAATATTGCTTGATGGGACTGTCACATTTCCTCAATGTCATGTATCCACTAGGTGTCACATTCTTGCTATGCATTGAATTCGTAACTGTTATACTCTCAGTTTCTCCCTAAAAGGTTCGCATTTTGCCAGCCATACATGAAGGTTAGCACATAATGCCATGTTCACAAAAGAAAAATAGGATTCATAAGTAGATGGTGGATGTGCCTACAAAGTAATCTACATGCACATATGCTGCTGGTGCTGCGGAAACCATCTCACCATGATGGCAGAAAGTAAATTAGTTTGTGCCAATCACAGTGTTGTAACAACTAGAAATTTTTCCTTAAGAGGATTAGCTAATTTAAAGATGGATCAGGTATGCCCATCCTAAACTGCAAACTGCATTATCACTGTAGCCAGATATAAATCCCAAGCTTGCATTTGTGAGTGACTGTAGTCCAATCTTGCAATTCTGTTAGCTGATTATAGCATTTTCATGGTCTGTCTCTGTTAGCCGCCATGCAGACTGCAGATGCAGTAGAATGGATGAACTGTAGTAAGGCAGGAAAAAAAGAAAAAAAAAATAAAGAGAAAAAAGAAGAATCCATGGAAATTTAAAGAGCAGAGGATTTATTTTTATTCTGTGGTTAACACTCTTCTCCCTTGACTAATGACTACCACAGTACTTAATTAACCAGCCATTAAGCTACTGTGAAGTGAAATTATCTGTTACATCTGGTTGAAACTTTGCTCATGTTTTGGGTATAGTTCAACGGCTAGCTGAGTCCATCCAGCATCTCACTGCTACTAAAAGTGTGAGCTCTCACTCCCAGTCCACCGTTACCATTTCCTTCTCTCCATGCCTCTCATTGCCAGATGAGTGGCTCTGCCCCACACTTAAACCAATTCTGGCATTCACCAGATCCTTCTCTGAGCCCATTCAATTTACTAGCTCCACAGAAAATGACTCACTTTTGGCTTGTTTGGCTTTGTTCTATTTTAGTGATTTAAATGAACTCAGAAAGAGGTTAGATAAGACCAACAGCTGGCACAAGGAAAGCATGTTTCCATACAGTAATTCTCACTAATTCAAATGTATGTAGATGTATGTATGGTATGACAACCATATTTCACATAGTCACATAAATGAGATTAATATTGGCACTTATCTGAAGTCATATATAATAGCAATCATTCTCTTAAGATTTACCTCTGCCTAGATTTTGATGCATACTGGAACATTGCTTACCATAAAAGTAAGGAGCAATTAACAGCAAAATATCCTTTTCATTCACAAGCTAACAACATACTAGTTTCATGTAAAATGGTTGATGGGACACCTGAAGTTTAAGGCTAACATTAAATTACATTATTATGTTATTAATGCTAATTACATTAAAATTTTAGTAATTAAATTTCAGTTGAGATATTTGTCAGAGTAAGATGAAGTGACATTTTACTCATCGTCAGTGGTGATTTTGGTCAGATTATATGAGATCTTTCCAAGAGTGTAATAAACATTACCAAAATGTTTTAAACTTCCTGCAAATGGAGAGGAAATTGATTTTTGAATCACACCTGGCACAATTTTTACATCCTGACAGGAGTTTTCACATAAGTGCATTCAGGCAGTCCAAGCATTGTTTGGGTCAAAGTATGGCAGCTTTGATTCATAAACACTAACCGATGATAGATTGCAATTTGGAAGCTACAAGGAAGACACATCTCTTCCATTTCATATTGTGTCTACCTGATTAGAAACATCGAGTTTTATCTTAGGTATCTATTAGGTATCTATTTCATCAAGGAGCAAAAAGGCTTTGCTGTCAAACATAATGGAAACTGCATAAAAGGAGGAGGATCAGCCTGCCTATGTCTGGAAGAGGAGAAAGAAACCATTCTCAAATTATTACATAGGAGGAGCACGTAAAACAAAAAACATGCCGAAGATGTTAATCATCATTTATATGTGAATTGAAGAAAAATAAATTAAAAGTTTTCAAGGCAAATAGCATTCTGGTTTGTATGAACAATAGTGTGGCCCAGGGCAGTGATTGTCCCCCTGTACTCTGCACTGGTGAGGGCACACGTGGAGTCCGATGTTCAGTTCGTGGCCCCTCACTACAAGAAAGACATTGAGGCACTGGAGCAGGTCCAGAGAAGGTGACAAAGCTGGTTACTGATGTTACAGTGTTTCTGATGAATCTATATGGCTTTCTGTTATTAGCTATTCTTTCATTCCTAAGAGAACACAGTTTACTAGGCTTCACCATCCACTTGCTGTGGAATAGCCTCCTATATCCTATGATGTAATGGTCTATTCAGAAGTAACTCTACAGTGGAATTTTCAGTACATTCTGTTGGACTGCCTCCATTCAGTGACTGACATATGACACTTTTTTTCTCTCTCATCTGGAGACTTCATCAATTCTAAAGGCTGGAATGCGCATTTTCTGCAAGAGCAGCAACAATAACAAAAAAAGCTATCTTGTACATTTTAGTTTAATTTTTTTTCTTTGCATATTTAGTATCATTGAGAATTGTGGTGGGTTCACCTTGGCTGAATGCCAGGTGCCCACCCAGCCACTCTATCACTCCCCTTCCCAGCTGGACAGGGGAGAGAATAAGGGTGGAAACGAACCAGCACAAATCGTGGGTTGCAATAAGGCAGTTTATACAAAAAGCAAAAGCAAAAGCAGGTTGCACGCATGCAAAGCAGAAGCAGCAACTAATCTCTGCTTCCCATGTGCAGCAATGGTTGGCTATGTCTGAGAAGCAGGGCCCCTACGCGTGTGTTGGAGGTTAGCAGGCAGCCATCGGAGACAATGAGTGCCCCCCCCCTGCTTCTTGCCTCAGCTTTTATATCTGGGTTGACGTCATATGGTATGGAATATCCCTTTGGTCAGTGTGGGTCAGCTGGCCTATTTGTCTCCCCTTTCAGGATCTTGTCCTTGACTGAACAGTGAGTGCTGCGCTCAGTGGTAGCCAAAATATGGGTGTGTTATCGACACCAATGCAGAGCACTGTGAGGACTCCTACAGGGAAACAAATTCTAGCTCAGCCAGACCCACCACAGAATGACCTCTGTCATTCCACCTGGGCAGAACATATATGGTTTATTTGCTTCGTGCATGGCTAGAAACAGTACAACGCAGTCAATTGGTTAATTACTATGCTAGCAGAATTTTACACATTCCAACAAAAGATGCAGAGTCCGGAGTCTTCAGTAGCCATGATGTTGTGCCTGAGGCTGTGCCTCACAGAGGCAGTCCCTGACTGTACTATCTGATTACCAGCCTTCCAGTAGATTGGGTTTTTCAAATACCTGTCTTAATAATATCATTGCCTGGATTTAGGAACTGAAGGAAGATTATTCTAACTCTGAACTAGGCTGCTATATTATGATCATAGCAGAAAGAGCTTAAACAAGGTTTGGGTGAGTCAAGTTCAGGTATTTATTATTCACTAAAAGTCCTTCCAGTCAGTACCTTCAAAGTAACACTCACTGAAGATAACAGCATGATAAATCCCCTTACAGTCCTCCGCTGAGGGCTCTGAATTATGAATGGGAATGGCTGTAGGAGGGCTGAAGTAGTTAATGATTCCAGTTATCTTTCCCTTCTTGTGCCTGAATTCAGCTGCTGGACAACCACAGCATGAGGCTTTAAGGCGAATCGAAATCAGAGAGGAGAAAGACCATCAGCCATTCCAAACTGCATCAGATATGTATATGGTTTATTGTGATTCATGAACTATTTAATGTGTTCTTACAGACAACTTCATGAAAGTATCTGTATGAAATGCAAATGCCACATCTTTATACAGTCCATTTTACTCTAACTGTTGAGTAACTTGAAGCATAACTTGAAAACTCGTATTTTATGGAGCTCTTGATTATGAAAAGATGACTTAAGTTTTTCTAGCTGATTCTGCACACTGTCATAAATTGATTTCTCTAGGGAAAGGCGTTCACTTATACAGTTAGGCAAGGGCTGTAGCACCGGCATACTGCTGGCAAAATGATAATAGATTTGACAGCTGCCCAATAGTTTTAAGTCTAAAGACTCTGAGATCTGTTTTCCTTTCATACAATATACTCTGTCACATTATAAGATACATTTGCAAGTCTGTATATAATTTCTTCGTTTAACTACTATCCTCTAGTATGAATTTTACATCTGTTTATTTGGCTGTTCTCACAATTGCTTGGAAAATTACAGAACTATTTAAATCCATTAAACTAAGATACCCTATTGCTGTTAATTCCTACTTCTAAGGTCCAAAACTTGTCATTATTACTGATGTCAGTCTAGTGTTACATACTACATCTACATAATCAGACACCATTTTCGGATGACTCAAATTGATGTATACAGGTGTTTACTCACCAAAGACTCCAAAACAGAAATAAAAAACACAGGCATTGAATAAATCACTCCTATTTTTTGATCAAAATATAATCACTGAATTTCACAAAATTGTGGACCTTGCCCCCTTAGCAACTAATGACATGAAGAAAAAAATATTGAACTAATGAAAATAGCACCATTTGAAATATTCAGTGAAATATTTGATACTAGCTGTTAAAGAGAAATGGGATGAGTCAAAAGAGAAAGCCTTTTGCTGTGATCTCTTCTATAGGGTACTGACATGTACAGTACTGACAGAATTAGGCAGTGGGCATATGCTATTGTTAAAAGGCTGCATGTGCTGATCTAAATCAGCATGTACTTTTGGCCTCTAGTTAGTTCCTTGAATGCAAAGTGTGGCACAGTTTTTCACCATCTGCATTCATGTGGGTCCCAGTGCTGTCATCAAATGTTCAGAGCACGGGGTAATAAAGACATATGATATCTTCTGACAGTTCAGGGGAACACTAGGAAGTGAAACTGAAAAAGTGTTTAACCTGACCTGCCTGATATAGTCATACATTCAGAAACATTAGATACAAAATATTTGTAAATTTAAAGATGTTTTATATAAATTCTAACTAATTAGAGACGAGTATATTATCTTTATTAGTATCAAGTGGTCCACTTAAAATTTAGTACTATGAGTCCATACAGAAAAACCTTGATTTTATCAAGGTCTTTGTATTTGTGTTTTACTTCTGTAGACTGTAATTCTACAATCTGATTTGAAGCACACTTAGATATAGAAGATCTAATTTTAAGAAACTTTTATTTTAATAAAATCATCTCCAATCAGCAATTAGAAACGCAATGCAGTAAAAAACACCTAAAGAACCCTATTTCTGTTCTCACTTACTTCCTTCTGAAGCAGATGCCTAGTGTTTGCCAAGATGGAATTTGCCCTGTTTTAAACTGCAGAAGAGAGTGCTCCTTCGAGCTGGTACTATAGTGAAACAAACTAAGCAAAACATTAAATCAAAGGATTCTCCATTCTTAATATGAAATGTCAACTGCAAGTCAAGAAAAGATTAATAATTACTGTTGCCCTTAAAAGTCTTTTTCCTGGGGACTCCAAAGTCATGAACTAAAAACAGAATATGGAATGCAAATTCCATTTGGAGTTTCTTTCCTTTTCAGGAAAAATACCATTGTACTTTGGTGTTATGTTATATAACCAGGAGGCTGTGTTCACTTCAGATGTAATGAGAGTGTCAAGCGTCTGGGTACAGACAACCTCAGCCAGGCCAGCCTGGGTGTGAGTGGGTGTACTTAAAGCTTGCTGTGAGTCACAGTGCATCTCACTAGTATTGCATGTAAGGCCCTAGAACTCATAGGAACATAATGCTTTATATGTTCCTGCACTGTTGGTGAGTGGAGGCTCTACACGAAGTCGACAGATGAAGGCTTCTGTCTTCTGTGTAGGGCCGTGCATTGGAGGTGCACACCCTGGACACATTGGGCCGTGTGGCCAGAACACTCACCTAGAAGGCATATAAGGTAAGCAGGTTTCCTGGGCTGGCACACACTGCAGCGAGGACCAGCAGTGCAGATAGAGACAGACCTTTCTTGTCTGACAGAGACAGCCACAGCCTCTTCCCAGGCACCTGGGACTGCTGGCTCTGAGGGCAGCTGCAGTGCTACACTCATGGCACCAGTTCCCTGTGCGACAGCAGGGAACGAGGTGGTGAAGGCCAGTGTGCAGGTGTGGAAGGATTAAATCCTCTAGCGCTTTATTAAATTCATGCCTGCAACATTGTCTGTGGCTCTTTCTCACTTAACTATGAGAGAACTTGAATGGTCTGCTGGATGCTCTGGAAATGCTGAGGGACTGTCAACTCTCATTTATGTTGTCACTGAAGTGAGAGTAAGAAGCAGCACTGCTCCTGTGTCCCAGCTGAACCAGCCTGTCTGAAAACAGAATGAGATGGTTTCAGGTGTCCAAAAGTAGTCACCACTGTGGTGTAAAGTAACACACACAGTCAGGTGCTTACAGAGGACTGGTGGGTAAGGGCTGAAAGCTGTCCATAGTAGTATACAACAATTTGTTCAGAGAGATGGTTTTCCACATGCCAGATAGGTAGGACGTGCTGGAAATTACACACTTTGTGTGTCTGGAAATATGGATATGGCAACAACTGGTAGAGCAGGCTGTTCTGGGCCTCTTCCAGCTTAATATGGTTGTGTACTCTGAACCCACTGAGAATGTGCAGAGCTGCAGAGCTTTACCAATTCAGACGAGTTTGAAGCTCACACTAACCTGGGTTTGGAACACTCCAATCTAAAACATTCTAGGCATTTAACTTTCTTTTAAGCAGGGAGATTGGGAAATGGCAGAATTAAGACAAGTTCTGGCAATACTAGACCATGTAATTAACAGTATCCCACACTGAAAGCAATGATCTACTTGGCAGCACTGACCTGGCGTGCTGTAAGACTATAGATATCGGCATCATCTAGCCAGAAGAAAGATGTGTTGTAAATATACTGGGGTTTTCAATATTCTTTGCTTAGGCCACTGTTAATAAGCAATACTAGTTACTAGATACACTGGATTTTTTTCCTTAATCATTAGCAAAGTAATTAAACACACATCCCTTTCTAACTATTTTAAAGAGGATTTTAAATTCAAAGGTGAAAGGTGTTTTGCCTTTAATGGACAACATTTGTCCCCTATTTATTTAAGTGGTCTTTCAGGAGGTCTCAATATACTCCAGAGATTTTGTTGTAGGACCAAAGTAATGTTGTATGATAAATAGAAGAAAAGCAACATAATAAGTTGGCCAAAAATGTTAGCATTTATTTTAAAAATAGAGCTCTTACAGTAAGATGTAATATAATTTGTGTAATATTATTTTAAAGATTTTTGATTGATGGGACATTTTGCAGATTATTTTTTATATTACTATCTTCCTTGATTTTATTATCTAGATCTGTAATTGTTTTGTTAATTTTTTTTATTTGTTTGTTATGCGATGATTACATTTAACTGTTGATTTATTCACTGTGTCATCATTCAACTTTCTGAGAGATGCAGTGGATAAGAAAGGTAGTTCATGCTATTTTAAATGTACATGTTCAGTACATGACAATTCCAACAGCATTTGAACATATCTGAATGAGGAGGAAAATGGTAAAGAAATTATAGATCCTTAAAAGACCAGAAGAAACAATACCTCAGCATGTAACTGACCTTTATTGAAGCTTCTTCCGTACCAGATATAAAATCAAGTAAAAATTGAATCACAGTAATGTACCCAGTACTGTATTTTATACAGTGTGGATTCTGTTCTTACATAACTCACACAGACATGATTTTTAATGTGATTTATTTGTCTTGACTCCACTAAGTTCAGCCTGTGTAACTGAAATATAAATGTTTATATTCTGGGGCTGCACATCAGTGCTTTGACACGTCGAGGTGAGGAATGGTTCCCCAGATAGGTTCCTCCACACTTCTGTTACCTGAAGGAGTGTCAGCAAGAGCTCTCGGAGCGACCTTTCAGCTGCCACTCACAGAGATTATCTGTGTGATCTAGAGCCGCTTGACACACCCTTGGGTATCAAAGAATCTGCGCAGCGCTGGCAGATACACCACAAGGCTGAAGGCAGATCTGCACCACTCTGAAGCAAAAGCGGGAAGGCAGGAGAGATACACCACACAGGAACAAAAAGGGCACTAGACTGGTAAGTGTAAGCAGCTTATTTAGCTTTTTGCTTCTTTAGTTAGGTGGGCACTTTATTCTTTTCTTTGAGAGAGTAGTGGTCTGCATCACCCTCAAAAGTCAACAGTTCTACACACAAGAAGTTACCCATCAAGAATATGATTGTACACATTTTTCTCAATTTCATTAGCAAACATGCCCATTAATTTTTCTTTGCCACAGCCTACAGTAACATTTTCATATAAGTAACATTTGGTAATACTGTTAATAAATAGCGTCCACATACTTAACTCATGTCATGTCTGTGCTTTCACAACACATCAACATCAATTACTGTACTGTTCGTGGAATTCTAACTCCTTGATTTCTATTATTTCACCAGCAGTACAAACGATAATGAAACTTTGGGTGTGCCTACAAAGAAAATACACTGTTAAATATTTATTTAATATTTAAATAAATAATAATATTAATATTTAATGAAATATTTATTTAACACTCATGTGTCAGGGGATTTCTTAGTCACACACCAGTAAGCATATGGAATGTTTTGACAAGAGTAAACTTCAAAAGTTTCCTCTTTCTTCTCCTAATTGCTCTACATGTCCAAACACCCTACACAGCAAAGTGAAGATATGCCTGTAGCGTAGGGAGGTATCTTTCATTCAGTTGATATAGTTACAAGTAACAGTGAAGACGCAGCAACAGAGTCCAGACAGTACATTATGTAAATCAGAATACAAGCCATACAAAAAGCTAGCTACATGCTCTGAACCTTCTTGTTGTTTTTTCAGCTTCCAGCATTCAGGGGCCAAAAGACTGAGATGGGATATGTGTCTGGCCACTGTCTTCAATGACAACCAACAGACATCTTCCATTACCCTGCCTACTCCCTTTACTACAGTTCTGGCTCCCCAGTCTTCAGCAGTACCATATCCCACAATTTCTGTCACAAGAAGAAGTACTTCCTTCTGATTTTTTTTTCATCTGTACTATGATCCACAGGATACTCCTAATTTTTGTTTTGTGAGATTATGTGAATGCTTTCTTCTTGTTTACCTTTCCACACCATCTATTGCTTTAATGATTTTTCCTGTGGTGCTTTTCATTATCACTCTTCTAGGCCAAGAATTCTAACCTGTTTAACTTCTCCACACGTGGTAGGTATTCTCCACCTCTGAAAGTCTCTACCATCCTTCCTTTTTCTTGTTCTATACCTTTGGCAAAGTGGCATAAGCAAAACTCCATACAGGAGTGAGAATATACCAGTCCAAATTAAAATGCTGGAGTTTATTCCTGTTGTTTACTTACCTTTCATATCCTGTGACTAAAACAAAAAGATGAATTCATGTAAGGTGTTCGAGGAATTAACTTGCAGCTACAGTACACATACGAATCTCTCCATCTCTAAACATTAATATTCTCATAAGTTACATAGTGATTGGCCTTTACTTGAAACAGTGGAGTCATTTTTGAAACTGATTTAAAGAAAAGCAAGAATAGCACAATGTTCCATGTTACAAAGGATATACTATACCTAAAACCACAGCTCTGCAATCAAAGACAAAAGTTCTGCTGAAGCCAAGGTGCCAGACAAACTAAATACATTTAAAAACAACAAAAAATATTCAATAACAATCCATTTGCATCACCTAAAACACAAAAAATAGCAAGATGAAACCAAGTGTCTCATGAAGAAGAGAGAAGCGTATCCAAGCAACAGCACTAAGACTCAAAAGAAATAGGTCATGTGAAGAGAAGCACTAAATTTAGTAATTAAATGTATATTCAGCAGCAAAGATAAAGAAGGGTTAGTGAAATAACATAAAGAAAAACAAAAGAAATTAAATACTCCTGAGCAGAATGTTTCCTGAAGCTGAGAGACACTTCAGACAAAAGCTGTGCACTTGGTTGCAATGGTGCAACTGAAAAGAAATTCCATGACAAATAACTGACTTAAATTTGTATGAAATATAAAACTGCTCAAAGCAGATTTTGGTCCAGTATTTTATTTTTGATCAGTTTTATCTGAGAAGTCTGATAAGAGGTCTAGTTGACTGAATCTCTGCATATGCAGATAGAAGTCATGAGATGTTAAGTTAGTACAAAAGTACAGCGGCAAAACTTTTACTGACATCACAGGGTCTTGCAGACAGCCACTACGATTTGGTTTTGATCCTAATTAGGTCAACGACAGAGCTTTTCTGCATCACACAGAACTGTACACATGATTTAATGAGAAGGTGTGACTGCAGCTGCTGTTGGCATCCCATCTGGACCCAGTCAGTTCAGCTGAAGAACTTGTTCACCAAGGAGCTTACCTAGAGGTGTGACAGCTAGGTGTCTCAAGGCACAGATGTGGCAACACCAAACGAATAACCCTGTTCCACAACCTGTTAGAAAAAAACTATACTTTTGTCTTCTCTGAAATATTTTTACTCCATTTCAGAGTCTCTCTTGTTAAATCATTGAACGCCCAATGGATGGCATTTGTTGTAATAGTGGAGTTCGTGCCTCTTGAGATGCACCAACATTCACAAGAACCATTTCTTCCACTGCTGAATTGCAGGTTTTGCCACCTTTGGACCAGATCTGAACTCCAGAAGCAGTCCCTGCCCAACACAGAGGCAGATCATGCATCTGTGATAGAGAGGAGGTGAAGGACAGCTGAATTAGGGCCTCAAGGGGAACGCAGAAACTTAAAGCATCCAGGAAAGGAAAGAGTTGACTCTGTGAGCATCAGGGTCACTTGTCCTTTCCTCCTACTTAACTCAAGACTTAGCAGGAGCTGTACTGTGAATATAAATTCATCCTGTAAATTTGCGCTCTCTGGGAGTAGCCACTGACTTTGCTCTGTGGGTGCTGCTGAAAATAGTGGGCAGAACAGAATTATCTAATCATGCTAAATCTGCCCTTATTTAGCATTAACTGACAGTAAAAAAAACCAAAAACTGGCTGAAATCCAGACCAATATGACAAGGCTGGAGTGGGAACTAAGATATGTGGTTTTGAAAGTGAATGCAAAGGTTCAGCACAGTTTAGAAGGACAGTGCATATCTGTCTGTCATCAACACCCAGTAAGCAAACAGAAAAAGAGCCTCTGAGAGCAAGAGAAGCAGCAGTTACATGTCAGCAAGAGAAAGCTGAAAGAACAAACTGTAAGGAGACATTATACCTTATGTGGTTTGATTCTTTCTCTTTCTGGGGAAATAAAACATTGTGTACATTTCTTGGAAATTAAACCAGTGCACCATAGACATAACTGGTTTCTCTGTCACTGCATTCCCTAATTTAAAAGAAAACACACAAGGCTGAATCTGGTAACAAAATTGTAACAAAACATGCTGACTGACTTTAAATACTTCTTTCAGTGTTCTCTTCATACACACAAAACAAAGGATTTTACTAGTAGAGGTAATCATTCTTTTCTCATGTTGTATACATAAATAGCTGGGACTCAATGTGGCTGAAAATCTATCAGCTGTTTTTACGAATCTAGTTGAAAATATCTATTATTTTTCAAGTGTAGAAAGGTATTAAAATAGTATTTTTAACAAAAAAACCCTGCAGGTCATGACTGGAAATTCTCAGGGTTGGAGCTTACCAGATATCAAGTACAATACTCACTAGATGCTTCCCGTATTTACTCATGGCATATGCTTGGAGATTACTGCCCAGTAGGGTATTGCAACATAGGTGTTAAGGCTGCTAAAAAAAAAAGAAAAAAAAAAAGAGATGTGGTTTTATGTAAAAAGAAGACTCTAAAACACTGCACAAGTTTCTGTTTAAAACCGAGAGGCTGAGGATGAGCTCAGGATTTCTACCAGAGAAGCTTCACCGTGTTTCATGTTTAACTTAACTAGGAGCAAGATCGTGAGGAGGATTTCTTGGGTTGAAACCTTCAACTAGTAACAAGTGAAGTGACATGGGCTCCAGGATATGAGACAGGACAATGAGAGTGCTGGTGGACAGGATCCACTTTTTACCAAAGCCTGTAGTGATAGAAAAAGGGGCAATGGTTTCAAACTTAAAAATGGTAGATTTAGATCTGATATAAGGAAGAACTTTTTTATGGTGAGGGTGTTGAGACACTGGAACAGGTTTCCCAGAAAAGTTGTGGATGCCCCAGCATTGGAAGTGTTCATGTTCAGACTGATGCAGCTTTAAGCAACCTGGTCTATTGGAAGGTGTCCCTGCTTATTGCAGGGGTGTTGGACTAGATGACCTTGAAAGGTCCCTTCCAACCCAAATCATTCTATGATTCTATGACATTAAAAATAATAGACTCAGAGGGCTGAAGCGTCCTCAGAAAGTCATATTGACAGCCTCCCTGCCTCCAGGCAGCTTCACTATACCTACTGAATTTCTGTTTATGAAGGATATGTACATAGCCTGTTCTTAAAGACCCCAATGACAGGCTCTGACCATAGCAAGCAATCTTTTCTAGTACCTCTACCCTTGAAAAACATTTGTTCTAATGCTTGACCTAAAGTACCCTGGTTGCAATTTCTGTCCCTGGTGGACAAATAGAAAACAAGTTATTTCCATCTCATTAATAACTCCTTCCATACTTGAGGGCTGCTGTCATTTTCCTACTCCTATTCTTCCCAAATTAACCACTCTGAAATAATTCACTGTTTCCTCTAGGCCCCTTGACATCCTGGTTGTTCTCTAGGTGGTCCACATCCTTCTTCACATGCAACATGTGAAACTAGCTTTACAACTGTTAAGCAAAGCAGAATTCCTTGCCCAGTCTTGCAAACTCTAATCCTCATAATACAGCCTCGCAGAAGACTTATCTTTTATTGCAATAGCAGGCCATGGTTGACTCACACCCAGTCTGTGACCACTCAAAACTTGAGTTACTGTTGTACAGAACTGCTACCTAACCAGTTTTCCCTACCAGCTGATTATTCCTGCCTAGGTCTGCAGCTATTTTGGTTGACTACCTTCCCATTTTTTCCTATTTCTAACTGAAGATCATTTTTTATTTTGTCCCTGTCCTCCATCATACTTACTTCCTCCCACCCTGATACATATGTGAATTTGATAAGCATTTTCCCTTTTAGAAACATCCATCCAGGTCACCAGATTCTGAATCTGTGCAATCCAACTTGATGCACATTTCCATTTTGATACACAACCACCCTGTAATTCTGGTTTCCCAACAAAAATTGCATGCATCTAGCTGCAGATCAACATAGAACACACTCTATTAATTTCCTTATGGAAATCACATAAAAAGTTCCCTGACAATCAAGACATAGTGAATCTACAGCTCTTCTCTATCCATAAAGTATGTCATGCTGTTGTAAGGGCAATCAGATTTTTGAGATTTTTTTGTGATTTGTTGCCAGTTACTCATCCCTGTTATATTTTTCAGGGATGTACAAATATATTTTTCACTATTTTTCTAGAAATTAAAATTAATTTGCTTAATAATGTCATACCTTCTCTTTTTGTTCCCCCCTCTCCTTTACCTTACAGCTTCCCTCTATCCTATTGAACACCTATAACTTCTCAAATACATTGATTACTGACACTGAGATTCTGTTAGCAAAATCTTCAAATACACTAAGACAAGTTTAAGAGAGACTTGAAGTCAATTTGAAAACACCTGGCTTAAATACTCTACCCTTTTCTTACTCAAAATGCACCTGGATACTGCATTAGTTTCCTTATTTTACTGATCTTGGATAGTGAAATCTAGAAGGTACTGCCTTCCTGACACCTTTCAATTTTCTCACTTTTCAGTTACAGAAATATTTCTACCTCACACAATTAGTGGGCTTCTGGAGTGACGGAAGGGATTTTTTTATTTTATTTGTTAGTTGCATTTTATTTCATGTTTGTGTCTTTTTGGTTTTGTTCCTGTGTGCTTCTGTTACTTTTATTCTGAGCCCTAACAACCAACCTAAAAGCTTACTTTCTGCTTTCCTATAGGTTTGTTTCTTCAATTTGAGTGATTTAGCCAAGCTGGTTTCCTAAACTCAGTTGCTGATTTCACTTCACAGTGAAAGCCTCTATTTGTGCACTTAATATTAGGAACTCCAGTGAATTCGCTCTTTCTTTTCCATATGCCTGTTCGACAAGCCTCCCAGGTGATCCCTGCCTTCCTCTTCTCCAAGTTCATTGAAGGCTGCCTTCCTGACTTTCATGGGGTTATTGATTACACTCCTTGTTCTGGTCCTGCATATCACTCGCTCTGCTATGTCATGGACAGTCTCAACTAATGCTTACCCTGACCTTTTCAGCTAGTTGCAATCAGAACTAGAATAGCCTTATTGCTCTGTGTGGACTTCTCTAGAAAGCCTGGAAGGTTTATCTGTCTCCAGCCTGTGCATTCATGTAGGTATTGACTTTCATAGGTGAGGGAGAGAAAACAGAAAGCTGTGGCACAGGGACATGGCTCAAATGACACAGCCTGTCTCATGCAGCTGAATGAATGTTTCATCGGATGGATTCTCACAGTGAGCATGTATGATCCAGGCAGGCACAGCATCCTTGATGGAAGCGCTCTTCCACCCACCCAAAGAACATGAGACTTTGTCTCTCCCCAGCCACTCTTGTGTCTAGGAGGTTAATTATGTGAGTCACATACTCTGGAATAGCCAAGAATGACAAGATGGAAGTTCTGCCTAGCAACACAACCTGTCATGGCCTCAGCTGCTGATGATACTGGTATTTTAAAAAATACGTATTTAGGCACCTCTCCTTGCCATTCACTCACTCCTTCGAGCACTTAAACTTCTCCTGGCCTCCTCATAGCTGACTCAGCTGACAGAGTTACTCAACTTTCTACCCCAGGTGCTGTGGGCATGATTTCAAAACGGTGCCTACAGGGCAGATAGGTACTCTGAATGCAAACCCACTCTGAGATGGTGTGAACAGCAGCTCAGTCAGGACTGGTATGTTCTTTGCTCCCATCATATGACCCTGGTGAAGTAACCAGCAAAACTTTTCTTACAACTCTCCTCAACCACACTATTTCATTAAAATGCCAGATTCATCAAAGACTCTAGTTTGCCTCAGACATTCACTCCAAGACTGTCCCCTTACAGTCACGGCCACCATGTCATTGATATCCCAGACGACCTCCTCCCAAAGCAGGATCAGACATGAGTCTCAGAAGGGGCACAGGAAAGTTTGCCCTCCTGCACAGCAAAGATGTGAGAGGCCAAGAGGCTGAGACAGATGTTTTCCTCTGCAGGGCAGGCCTGGGGCACAAGGACCACAGCAAAACACTAGCCTTGCCTCAGGGAAGGTGCCCCACATCAACAACATCCCTCACAGCTTCCAGAAGGTTGGATATCTGCAGAAATAGCCTCCTAATGCTCCCCAGAGGCAGAGATATATTGGTTGGAAGATGCTGGCAAAATGAATGTGAAGGAGGACCTCCAAGTAGCTGAACACTTTCTGGTCAAGCTACACTTATTTTAAACTCTGTTCCTACACCCAGAATAGGAGACAGGCTAACGTGAAGCAGTCACACTAGGAACACAATGAGCATAATGCCACTGGTCTCAGACTGCAATTTCAGTTTGCAGGGGAACACTGTGACAGAGTCCACAAAGCAGTAAAGACGTAACTGAAGCTGAACAAGCTTCCCAGGGAGCTTCAGTGCCCCTGTAGACCACTGGGGTCTAAGAAGGCTCAGTAATATGAATGTCCAGACTCTGCCAAAGACTGACATTTTTATGAATTTTCCTTTCTTCAGCGAAACAGCCAAAGCTGAAACATCCAGCTGCCAGACTGCCATGATACTGTGCTCCAGAACCAGGCAGAAGAGGCGTCAGGATTCCTCTCCCACCTCAGCAACACCAGGAGCTCTTCCCAGAGAAACACAGACAACAGCACTCTGGGTTGAGTTTTTCATTTGCACATCCTGAGAGCTGCATAAATCTTCAGTCTTCCAGCCCTATTTGGACTTCCTCTCAGACTTAGCCACAGCTAGGTCCAACACCTGCACCTCCAGTCCCTGAGGCAGCTGACAAACAGGCATCTCCCTTGAAGAAGCACAGCAGAGAAAGCAAATCCTCCAATGACAGCAAAGCATGGACAAGAGCTCCCAGGGACATTCTGCGATGGCTTCAGTGTCTTCTTGCCACCATGAACAGGTTCATTTCCAGAAACCACTAAGTTTTATTCTGCTTTCTCCTTGCTATCCTGAGTCCCCTCAAAATCAGATCAGGCATAATATATGACATCACTTTCATCAAGCTGTCATTGTTTATACTTTCATACAAAGAATAAGCATAAACAACCTCGGTCTGTAAATAGTTGTCCAGGTCAACCCTCTCTGTGGCTGGTTGCTCAGAATGATTTTAGCAAGTTATTTGTGTAGCTTACTAAGTGGGTCATTAAAAAAATGTGGGTGATAAACACTATTGCTCTATTTTTGTGCTTTATTATGTCACAAGCTCCAGCTGACAAGCAGCTGCTTCTAGTGGATCAAAAACAGGATCACAAGCACAGCACACGTAATACATAAATCCTGTGTATTTGAAGAATATTGAGAAAGACAATAGTACAACCCCAGATGTTAAACAGCTAAGTACAGGGACAGTTACTGTGAACTGGCCTCTAACACATATAGTCTCAAAGGTATTACATGAAATTCAGAGTAAGCAAGATGGCTTTGACAAACTTCTATAATGTCATCTGGAGTTTTTCTCTAGCATGNTGAAGAGTGATTTTTTTTTTTTTTTTTACTTAGTCCAGCACAAGGGGAATCTGTAAGGTCAGCTGGATTACTTTTCTTCTGCCAGTAAAAAGAACTTGCTTCTTCTTCTGATGCTAGCAGGAAAAGATGCTTGCCCTGAAAAAGGAGTGTAACAATGGAAGCTGTAAGGGTAGCAACAAAGCAAGCAGACATCTGTAGTTTCAGGGGTTTTTTCATTTTATTTTTTCACTGTGAGAGAGGAAAGTCTTTCTATTTTAATCATATCTATATGAGACGATGGGATCTGAAAATAAAATTCTGGCTTCTAAAAGCAACTTACCACTTACTAAAGAGCATGATATTAAACTAATTCAATAAAAAGGGCTAGATACAAGTCCCACTAAAAATCAACATAGAGAAGAGGGATTGAACAGTAGCAGGGACCATTCCCTTATAAGTCAGAGACATTTTCAGTGTCCAGAAATTTCTCTGAAATACAAAAAGGGGAAAAACTCATCTGAACTACTTCTCATTATGATACAGCTGTCCTTCATTCATTTGCACTGCAAAATTAGCCAACTGATGCACAACTTTCTTCCTTCTATCAGCATTATCGCAGTCATTTCTTCAAGCACAGAAATACAGCTGATTTATCCACATAATCAAATCAGCTCTAAAGAAACTGAGTCATTCCTTGCTAAGAGAAAGAACTACTAAGTGGGAGTGGGCTACTTGTACATTTAATTCTTAAACAAGTGTAACCAATTAGTGCTTGTGTGAACACCACTGAATTAAAATTGCAGAGATAACTGCATCTGAACATTTGCATGTTCCATGAGTAGGGCGTAAATCTCGCTTATGAGGTTTTAAACTTAATATTCCATTGAAATGAAGAAGAAATAAAATCATAGCATTCAGAACTATTGTTTCAGACTGTTTGCAAATTCTAGAGATCACTGCAAATGCTTGCCAGTAATCATGATAGTCACATGTTTGGTAAATAAAATATTTCAGAGCGATAATAAAAATAAACTCTCCTGAGAAAAATATCAGATTGCCAAACCATTGTGACACAGACAAACAAACTTGAGCTGAGATTGTGTAATCTCGATAATCGCTGTTGTTGAATTGCAGAATGGTTTTAGCTGAGAATTATTTCAGCTATTACCAAATGAACCTTATGCCTTTTATCAAGGGATTTCAGAAACCAAAAGAAACAGTAATCATCCTTTCATCTGTTTTTCTAAAGTGCTTCAGAGCTCAGGGACAAAATTCAGAAGAAATGCAAGACTTATAAATTTCTTGCCACTCCTTCCACTTGCTGCATCTTGCTGCTTTATTTCAGTTAAGGTTTGTTGATTGTTCAACACAAATGCTGCTCTTACACAGCTGAACAATAACATAACCAATATTGTGAGGCCAAATGCTCAAAAAAACAAGCACATCCCAGCATTCTCCTCCCTATAGACAGGGCTTTCACTTAATTCAAAACACTTGAAAATGACAACTGCAAGTTATTCTACTTGGAATCATTTTAGGGACACATAGTGTTTAAGTTGCATCCAGAACTCTTAATTTGCTTCTTATACATAAAAACAAACATTACAAATTCAAAAACCTTTTTGCTGGATACACCTGCTGCCCTCTCTGCAGGCCTTGCTATGCAAGTTTGCCAAAGATCTATGTCTGTGGAGGGGCTGAGAATTTTGCTTAGGTTCTACCTCTCCTGCTTTACTTGTCAGCGGGTGTACCTGCACGCAGGCTTTGCCACTTCTGCGATGCGACTGCTGGGTGTTGTGTCCCACCTGTACGTTACTCACTGGGAAGGTGGTGGGGAACACTCTCACTTGGTAGGTGTGTACACAGTATGTGCAGGTGTGTACATGTATGAACACAGTATCTCTGTACAGTGTACAGTGTGTAACAGTAGTGTACATACTGCGATACATACACAGTATATAGTGCATACTGTGTATAGTGTGTACACAGTGCAGTGTGTACACATATGTACTGTGATACATACACAGTATATACAGCGTATAAACAGTACAGTGTGTACACCTATGTACAAACTGTGATATGTACACTGTATGTACAGTGTATACACATATGTACATACTGTGATCTGGACACAGTATGCACAGTGTGCACAGTACAGTGTGTACATATATGTACATACTGTGATATGTATACAGGATGTACAGTCTGTAAATAGTACAGTGTATACATCTATGTACAAACCGTGATATGTAGCCGGTATATACAGTGAATAAACAGTACAGCGTGTACACATATGNGCTGCTCGCTGGCCCCTCCGGCCGCGCCGCCTGCGGGCTCGGGGGGGCGGCGGGGCCGTGCCCAGGGCTGGGCCGGGGGGCTCCTGCCTGCCCGGGGGGCTCTCTCAGCCCTCCGGCCCGGGCCCGCCGCGCTCCGGCGTCGCNTGTGATCTGGACACAGTATGCACAATGTGCACAGTACAGTGTGTGCACCTATGTACAAGCAGATATGTACACCGTATGTACAGTGTGTACACTTACGTACATACTGTGATACATACAGAGTATATACAGTGTGTACACAGTACAGTGTGTACACCTATGTACAAACTGTGATCTGGACACAGTATGCACAGTGTGTGTAGTACAGTCTGTGCACCTATGTGCAAATTGTGATATGTACACAGTATATACAACGTATAAACAATACAGTGTGTGCAGCTATGTAATGTAACAAACTGTGACACGTACACAGTATGTTCCGTTCTCACGGGGCACAGCCGTCGCTCTGCCCGGCCAGGAGGCCGCGGCCCTCCCTTACGGGGGTCACCTGTTGCTGCCATGCGGGGATCAGGCGGGACGCGGCTCCTCCCGACGGGAGCCCTGCTCCAGGCAGGCGGCGGGAAGCGGCGAATCCCCTCCCGGCTCGGCGGGACCCCGAGGACACCCGCACACGGCTCGCGCACGGCCCGGGGCGGTGCTGCCCGCGGTGGGCGGCCCCGCGGGGTGACGCGCAGGGGGGCGGGCAGCGGGGCGGGCAGGAGGGCGGGAGGAGCGGAGGGAGGAACAGAGGGCCGGGCCCGTGATGGCCGGTGCTGCTGTTGTCGCGCTGTCCCTCGCTGCGCTCCCGGCCGCCGCTCCGCCGCTGTCAGCGCCCGGGCGCGCCGCCGCCATGGCCGAGGAGGAGCCCTC
>VWZG01013406.1:165592-180207 GCA_013396735.1 Grallaria varia | reverse complement strand
AAGAAAAAGAAAAAGAAAAAATTCCCACTTACCCACCTACTTCAATTTTCTTTCAGGTCTTCTCAAGTGCATAAGTGTGCTTTACACTACTGTCTGTTAAACCTCTCATTTGCTTCTCGTTCCTGTTGCCAAAATACAAAACCCTCATTTGTTGCTACTATTTGGAATACTCATAGTTCCATGACAGAGTATCCTTGCCATCATCTTCAGTCTAACAGGGTCTTCAAGTGTATTCTCTGAAACAGCACCAGTATAGAGAGTATTCTAGGTGCTATAAACCATACTGAACATCTCTGTCAAATAACCTATTGCTAACAGTTTTCCCAATAATAGGAACCATTCAGGGAAGACTGACATAGTAATAGACACACTCTTACAATGAAAGTAAACTGGTTCAGCTAGTGTTGAATGCCTCAGGAGACATATAATAACGTATTAGTAAGAAACACTAGGAGTCTTTAGAAGGGAAATAATAATGAGAGTAGCTTCTGCACCTAAAAGAGCTACCCACCTTGAAATAAACCATAAATCTGTAAGTCTGAGCACATTCCTACAGGAATGGCAGATCTGGTCAGAAATACTTTTTTTTTTTTTTTTTTAAATTCTGCATAGGAACAAAAATGGAAAAAGAATCAAGTTACTGGTACCTTCCATTAAAAGTCAGCATTGGTTCTTTTGCTGCACTTGATTTAGTACATTCAGATTTGATGCAATGGCAGGTACAGATACTACCTTACCTGCATTTGTGCTCATTGCTGAGCATCAATTTAATTTAGGTTTGAATTGTGTATGTCTTTTTTTTCTCTTGTGGTTCCCTGCCTCAAACCTTCTCAGGCCATGTGCAGAGGATCTACAGGAATCATGCCTTTGTTTTTGCTAGTGTTCCTTTGCACTTTTCTATTCTGTACCTCAGATCACTTCGTCCCTGCTGCAGCAGGAGCATCACTGGTATTGGTTCAGTTGGAACGACTGTTATTTACACAAAAGGCTAACATATTATAAAGTACTTTGCTGAGAAAAAAATCCTCTGGGTCTCTGAGGTGTTCCTGTGTAAACCTGAAAATCATTCAGTTCCCATGTAGTATCACATCCTTCATGACACATGTCATCAGTTCTACTAACTTCTCTACAAGCCTTTCTGGAGATACTGGAATGTCTTGTATTTTGCCAAGGGGTGATAGATCTTTCTCTTACCTGTTCATCCTGTCTTTGTGCTGTCTCTTCTCAAAACTTTTTTGTGCTGGATCTGACAGTCCCTAAGGTGACCGTGAAAGTCTCATTTTCCCAAGTGTAACAGGGCTGATCTGAGATGACAGTTAGATTAGAATAGACATTCATAGTTTTCTGGTGCAAATTTTCTTCTGCAAGCAGGACTAATATAATGTCAGCTTCTCCCAGGCCATGTGTATCTGAGTTTTGAGTGTCTGCAAGAGTAAAGATTCCTTAGATCCGCTGGTCTTGCAGTTCCAGTCTCTGACTTCATTGTGGAAAGCTTTTGCTTTACACTAAGAGAAACTTCGAAGCAACTTTTGTCTGTGGTGTCTTTTTCTTGTGTTAGGCACTTCTACGAAGAGTGATGAAATGTCACGCTGCATCATTGCTGTAATCTACCATTAGAACCTTGGAGACAGCAATCGGATCGCCATCTTTTCATTCTTCTTAAGCTGGATAAACACAGCTCACTCAGTTTCACCTGCTGCACTATGTGCTTCAGCCCCTTAACTAACCTCATATTTTAATTGTCCTCTGTTAGAATCACTACAGTCTGATAATTTCTTCCTTTAACTGTGAATACTTTTGTATGTCTACCTCCTTTTACAGTGTGGTTAGGTGTCTTGTATATCCTAACTCTGATTCCAGGAGTACTATACAGAGTCATGTGGGCTACTGGAATGCACTGGCCTTGGAGAAACAGAGGTTTTTCATTTGGGTCATCTGCCTCACTGTTTATGACATAAATCATGCTTCAGTCGACAATTAATAATGACTGCCAGTCATTATTAACAGTGAGCAGTAGAGAAGATATTCAGATTGTGAAAGAAATAAGGCAACTGCTGCTGACCTCTGTATGAAACATTTTGAGGCCAAATATCAGATTTCATGTTAGCTGACGATACTGATAATGCTCTTAAGAGTATACACAATTTAATATTCCTGGTGATATTCATACAAGAAATGTATTGAATTTCATCCAGTGTCAGCAAGTGTCAGCAAACATTTTTGCTCCGTTTCTATTACCATATTCTGCTTCAAATTTATATAATTAAAAATGTGCTTATAATTAATCTATCTTTTTACCTAGAGTTTTGAGATGCCCTCCCCAAAAAATCACAAGTGATTGGAGGGAAAGTTTTTGTTTTCTTCCCTATATTAATATTCACTAGTCATAGTGAGATTTTTATGCCATTAAATGGATAACTGAATGTTTCTCTATCACTAGCTGATGCCTTGATGACATGCTGTTTCATTTCCTATGAAGTATATGCAAGAATCTCTCAGTCACAGGTCCTGACTGACCACAGATGCTCCATGAATGCGCAGAAACATTAACAGATTAAAAAGTCAGCTGAGTGTGCTGGTAGAGTAATTGCTGAAACTACATGGACGGTGTAGAAGGATCTTGACTGATATTTTTTTCAAAAGTCTATTTCTCTTCAATGGTAAACCACTACCTCTTGTAACAGCTGAAGCTGGAAGATAGATTTCATGGCTGTCCTATAGGCAGCTCTATACTGTGACTAGTTCAGTGAAATTTAGAACTTAAATGTTTGAGTTAGTCACATCAAACCTTGGCAATCAGTCCTATTGTAGAATCTTGTAGAATGGTACTGCGTTTCAGTTACCATCATCTGTAACAGAAGTATTTGTTCTTTAAAATGCAGGACCAAAATGAATAGAATAGAATATGACATTTCCAATGAAATGTTCAGCATTGGCACATGCACTGAGACATGGCAGAACACCTCTACATGAACACTATCCAGGTTTGTTTTAAACACTTAAAATTGAGGCATTGAATTTCTATGGTGTTGAGAAAGTTTCTTAGATTACCAACCTGAAATAAAGTGTCAGTGCTATCAGTTTCAGAAATATTAGGTTTGAGAGGATCAAGAGTGCACAAGCACATGATCACTGCACCAAACATTTTTGGTTACTTAAAAACTGCATAAGCAATTTTTGAAAAATGAAGAAGAAAAAATTGTTTCAGGAGAACACTGTAGAACCAGGTTCTGGGTGAGTGGTAGAACTTATGGGCCTAGAACTCTATAATCATCCTACCCAGCACACTGCAATAATTCATATGAAGAAGTCAGCGAGAGATTCTTCATCAGGAACTGCAGTGATAGTAAAAGGAGCAATGAGTTCAAACTGAAAGAGGGGAGATTTAGGTTAGATATATGGAAGAAATTCTTTACTGTGAGGATGGTGAGGCACAGGCTGCTCAGAGAATTTGTGGATGTCTCATCATTGTAAGTGTTCAAGGCTGGGATGGATGGGGCCCTGAAAAACCTGATGTAATGACTAGCATCCCTGCCCATGGCAGGAATTTTGGAACTAGATGATCTTCAAGGTCCCTTCCAACCCACACAATTCTATGATTCTATGTTTCTAATTTAATTTGCTAAAAATGACTGAACAAAACCTTTGTGAATTTTTTTATATTACTCCATACTAATAGATTAACGCAAATATGAAATCACGGTAATGACCTCCAGAGTATGTAGGCTATGTATTGTAAATATCTTTTGTTTACCGAGGTATTGATTACGTGCCAAAATAAATTGACTTGCATGAATACATTCTGGGAAACAAGAATTTAAATTTCTAGTCTAGATATTCAGCTGATGAATATGGATAAAAGCTCATTGATTGCATCTAATTCTCATCAGCTAAGGCTTTGACCCTCCATAGTTACTGCAGTGAAGATATAATTTTCTATTCCTAAAAAAAAAAAAAAAAAGACAGCTACAGGTTCCAACTGTTCCTTGTATGTTAAATCAAAATCAAGGTCACACAACTTGAAATACATTCACATCATATTACAGATAAAATCATGCATGCTAATTTGAAATTATGATTAATTTCAATTGATTTCTGATTCTACCCTTTCAGTCTATAACTGCAAAATAGGAAATGTTATTTAGTAGAATACCTCTGTATCCAAGGAATTCACCCAATTATTAATCAAATACTTGATATTGTTGCTCCTTTTTCTGTTGAATAGCATTTTATTTATTGACTGATTCAATTACATTCAATGGGAGGAAGTTAGTCACCTGAAATAAAGATGGGAGTAATGGACTCATTACTTGGGTCAACTGTTTTGAGTCCTGTGTAATACTAATCCAGCATAACTGCAGACAAATACAGCTGTTGGTAGCTAGGCAGCCATGGATGACAAATACCTTTTTACCAAAAAACAATTAAGATGCACCAAAGCTAGTATTAATATCTGTCTGTGTTTATGTATATTTTGAACTATAGTTATGATAGGAAACTTTTTGGGGTTAAAATAGCCCAGTAAAAAAAAATAATATTCTTATATTCAGCTTTAAAATGTTGTAGAGTTTAGTCTCATATGTAAAAATTCAATCTACCATATTAAGACTGGCCTCCTGTGGCATTTCTAGCAAACACTGTATTTCTTTACAGTAGTTCAAAAGAAAACCCTTAAGAAAAAGATACCACTCTGTGCAGTTTGAAACCCTAGGGGTTTTTCCCTGTAAAGAGGCATCCAGACTTGGTCCGCTCCTATTAAGATGCAACGGGTTTCACTGAAAATGTCATATGGCATTTTTAATATAGGCCTAGATGCAAAAATGGAGCACGGCACTTTATGTAAATCTATGGCATAGTGAAGGTATCCAAAATGTAATAAGGAGCCAGGTGATCTGGTTGTAGATACTTGTATTTTCGTGGGAATGGTTATTTGTACGCTCAGTATATTCCTAGAACCATGTCGAACTTTTTTCCCACCACATTTGAAGGATACTTTTGCTATCCAAGTACCTTATTGCTCCCTTTTGTACCTAAGCACTTCCAGCATCACTTAATTTGTTAGACAGACTCAGAGCTTGCCTAACATAGCAACAGCATCGATCAGCTTCATCCAGGCAGTTTTATATAGCCAGGGAACATCAAGTCTTTCAGCGAAATGCTTAGACATTGTACCACTTGTACAATGATTGAAAGACAGGTATTTCATCCTCTTTTAGACATTAAGAGTACAAATCTACTCCATCCAGCCTAGAATAAAGGACATAGGTGTTTGAAGAGGCTAGATTGTAGTGGTGGTATGCCTTCTCTTCTTCTGCTGCCTCTAGAGACTATGTACTTCATGTCAGGAATATTGTGTGTGGCCAGAGAAGTACAGAAGTAAAGGGAGGTGGCTGGGGGGGTGGTGATTGCACTGTAGGATAATTAGGTAAAATACACAGAAAATGTTAGTGCAGTCAACAGTTTCCTCAACCTCAATCAGTTCTGACATCAAAGGCAAAAATGTCTCTAGTTAGTATTTTCCAGCCAATAAATCTTATATTTTCTGCCACATTATTCCACAGCTTCAAGGGAGGGGGGAGTGGCCCTAGTGTTTCAGAGCAGAGTCACACTCGTACAGAGAAAAACAGACAGCAACCCAGAGTGCACGAAAAGGAGTGTGTCATGAAAGGTACGTGAAGTATCCGTGAGTTTCACAGGAGTCCAAAGATCTAAATGGAGAACTTTTTTTTACTGGAGCACACTGAAACTCAGGAAATATAAGAACCAGTTGAAAAGCAACTGGAAGTAGGGAATGGTAGCCAGAAGGAATGATCAGACAGACAGCTAAAATCACATGCTCTTTAGTGAAAGATTGAGCTCATTTGTCTCTGAAAAGAGAATACCATGGGAGACCAGAAAACAGTCTTCAAATATGAGAGTAGCAAAAAAAAAAATTGGGTTTAAACTGTAGCTAGGGAGTTATAAGTTAGACTTCAGGAAAAGTTTTCCAAAGGCTGGGATAGTTAAATACTGGAACACATTGCCTAGGAAGTTGTAGAGTCTCAATTATGGAAGATTTTCCATGAGCAGATCAGATAAAAATTTTAACTGTAGCTGACCTGTGAGGGAAGAGACGCACTAGATCACCTAATGATCCTAATTCTGGCTCAATTTATATGGTTTTGATTAGATGTGTTTCGATTTTGATTTCGGACTGAGTTAAAGACGACTGGGATAACTTTTTCATGAATAAACAGAGACTCTGGATTAAGACCTAACATAAAGATGACTGTGTGTAAAACATGCAATCATTATTTGAAAGATTTTTCTATTTCTAGTATAGCATTTTTTGTTACTGGCATTTATAGTCACAGAAAACTAACCACTTTTTTAATGTTCTGTAAAATTTCCCTGCCCATTGAAAAGAAATAAATATTCACACCTCTCATAAAATATCCTCAGAAGAGGTTAAAATTTTAGTAGAAGTTAATATTTACAATTATTTTCTGCACCAAACTTGCAGAGATGTTTAATTTCTCCTGTTGTTAACACCATCAAATAAAGCAAACAATATTCATGCAAAGACAAACAAAATAAATGAGTCAGGTAATTATAAAAAGAACACTGACCTATTAAAAATTGGTCTGATCTTCAAGAATTCTCAGCATAACAGTAATAATGTTATTAAAAATAGTAGAATCATGACAAGCATTCATTAGAATTTGCATACTTGAGTAAGAATGCACTTGATTACCAATTGCATTCTGCAAATTATTTAGAAGCTGTAAATCAAAGCAACAAAGAACAAAGATTTAAGGAGTAAGGGTTCTGAAGAATATTCTAATGCAAATATTCTTAACAACAACAGATTTGAGAAGCTGTAAGATCTTTCCACAATGAAATTGCTTAAAAGAACAAATGAAATTCAGAAATACTGTTTGACATATAAGCATTTGCTATACGTAATGGAAAATTATCTCAATTAGATCAGACTGGAATTTTATATGTAGAAGTACATGTGTTAAAATATTGTGTCACTTGAAGGCAAAATATCATATGCAAATTAAGAACATGACTAGCAAACTGCAGGTGTAATAAATTTCATGGATTGTGTAATTTTCATGCAGATTTCTTTTCCAGCCATCGTCAGCACTGTTGTTTAAACGCTTGTGCAAAGCAGTCCCTGCTCTGCCGTGCTGAGTCAGGACCCCAGAGTATTCTGTCTCACTGCTAACCCAAGTGGGCTGAAGGAGCTCACTACCTCACTGGAACCCTGTCATGGAGCTGAGGGGGATGGAGGAGCTGGAAGAAGAAAAAGTGGAGGGTAAAAGGGAGCAACATGAACTAAGGAGATGCTGCTGTGCTAAATGCAGAGGGAACGAGAGCAGAGAGGATACAAGGGTTTGAGAGGAGAGGAAAGGAGTGTTAACAGAAAGAGATGAAAGACGAGACTGCCTGATGCAGCTGGTCAACTTCTCTGCAGAGGAGCTACTAAGAACTTTATGGAGCATTCATTTCCCAAGTGCAAGCCAAACTACACAGAATATATGGAAAAATTGTCTGTGTCAGTATTCGAGAAGGTAACAGGAAGAAGAACTGAGAAACAGCTATTGAAACCCCCCCTCAAGAAACTAAAAAAATCCCCCACTAAACCAAAATCGACAGATTTCTGCTTGTTTGTTTTAAGCAGGGAAAGGCTATTCCCTAGTGGAAGGAGAGTATCTCAATTTTCTTGATCATCTGAAGGAACAAGGAAGTAATTATTTCACTATCTCAAATTTTTTTTCTACAGTACAGGATTTTTTGCAGGGCAGCCCATGAAGACCTTGAACCTGAAGCGTACTTAGGTTCTTCATTCTCTAACTGCTGCAACCCCAAATACCCCATAGTATTACCTGACCTCATGACATTTATAGCTCACATCTGTCACTGTAGAGGGTTGAGGGGACACTGTTCAAGAAATGGGCAGGGAGATGAACTGGTTTGGGAATTTCTCTTTGCTCAAGAAACCCTTCATGGATGAAAAATCTGTTTGCAAGAATTTGTGAGAATAACAACATTCTGTCTTGCCAGGACAGACAAAGCAGGCAAACCCTTATTAAGGAAGGTGTTTGCAAGTTACATAAAATTATTCTTTCCCACAGATGGGGGTAAGGAAGAGGAGCAGAGAAAAGGAAGAAACTGCAAAAAACAGCCCAGAGGGCAGTACGCACAAGCCTCAGGCCAGACAAGGAGCCCTGCTCAATGTGTGTTGTTTCTTTCCACCCAGCTGTGAGTTTCACAGTTGTATAGTGTTCCCAAAATAAACTTCCTTTAATACTTGAAAGCCCACCGCTTTGCACTCTGGTTACCTACCTGCATATATAGAACATACAGTCACTGTAGACAACTGCCCAAATATTGACTCTGCCCAAATTAGACTGCCCAGCTTAAACTGTAGTTAATATCTTAAAGTAGGGGGAGTAGACATTTTCCTAAAGGTAAGTAAATGGAAGAATTTCCCTTGTGTTACTATGGAAAGGAGATGACAATGGGATTATTGCTACTTAATAGTGAATATTTTCAGTATATTGAGAAATACTGTTGTTTGATTACTCTGTATGGTACATAGCTGAAAGAAACTCCACAGCCTAGTACTATTATACTTCTATTATTTATTATTGTTACCAGCAGTAAGACAAGATGTTCAGATTCCACTTTACTTGCAAAACTTTCAGAGCTGATCTTACAAGACAGGTACATGTAGAGCAATAACATTTGGATGAAGGCAGGGAAAATATTCATGTAGCATTTTCACTGGGTTCTTTGGTTCTCTTGATATAGAGCATACATAGCCTCAAGGGTGCTCTTGATTGTTATCTCTGCAGCTGAGTGATTTTTGGAGGTCTCACTGAATACAAGGGTCACAACCTGGAGCCCATTCTTATCTGTTTTAATAAAAAATGACAATGAACTGTGCAATCCTCCATTGTCCCCTCAAGCAAAATGAAGGTGAATGTCACTCCTGTCTGTACAGCCAAGTTTAATTGCAGTATTAGGGTCTGGAGCATGAAAATTCACTCCATCAAGGATTTTAAGAAAGTCTGTGTAAGCACTGCAGTTCAATTCACACATCCTCAGCTTTACTAAGTTTTATTAAAACGACCAAGGAGATTTTTGCTATGGATTGTGCATACTGTTCACAGCCCAACTCCATAAGAGGTCATTCAAATCAAGAGGTCATAAGAGTTCAATCAAGTCATTCATTTCTGTGTAGCAAAAGTTCTTTTTCTCCATCTCTCAGGAAAACACAGACACCTACAGATTATGTGACATACTGAATGATGGGTCTGAGTGCACCTTCAGCAAATTTACAGGCAACAGGAATTTGGAAGGAGTGGTTCATACACTGGCCAGTTCTCCTCTCTTTCGGAGGGGTCTTTCAAAGAGACCTCAATAGGTTGGAGAAGCAGTAAGCAGGATCTTCATGAAATTTGACAAAAAGAAAAAAAAAAATGAATGGAAGGAAGAACTGTTGATTGAGAAAGGATGAGTACAACTATTATACAGAGGCTACCTGACCATAAGTGTCATTTAATGGAAAGTGTGGGTGGAATAATTCCTGGATGCCTGACAATAGTGTGCAGAGTTAGCCACCCACACTTCCCATCAAATGACATTTATGGTCAGGTAGATTCTGTATAATAGTTGTGCTAATCCTTTCACAATCAACAGTTCTCTCTTCCATTCATTCAGTTGCAGTGTATATCAGTTCTTGAGAACAATTGAAGAATTATGAAAATAACCTTTTTGACAGGAAGCCTGTATCTATTCATACTGAGCTTCTGCAAGAACTCCTAAGCAGACTCCATCTTTAGTTGCCACCTCTTACAGCATTGAGAAAGTGGTTTTTAGTGGGGTGGCAAGATTTCACCCCTGTGGTTGTCCCAGCTGAGAACACCAAGGCTTCTGACCTGCTGCTGATCTAACCTCAGCTGAAACTCACACTGAGTAACAGTTTATCTTTAGGAAGAGCTGGGCTCAGGATTGCTTCAAACATTAATGCTGTAGGAATGCATACGCCATTACTCCAACAAAAAGTAGGCATTAACATCAGGAAAGTAAGCGTCCCAGAAAATGACTATAAATAGAGAAGACGGGGCTTAATATTCATTTGGGAGCTAGAGTTAGTTCTTGAGCTCCGGATATTACTCCCAAGCCTGCCTACTTCTTTCTTTCTTTTCCTATTTTTCTTTTTTGTTTTTTCTTTTTCTTTCTTTTTCTTTCTTTTTCTCTTTCTCTCCCCTTCTTTCTGTCTCTCTTTCTTCCTCTCTTCCTCCCTTCCCTTCCCCATTATGTCTACTTTGTATATGTAGTACTTCTCCCTCCTTGTTCTTCTTCTGATTCCAGGACTTATATCTTCATATCTCAGTAAGGTATGGCTTGCTGCTGCTGGAAATGTTCAAGAATCCCATGTTCAAGCCCCTTTCTTCACTATCTCTCTTAATATGACAGTTACACACATTAAGACCCTTCATACATGTATCTATATATATAAATATATATCTGTATTTATATATATAAAGTAAAAGACCTTAGACTCTGGTTGATTAAAAAACTGAGGGACACACTGCAACTGTAATGTATGTATGTTTGTATGTTTATTAAGAAAGCCTCTTAAAATGCTCAACATCTATACAAACAGATGAAGTCAGCTTTAATTAGGCACAGTTAAGTATATGTTTCATGATAAAAATTGACCTGTTAAGAATATGTTTCATGGACATGGACAAAAATATTTTCTTTTTGATATAAACAGCTGAGTCTGTAAACTAATACACTGAAGAGAATTCTTCAGCGTGAGATCAAAATTTTTACTTCAAGCTGTTTTATTTTTAAACTATCCAATGTTATCTTGATTAACTCAAGACCAAATAGTAAAAGTACTTTAATAGTTCTGAGCTTCACATGTTCTTAATGTCCAGCCTCTACAATCAAGGATTTAAATAATAGTATGAGAAAAGAATATACAGCTGTTCTCCAACTCAGCTCAGTTTGATTTGCTAATCCAAGAGAAGGAAATTGAATCCAAAAGTCATTTAAAAAAAATTAATCGAGCCTGTTGTTGAGCAGAAAGAAAATCAAGTACCAGCACATCGTTACTGGAGAAATCGTGTGCTACAAGTAAATGAAAAAGAGAAACTTTAATAAAGGTGCTTGACAAACAGGCAACAAAGACTTTGCACTTCTTCTGCTTGATGGTTCTTTAATGGCTGCAATCCTGCAGGATCACAACCAGGAAATAGAATAGAGTGTCAGTCTTTTGTCGAACAATTACTGTGTAAGTGGTTAAAGAGATAAAATTATAGTAAGCAGGAGCATTGTAATCCATTACTCATAAGACTAATTTTGCCCTTATTTGCTGGGATCTTGATTCCACAGCAAAAGAATAGTGTGATTTTAAATTTAAAAACCAGACAAACCAGGAAGAAAAACTTCTCCATCCATTGAGCTGTAGGAAGGTTCATTGCTGTTACACATGTCCTCTTTTATCAATGTGGTATTCTCCACATTTCTATAACATCTATCAATAAACTTTAGTCCAGCCTTGTAAAAAGTGTTATATCCAGATACATAAGTTGGACCTCTTCTAAGCCTAGTGTTCAAAGTAGCACTTAAATGCAAGCGACAAATTGTGGCAGACAGGCAAAAGGCTTTTGTAAATGCAGATTTCAGTAAGAGTACTGAAAGAGTGCTTTTACTTGATAACAAATTTTTTTAATCTATTTGGCTAAAATGCCCATTTAAAAGAATGAAGGACAGGTAATCACACTGCCTAAAGTTTAGGTCAATAAGGAAGAATTTAGGTGTCTAAATCCTGCCACGTCATTGAAAGTGGGAGGCTTTTTTGACTCCTCCAAAGACAACTGAGAACAATAGGAAATTGATTAATTTTACCTATCTTTAGACTCATTACACTGCCTTCATGAAGTCCCTAGCTTGGATGAGTTACCTTTCAGACATGTTTTTCTCTCATTGATTGTGAAGAGAATCCAGTCAAACATGAGAACTTTGGTCCTTTGGGTCAAGTGTCTCAGAGTAGGTGGGATTATCAGACCTGGATGCCTTAACAATTTGATGACAAAACTGCTGTTAAGGAAAAGTGAGCCAGGGTGAATGCTGGACACAGACTGATTCACTGTGGGCTGTGTCAGAGCCTTACACTTGATCTGTTTTGGACTGCTCCAGTTAGCTGGGGTGGGCCAGCATTAACAGCATGGATGACAAATCAGCAGGTGCTAATTTGTCTCAGAGCCAATGGTCAGCTCCTGGCTCTGCTTTATTCAGCATTAGGACTAAAACTCAGAATACCTAAGAGTTTAACTATTGTCAGATTTGAAAGTCTTTTTTTTTTTTTTTTTTAATTACTTTCAAATCTGTCCATCCGTCTCAGTTGAGAGTCCAGGGAGCCTGAGTAACAGGTTTGTAACTTCTTGTCTTAGTTCAGTGTCTGAGGCTGGTAATTGGTGGCACCAGCCCTGATGTGACTGCAGTTCCTGAAGGAATCTGAGTTAGATTTTACAGAGATATATGGTACAACTGTTGTAGCATACAGCACAATAGCAGACTTCAGACTGAAAGCAAGGTAAGTGCTTGAGCATCTGTTTTGCCAAAGTCAGTTTAAATTTAGGGCAGGGATGTCCCCACAGCCACAGCAGCAGCAGTGATGTACCTTAAATTTTGGTACTCCTTTTCATGCAAGCGGCAACTGAAACACACAAAATTCAGCAAATAGAAGAGACAAGAACAGAATGGAGAAATCCCTGGTCTGCCTGTTAGCCTGTGCTATGTATTTCCTGAGGTATGGCTTTGTGACAGGTGAAAAAGAGGCATATCATTTTCATTTACGAGAGGCTGTAATCCGAGGACACTGCAAATAGCCAAACATGCTGTTTACACACACATAATGCTCCCATGTTGTTGCAGTCGCTGTCAAAATATGCTATTTGTATTTCAGAATGTAGAAAATTAAAAGAAGAAAATAATAATACCAGATAGCCAGGTATGGGAGGGTTCTCATGTTCAGTTCTAAAATCACACAGCATCTTCTACATTCCAGAAGATGTGAGGAGGAAAGAGAGGGAAACTTAGTGGTAACTGTGCAGGGCTCACCTGGGGTCTCTTCCAGATGAAAGCATATGTATCTGATGTAGGTGATATCTAATGTTGTTCCTATGTGTTTTAAACAGAAACTATCACCTGGGCATAGATCTTTTATTATCAGTCAGATTCTTTTGACAATTTTCAATTACATTTCTGAATTTTTATTATATGTTAATGGACTATATTAATTAAAGCAGACTGCAATGCAGTAATAACAATTAATTCAACCCAGGGTGCCTTAAAGTGAGATTTTATGAGAGTGGAAATTCTCCATGGATCTCTAATTTACATTTACAACACAGGGAACTGTACTTCAAGTCCCTTCTACTTGACATTCTCTTCCAAGCCAACGCACTAGAGTGAGACCAGGATAGGAAAGATGATAAGAGACTAGGGTGAAAAATTACAATGTTCTGAAGAGGCAGTAGCTTTCATTGGTCTCAGTGGATTAACGCATGTAACCCCACCTGGTAATATATACAGTTTTTAGAAAGCAGAGAACAAAATCTAATAGAATGTGCAATTGGTTATTGGAGAAGAGCATTAGCTCAATAATAAACACACTCTGAACCAACCTACTCCCCCTGGGAAACAACCTCTCTTGTTGTTAGTCCTTTTGTCATTCATGAGTAATACGTATTTAACAGAAATCTTAGAACAGGAAATGAAAAACTGAAGATGATAAATCTGTTCCACTTAGACAATAATCATATAACACTCTGGCCAGTTAGTTTAATTTATAGACACCATTCCCCCTGGAAATCTTAGGTAGAGAAATTAAAAAAAAAGGGCAGGGGAGGGAGATGGGGAGTGAGAAGATAAAAATTGGTACGAGGTATCTGTTACCCACTGGAGCAGTTGAATGGAAGAAAAATACTAATTAAGATTTCACTGCTTCAGATCAGTATTTACAGTAGTAGGACTGGAGATTTCAGGGGTTCACCCTCAATTGCTTGCTGGAAGCTCCACACTGAAGTGTGACATACTCATATTTAACCTACCACACCTCTCTCTCTCTGCTTTTTATTAATATTTTAAATTTTTTTTCTGAAGAAAAGAAACACTTTTGGACACCTGTGGCCACAAGAGATTATTAATCCATAAACATTTTACTCTCTTGCAACCTCCCAACTTGTGGCAATAATTATAAGGGCTGATACATACTTATGTGACTCTTAAAATAGACTTAAAACTGCTCTCCTTATCTGTGAATACAGCAGTTATGTTCATACTGTTTGGATAATATTCTTCTCTTTGTAGCAGGCATCACTAGGTATACTTAAATGTCCTGCAAATCCTCCAGTAATTAAAAAGGTCTAAGCTCTGGTTTCCTCACAAAAATTTATTATGTAGTTCAGAGGGAAGTATTCAGTATTTACATTTCATGGCAGAGATCCTGGGCATAAAGTAAAAATACCAGTTTTCTGAGGACTTTCTTTCTTTCTTTCTTTCTTTCTTTCTTTCTTTCTTTCTTTCTTTCTTTCTTTCTTTCT
>VWZG01013406.1:127271-165349 GCA_013396735.1 Grallaria varia | reverse complement strand
TTCCTTTCTTTCTTTTCTTTCCTTTCTTCCTTTCTTCCTTTTTTTTGTTTTTTTTTTAATGACTAACAATTCTAAATAGCTTAGACTAGCTGTAATAGTTAGTTTTATATAAGATCTAAAAATGGATTACTTTAGATGAGGTAAAAAAGAAGTATTTTGACCTGTTCTGTTGACACTTTGTATACCTGGTAAGTATAAAGATTACAAAACATACACTAGGGTAGCCCAAATAAATTAGCCTACTTTAAAAAACCAAACTAACAACAAAAAAAAAGCAAGCACCAAAAATCCAAACCACACATTTTAAAAACCCCAAATCAGTGACTGATGAGTAGGAAAATGTTTTTCTTCTCTGTGCTTGAAAAGAATTTTTTGTTAACTGTTTGTAAATCAGGTTTTCAATCTGTTTGTGTCATGTTTGGAATGGTGATCCTAAATCTTCTCTGCCATGAACAAATAAAGTTTATGCAAAACAGACTGTCCTCAAAAAGTCCATGCATTTCTTTGATGTTGTATAATTTTCTAAGAAGAAATTAGATTCAAGAACTGAAATCATAGCAAGTGATTTATTCTTGGAAATCTTATGAAAAATGAACTTATATTTTACATTACTTAATTTGAGATTTAAAAGAATGCACCACTGTTATTGTACTCTAGTTATATCGAGTTGTCTGATACTGCAGTCTTGCTCTCTTTCTAAAGTTGCGAATCTATATTTTAAACAAAATTGTCCCACAACTGAAAGGTTCATATATCCTCATAAAATCCATGGACACTCCAGAAGCATCTGACAGCACAAAAGACTTTGCAGGTTCATTCAGTAAAGTATGGCAAACTCCGGTGTGCATATTAAACCTTCCCTACTGAAATCATTACATAGTAAAGTCCAGACCTGGTTAAGAATATAAATTAAGCAATTTGTCATAAGTCTCTTAATTACTAGCCAATATAACAATTCAAGAGAAAGATTTATGAAAATGCAAAACTAGGTCTACACTGTATAATTAGCATATACAGATATTTTATTTTGTCATTTCTGTAATTTACATGAAGCTTTATGGCCATATTTTATTCTTTAGCTGGCTTCTTCTCAGCTTACTGGCAAAACTGCTTGATACTTCCAAACAAGGTAGCATTTTCTTCAATAGGGACATCAAGGAAATATTTATCAGAAAGTCTTACTTTTCACTCTTCTGCACAACCTTTTTTTCCTTTTTTCTTTCCACTTTGTATTTTCCCCCCCTCTTTAAAACTGTTTCTGTACAAGGAAAATAAAACCTTATGTGCAAACACTTACTGAAAAAATGCAATCTATAGGTGCATAACATGGAAGCAAAAGATGTTATGGCTACTATAATTCACAAGCCAAACTTTGTGAACAAGTGAGATCCACTATAAAATCAGGAAGGCTTTAAGGTCAATGCAGTGATTTACACAACTGAAATTATACAGACATAAGGAAGTATTCCTTTTGTTACCATAAAATTGCTTGGGCAGAGTGAGATCTCCTGAGAGATTTATGCAGAGCCGTATCTCTAGCAAGATGAAAAGAGCATGCTGTCCTCAGAATCAAAGCCAAGGAAAAAGAAGAAAAAAATAAGCAACAGAAAGGACAAAACACCCCATCATCCATGCAAGTACTATATACTGAAAGGAATTTCTAGACCTTTCAGCAAGACCTGTAATACATAAATACATATATATTCTGAGAAATAAGGGGGGGTTTTGGCTAACTGAAATCATTCTATGTTTTTATTTCTAAAAAAAATAATTGTAAGTTTAAAATCTTCTCAAGCACATAGTGTGCCAACATCATAATCCCATAACTTATTAAGCAATATATTACATCAGGGATGTGAGTTCTTATTTCAAGCTGTATTTTAATTGAGTCCTGTCATTTGCCACAGTATTTTGAGACCAAGAGTCCTTAAAAGCTTGTACAGAACTTTATTAGAGACCTTGATAAAGCACTAGCTTTCAGAATTTTGTGCTGGAGCCTGAAATCTCTTTTCATATAAAGGAAAAGCAGGAGTGCAAAGGAGTAAGATAAAAAGCACCTCACAAAAATATTCATAATATGTTGATGTAGTTTTACAGATCTGTACTGCACCTTTCATTGAATTTTATTTTGTAGTCCTTATTTTTCCACTCTGCCGGGTATTTCTTGACAGCATATATGAGGAATGAAATTTTGAAAGACTGATCTTCCGTTTTGGGGCCCCATTTCAGTGGTCACAAGAAAATCTACACTGCAGGGTGCTTGGTGACAACTATAAATCAGATCATTTGAGCTGAAAATTTTCTGACTTGCACCACCAATGTATTTGGAAGTACAAAAATGCAAGTACAAATTTAGAAGAGTCAAAAGACAAGGTCTCAGCTTTTTAGAAGATGTCAGAGAGAATAAATTTACAATTACTTTTATATGACACACACCAATACACACTACCGTCACATTTTAAAGCATTGTCCTTTGGGAAATCACCTTATAATTTGTACTGAAGTAAACTACACAGAAGCAGAGCAGGTAGGGAGATGGAGGGTTTTGAACTAAATTCCTCTTTGTGCTGAAGTGTATAATTGACACTTCTGTCAAACAAGGCTTTTTTAGATCTTGGTTAGGTATTCCTGGGTGGAGTTTGGTTTGGTTTTCTGTATATTGTGCACATGAATATGCATAATCGTAACAAGACATAAATACAGTGACTAAGTTTAATGGATGAAATTCAGGTTGAGGTAGCAGGCTGGCAGAACCCTTTCTGCACCAGTTAAACCCTATCAAGCAGTGACACTAATGGCATGTCTGTTTAGGATTTGTCACATGCCTGGCAAGGATTCCTCTCTATCACATGGAGGTATGCATGAAAAACGGCATGGGTGGGATAACAAGATCAGTACTTTTGCAGACATAGCCATAACACAAAGTAAACTACTTTCCAGTCAGATGCTGCAAACAGGAATTGTGGATGTCCCATTTGAAACAATGTGGCTATCAGAGCAGTGCATGATGCAATCTAAAAGAAAATTATCGAACCTGTGAGAAGAGTTTCTCCATACATGCAACTGGTATGTGTAGACAATAATACGCATAACCAGTAATACACAGATGCAACTGGTATATTTACATTTCTAAAGACCCAAATTGTGGCTTTGCATTTTGACCCTGTCTGTGAGGATAGCTGCTTACCTCTAACACTTCTGAGGACAGTGCCACATCTTACCTAGTTTTCAGGCAATGATAGGAGTTCCAGTATTCTGTAAAGAGTCCTTTGTACCAAATTTGATTTATAGTTTTCTACTGGCTTCTAATATGGATTAATCGCCAGTCTGCTCTTTGCGGCGACTGAACACTGTGGAGACAATAAAATTTCACTTAAATCCCTGTGACAGGAAGGGAAAGGACAGAAGGAATAGAATGACATAACATCCTGAGAATAGCCAGAAGAGCTGAATTAGAATAAGGAAGGACAGTAGTCTCTTTAGACCAAAGATTCAGCTATGTCTCCTTTTATTTAGGAACAATGCTCCAGTTAGTTTTACAGAGAATTCTGGAAGCTGCTGAGATTGTCCAGATTCTGTTTTCTTTACTTATGCATTGTTCTGTCCACCTTTATAAGCATGCTTTCTGTTCCTACAGTTAAAGTATTTTGTACCTGACTTATGAAAAAAAAATTTAAAAAAATCATATCCAAATACAAAAAGGCAAGAAACTTGCATTGATAGTATGTCTTCAATAATAAAAACTTCTAAACACTGTAACTGTCTGAACCAGCTGTATGTAGATTATTAACATATCCTTCTATACAGCTGTCTAGAAACTGTTTGGCAATTTTAGAAAAAGCCCGATTTACTTCTTCTTTCAATTTTCCTTTAAACAAACTTTTCCTATACTGATCATGTTGCAATATTACACTTTATCAAGATGGAGATGGAGCTTTTACCATAACAGACATCAATGGTCTTTTCTAGACTGTTGAATTTTCACTCATTCTTCTCACATATATCTCTTTTGGCTGATGGGAACTTGTTCTGTGTACACTCAGGGTGGCGCAAAATCACGTAAAACTATACATGTACTTCACACTTTGAGTATGTTTGGTTCTGTCATGCCAAATACTATGATAGTTAATAGACATGGACAAAAATACTATAGATGTTCCTAAATACAGTCTTCTGATGCTAATATTTTGAGTCTAACAGGATATTAGATGACAAAAACAGTAAAGTCTGAGCAACTATAGTTGTTTTTCCCACTAGCAATTCAAAGTAAAATGGAGTGATGTTTACAGATTCAAAGCAGAGTATTATGACAGTCTGGGACAACTTCAATTCAATCCAAGCTGGAAAAGTGAAAAATTCAAGAAATCTTATCTTTATTTCATTTTTTATGAATGTCATTGTTTCCCCGTCTGAATTCAGGCTTGGCATGACAAAAGATATTTTTGCATATTATGCACTTCGACTGAGAATGACTTCTCATATGTTTTAGGAATTATGGTCTCCAAATTAGTTCTCCCACCGAGACTGTCCTAACCACACTGCCACTCACTCTTCTGCCCCACCCTCACTCCCACAGGTAGTCAAAGAGGAAAACTGGAGGAAAAAAGGTAAAGATGACTGGTTGATACAAGAGCAATTTACTGGAAACAGCAATGAAATAAGAAAATGAACAGAAACAGTAACAATATTAATAACAAAAGTGTACAAAAGAGGGGGTGATTTACATCCAAAATACTCATCTAGCCTGACCTGACACGACACAACCACAGCCACTTTTTTTTCCTGACTGGGCACTACACCCTTCTCGGAAACCAAAGGGTCCCTTCCCCCAGCTCTGGAAATGAGGTGAAGTGGTATTGAATAATATCTGGCTTCTAGCCATGCCCACTCAGCCACATCCCCTCTCAGATACGGCTAAAAATTAAGCTGGTCCTTGCCTGAAACTAGGACAGTACTCTTTGGGATGAGCAAAAGTACCAAGTGCAGAGTTCAGTTCTGTATGTTTAACCCTATTCTTTAGCTAGAGCTTAATGAAATATTAAGATGGTGAAAGGCCTTTTGCTCCTGCTGTGTAAGCACAAACATCTACTCAGCATGTTCTTTTTAGAGATGCCCTAGGAATGCCACCGGCATCAGTCACCATGTTCTATAGCAGATCAGCACTTCCACAAACTTATAACATCACCTCCTAAGGGCAAAGGAGCAGAAAATTCCCAAATGTCAGAAGTCAAGTAGGTGAGGCAAAAGACCAGTGTAGCTGAGAAGGGATCTTCTCTCAGAAATAGGGCAAAAAAGGAAAGTGTATGCCTAGTGAATGCAAGGTCAAGTGACATGGGAAGAATACAGAGATGCTACTTGTTGCTCTAGAGAGAAAATTTGTGTGGCCAAAGCTCAACTGGAATTGAAGCTGGCCAGAAATGTGGAGAAAAAGAAAGAGTTTTTTTCAAATATATTAACGGCAATAGACAGTATAGAAATATCATTGGCCCATTACAGGATGAGGATGGTCACCTCACAAGCAGAGGCAGAGACAAGGCAGAGGTGTTTAATGCTTTCTTTGCCCCTGTCTTCAACACAGATGGTGGACCAAGGGGGTCTCTGTGTCCTGAGCTGGAGGACCATGACTGCAAGAAGGATCTACTCCCAGTCGACCCTGAAATTGTGTGGGATATGCTGGTCCAGTAGGATCCCTACAAATCTATTGGCCCTGATGGAATTCTTCCCAGAATCTTTAAAGAATTGGCAGATGTCACTGCAAAACCTCTCTTCATGATTTTTGAATGGTCTTGGGAATCTGGAGAACTTCCAGCTGACTGGAAGCTGGTGAACATTCTCCCAGTTTTCAAGAAGGGCAAGAAGGAGAATCCCAAAAACTACATGCCTGTCAGTCTCACTTCACTTCCTGGGAAAGGTATGGAGAAGGTTATTCTGGGAAGTATTGAAAAACACCTGAAAGATAGTACTGTTATTGGTCACAGCCAGCACAGCTTCATGAGAGGAAAGTCCTGCTTGTCAAACCTGATTTCATCCTATGACAAGGTAACCCAGCTGGCTGATCAAGGGAAGCCAGTTGATATAATTAGAGGACTGGGAAATCACCAGCCATATGAAGTTCAACAAGGGGAAGTGCCAGATTCTGCGCCTGGGATGGGGCAAACCTCGGTGTATGTACAGACTGGGGAACGAGATGCTGGAAAGCAGTTGCACAGAGAGGTACCTGGGGGTCCTGGTCGACAGCAAGTTGAAAATGAGTCAGCAGTGCCCTGGCAGCCAAGTGGGCCAACGTGTCCTGGGGGGCATCAGGCAAAGCATCGCCAGCCAGTCAAAGGAGGGGATTGTCCCACTCTGCTCTGCACTGGGGCAGCCTCACCTTGAATATTGTGTGCAGTTTTTGGGCACTGCAATATAAGATATTGAACTCTTATTGAGTGTCCAAAGGAGAGCAACAAAGATGATGAAGGGCCTTGAGGGGAACCTGTATGAGGAAGGGCTGAAGTCACTTGGTCTATAGCCTGGAGTTGTGTCAGGGCAAGTTTAGGTTAGATATTAGAAAAAAGTTCTTCACCCAGAGGGTGTTTGGGCACTGGAACAGGCTCGCCAGGAAAGTGGTGACAGCACAAGCTTGCCAAAGCTCAGGAAGCATTTGGACAGTACTCAGACATATCATGTGACTCCTGTGAACAGTCCGGTTCAGGGCCAGGAGTTGAACTGCATGATCCTTGTGGGTCTCTTCCAACCTAGCGTATTCTATGACTCTGTATACACCATAATATCAAACAAATCAAATAATTACTAGAGGATCTCAAATGCTCAAATGAGATCAAGGTGGCAAGGAATGCTTAAGAATTTCAGTTTTTTTGCAGAAATATAGTCAATCTGGCCATTTCTTCTGATTTGAAAATAGCAGCTCTTTTCCGTGAAGTGATACCATTTCTGATGATGTCAAAATCCCAGTGTCCGAGAAGCTCACTGAGGCTCAAGTACTCTCTTGTCCCTCATGCTGGTCATTCTTGGGCACAATTAAGCTTCTGAGGCAGACCACTTCGCACTCTCAGTGCTAAAATTGCAACTGTAGTGCACATGTAGAGCATAAGAGAAGTTGATTTTCTGGCAATAAAATCTGGCGTATCCCATGAGTGTGAATTAACTTCTGAAAAAGGAGAAAAAAAATTTTCTTTTCCTATTCTTCTGTCATCTTAGTCACTTAAAGATGTTGTTGGGGAGGAAAATTGAAAACCTTCAGCAAAGATGTGTCCTTAAAATGTATCCTGAAGTAAAGAATTTTTAACAATAATACAAAGATCGTAAGACTAAATATTTCTCAAAGATGTAGGTGAGTGGGATGGATCACTGTGTAATTTTGTGTATGCATTCATACGCATGTGAATTTGAATATGAACTGCATAATTTTTCTGAATGAGAGCTGGCATTGATGGAGATTAGTGAGAACTGGCTTTACAGAGATATAAGCTTTAAAAGATTTTGTCTATTCTATATTAGGCTAAGCAATAGGCAAAGAGGATAATTTCTTCACTTTAAAGAATGTATTTTTAACCTGTTTTACTAGTCTTATACCATCTTCTTGTTGAAAGAATGGTGACATATCACCTTACTCCTGTTCTACTGCTTTACTCTAATGAGGCTGGGCAGATCTGATGAATTCAGAGGATAAAGAAAGCTCTGAAAAGTCTTTTTTTTTGCATTTATAAGACTAGATTGAGTTCATGACCTTTTCCCTTTCTACCCCGAATGTAATTTAAACCCATTTATTCCCTTTCCTATGTAACTTTCCACTTACAGTAGATTTTCTAGGAAATGGGATGTTGTCCTGGGTTCTAAACAACATGCATGAGCCTTCATGTGAGGATAGATAGTTCATATGGAGATAGTTTAAATGAACTTAATGAAGGCTCATGGCTGAGATTTCTAAGTCATAGTCAGAGAAATCTTACAAACATTTATCTTCATATTCTACTCTGAGAAATGTCCTTTCCTCCATCTCTCTCTCCCTCTCTCTTTCACTTTGCCTGCCCTTTTTTTCCTTTTCTCTCTCTTCTCTTTCCTTTTAATTTTATTTATTTTCCTATTTTCTTTATTTTGTTTCTTTCAATGTTGCCAATGCAACTTTTATTCTGACTCTTTAACATTTGTAAATAGTCACTGAAAAGTGCTTGCTATCATTCACCTGCAGTCACTTGTTAAGAATAGTAATCAAGACTGATGGAGAGAATAGCTGAAGCATCTCAGCTGAGTTGTCATGATACCAGGATTCTTGAGGGATCACAAGTAAGGCTGTCCTACCTAAGGAGATAAAAGACCTTCCTACTTGTTAGTAAGCAAAGGAAGAATGTTTATGCATCCATCAGGGATCTCCTAGGTCTGTTTGCAAATAGGAGCCCCACAGGTTTGACTAATTATGGTCTGCTATAGTTTTGGTACAAGGGTAATCAGTACTTACAAAATGAACAATGACAATACAGTATTCTCTAAAGGCTATTAGTGCAATTGCATGGTTATTTATTATAAAGGGATATGGGAGAAGTATTTCATTGTGAAAAGATAGGCACATGCTCTTCATTGAGGAGGATTTTTTTTCTATGTATGTCATGTAAACACAAATCTTATCATAGAATCATTAAGATTAGAAAAGACCTCTAAGATCATTGAGTAGTCCCACTACCCTGGTACTGCCATGTTCATCACTAAACTATGCCCCCAGGCGCCACATCCACATGTGTTTTGAATGCTTCTAGGGATGGTGCTTTCATCAGTTCCATAGACAGCCTGTTCCAACACCTGACAACCTTTCATGTGAAGATTTTTTTGCTAGTTTCAATCTAAACCTCCCCTGGTGCAGCTTGAGGCCATTTCCTTTTTCCCTGTCAATAATTGCATGGTAGAAGACATCAACACACACCTGCTACAACCTACTTTCAGGTAGTGGTAGAGAATGACAAGGTCACCCCTGAGCCTCCTTTTCTCCAGACGAAATAATCCCAGCTCCCTCAGCCACTCCTCATCTGTCCTGTGCTCTGGACACATCACCAGCTTTGCTGCCCTTCTCTGGACACACTCCAGCACCTCAATGTCTTTTTTGTAGTGAAGAGCCCGAAACTGAACATGGGATTTGAGGTGCACCCTCACTAGTGCTGAGAGACTTACTTGGGATCACATCAGACTTTCTTTTTCATTGCAGATAGAGCGAGAAAGCACTTTTCCTCTCACTGAGAGGTCTTCGTTAGAGCCCTAGGTCCTAATGTACCTGTTGATTTATTGAAGATACAGTACTAGAAAAGGGCATGATCTCATTAGAGAAGGGCAAAAGCAAGTGCCAAGGCGGGGCTTCCTGCTATGCTCCAAAGATGGCCCCACCAAATGCTGCTTTCTACAGCACAGCGCTGGGAAATCCACAGTTTCTGGAGTGAACTGGGTGTTTCTGTGTTAGGGCATGCTAGTTTTATGAAGCAGAAATTATTTGTACTACTGACTACTGTTATTTTATAATCATGTCCCAAGTGATGTGATTTTTTCTAAAGCAAAATATAAGCATATACTTGTAGAAAAAGAACAAAGCAAAGGTCAGATCATCAGCTGTTTTGAATTCCTATTCCATACAAAAGGCATAAGCAATCTGTAGGACTATGTGTGGAAACCAGAACCCCCAAATGAGATATCAAGATTTTTGGAGACATTGGTTCCATTGCATGTTCTTCTAATGAGCTTTTAATTATTGTACAATGAATTTTTAACTGGTTTGTTTGTTTGTTTGTTTGTTTCCTCATTGAAAGAGGAAGTATCAGAAGGAGGAGAAAAGGTTATTTTATTTTGGGGGTTTGGACAATGCTCTCTGCAAAAACCCTATCAATTTTAGAGGTATCACCTTCAGGCATTAAAAGGAACTGAAACCAAGTCTTCCTGCTTTTGGACAATCAGTCAAGCCCCAAAACCTTTTATAATTGCTCTAATACCTTCCTCATGTAAAAGAAGCCTTATTATCCCCTTACTGCACATCCTCTATTAGATGAGAAATTTCATACATTTTGGAAAATACGGATTTTAATATTCCTTCATAAAATAAAAATAAGGGTAGAAAAACAAAAATGAACAAGAAGTTGTTATCCATCCAGCATCCTCATGCAAGTTAGCTGTGGAATCTAAAAAATTTCCTGCTCTCCACTGCTTCCACTGCTTAAAATTTGACAAATTAATATTTTTATTTTTGTGAGGGCTAAATATTCCCTCTGGGACAGCAAATGCTTAACATAGGCTTCTAAACTTTTGTCCATGAGACAGAGTAGACATTACAGTGTTTGGAATTCTATCAGTAAAATCTTTGTATGGTTTCTAGTTCTGTATCAGCCATTTGGTATCATGATGGATACATCTGTCCAGCTGGAATAGATGATTTGTGGAGGTCCTTTCCAACCTCAACCACTCTGTGACACACAAAAACCTGCAGCTGATCCTCAAAAAACACCCCTAGGTTGAAATTTGGCTCACTGGTCCACCTTTCCTTATTGTTTTTCCATCTCATGTTCCACGGAGCCAAGATCTAGAAAGACATAACTTAGCTGAATTTTAAACATGTAATATTCCAGTTTAAGAAAAATGTGATCAAATTATATAATTCATATCTTATTCTCATTCTCTTCCAGTGCAGTACCACGACTACCCCTAGCCTCAAAGAGAAAGTCACTTCTAGTCCTGCCATATAAAGTTGAACAATGAGAGACTATACACATCCATTACCTAGCTGATCTGTTGAATGTTCAAAGTAATTATTAGCAATCTTAAGAGCAAGTTAAAAAAAAAACAACAAACCTCACCATGATTCCTCTTGTCTTTGTAGGAATGAATTGGAGTAGACAGATTGAATCGACTGTCAAGGTTAAATCCTTTATTTTCAATGACACCAATTATTTTGAGCACATATGCTTTAATTATCTCAAGCAGACAATTAATAAGTTGAATTCAAGAAATCAGGCATCACTGTGAAACTGTCCAGCATTCAAAGTCTTTTCTCCTTAAAGATATAAACAACAAAACTGTTTAAAAAGTTTTTTTCAGCTTCCACTTTCACAGCCAAAGAGCTCAAGGATTCTCTAACTCCCTCTTTAACCATCGTTAAGTTTAGTGCCAAAGGAAATATGTTGATGAGAGGAAAAGCTGAGCTCCCTGACTCACAAGAAAACATTAGTATAAAGGTAAACTAGCATGCTTGGCTCCTCTTTGCATCTATATGATGTAAGAGCTACTTCAATAATGTGTTCCCTGCACTTGAGATATGCGTGTTCAATTATTTCCCCCACAAGAGCAGACCTTCTGTGTATAACACCTAGTACATTCCAGTTGCCATGCTTCTACAATACTTGGTAAAGGATTTATATAATAAACAATATAAAAGGAAAAAAAAAAAAAAACCAAACAGAAAGCAAGCAGGAGACGAAAGGTGGCTAAATGATGATTGCTTGTGAATGAAATTTTCTACATAATTTTGCTTAACTGTCTGTAGCCAGATTTTGTATTGATGATTGGAACACATCAAAATATAATTTCAAATAGCAGAACAGTAAACTGGGAAAAATTGAGGATCCACCCATGAAGGTGAACATGGGTGTATATGATATATATTTTTGTATAAGCCTAAGATTAAAATAGGAAAATATCCTGTGGTATATGAAGTGAAGTTAGATGTGCAAATACAAAATCCTTCCTGACACATTAGGTGATCTGCTGCAGTCCCATAACAGGAAATGAGTTTACTTTTATGTATTAACGTCACTACAGAGGTTTCAGATGCTGTAAAACTATACTGGTTTTTTAAAGTTCAGTCTCTATAACTACCCTGATAGCCTGAGGTAGAGGTTTCCATAGGTTCGCTTTTTCTGGTTAAAGACTAAGTTCTCTTTATTAGTTCTAATTTCTTAGTATTAAGATGCAATATCCAAAATAGTTTCAACCCAGGTTAAATAGGAATTTAAACTTACTTCGAAGCCCAAAGGCAGTAGGAGTACATTATTGCTCTGTAGGGATCAGAGACTGTATCAATGTCTCAGATTGCTGTCTGTACCTCTGAAGGCACCTGTGAGTGCAGGGGGGAGAGCAAGGGGATTTACTGGGTTCTGGTGAGAAAAAAATAAGTGCATTTGACCCCATCATCAGCTCTGTTAACCTTTGATAAGTCTCTTCAGGCCCTCTGGATATGTTAGTCTTCAACCAGCTCATTGTTTTGTTGTTGTGGTTGTTGTTATGGTTTTTCTAACAGAAAAAATTATACTCAGTTTGGAACCAATATCTAGCTGCTAGTTCAAAGAATTTAGGACTCTGGTAAATCAGAGGAAATATATCCCGAAGATTTTAAAATAAGAAATGGCAGTGCTGTATTAACCAAATATGAGTGTGCTTTAAATTTACACTGTCACTGTTCTTCTGTGCTATATCTTCTGTGTCTCAGTGGTACAGAACATTCGGCTTACAGAAGCATATGGGGTGAAAAGTGTAAACCTTTATAAGACCCATGGCTTTGTAACACTGGGACTTTGGAAAAACCATTTGTAAAAATCACTGAAGGCAGGGCAGGAACAAACCCCATTTTTAGCAACTATCCTCGAGAACTGGGAACTCGCTTTGCACTACTGTATACTCCAAAGGCAAAAACAACATTAAAAAAAAGTTTACGCATCTTTCAAATTATGACCTTTTCAGTGAAAGCAAAGAGCTTGTATAAAAGTTAATTCATATTCTGACACTGTGCATCTCTCTCACTTCTGATCATTTATTATACAACGAACTCCTCCTTATTTTTTTTCTGTATTTGACACTTTCATGTTCTGAGCAATGCTAAAGCTCAGGGAGCATGATTCATTGGACAGACCAAATTCAACATTAGATTATGACTAGTGTACCTCACAGAGGCAACACCTTTGGTTCATAAAGGTCCCCTAACTGGTTGGTGGCTCTAAGATAGAGGGTCAAATATCACAGGTACTTACTAAGGCATGGAGCTTTTGTCCTTTCCTTCCTCATGCAGATGGGTTGATATTCATTAGCTGATCAGTTTGGATTCCCACCTGTTGTCCTGAACACCTTCGCTATCCTAAAGTCTTTATATTTACTTTAGGATGGAGAAACTGTCACAAGAAATAAGGTCATCACAGAATCCCAGAAATTTTGCCTGTAACAGATCTTGAAGATTGACCTAATCTATCCATCTGTTCTGACATAGGATCTATTATAACCGTAGCATTCTTGACACATTTGTAAGCTGGTCCTTAACATTTCTGACAAAGAACTTCACGGACAACATAAGCTACTACCTCTGTATTGCCATCATTACAATGTTATTCCTTATACATATCATGCTTATCCTAAATCCTCTTTGAACTGTAAGATGATTACTTGCTCTGTTGCTCATAGGCTTGCATTTCTCTTTGAACAACACTCAGAACAATTGCTTTATGCCTTTCTATTCTGCAGAAGTCTTTTACAGAATTGAACATTACCTTCATGGACTGTCTAAGTCTTATCTTGCTGGAACTTAGCTATTAATGGACCTGACATAAAGCCCTGAAGAGCCTAGCAGAGATGTTTTATTTCAGTACTGAACACTGGACAGCAACAGCTTCTTGTTCATTGAGATTTTCTAGCCATTTCACAGTCACATTACAGACACTTCATTCAGACAATATTCCTTACATTACCTATGGGAACATTGCAAGAAGCAGCAAACCCTTGGTAATAAAGTAGAAAGAGTTAAAAACACTTGACCTACCCATTTTTCACCAGGAATGCTGATTTGTTTTTTTTTCTCAATTATTAATCTGCTAAAGCTCTTCTTGAAGGCAAAGAGAATTTGTTCTATTTTGAAAACGAATTTATCTATCTCTTCTACTCCTGTCATAATTAGGAATGGGCCTTAAACTTTGTTTCCTCTGTCTAACTATGTCAGTACTGTAGGATCATTATCTTGGATATAATTAGTTAAAATATTCTGACAAATAAATTTGTAATAAAACACTTCTCCCTTGTTTAGCTATGTAAAAGAATTTACAAGAAAAATTCAATTATTTTTTTTAGATGTGCAACTATATCATCTTCAATTTATTAGGCAGTAATCATCTTCAACTTATGAGGCAGTTTTTACATTTCTGCCTTCAATTGTTCTGTGAGATAATGACTAAGATGCACATATAGGGAACACCATAATGAAAAAATTATTCCCTAAAGACTAAAAATAATAACTGTCCAAAATCTAGCTGGAGGGCTTTTCAAGCCAGTACCTACCTACTGTCCAAGAAAAGAATAAGCACCAGAGGTACATCCAGGTGCCTGGAAGCCATATAATTTCTGATGATATAATCATGTACATCCTATTAGATAGAATTAACGATTCTTAGTACTTACTGCATCTTACCTACTGTAGTTAAGTTTGCACCATCCCCCCCAAACCAAATACAAACATCTGGTACTAATTCACTTTTGTTTTTTTTCTGAAACATTGAAAACTAGTAATGAGAAGAGATAGAGACTAAAAATCAAAAGGGCATGTGTCTTTGCCTCTGTATTCTTAGAGCAAGTTATTAAATAACTGAAGTGTCTCATAAGCCACAACACTTACAGTGACACCTTGCACTGGAGCTGGCTACAGTAAGTGATCCATTATCTCAAGAGCAAATTGGAGGTTTTGCAGCATCATTTGTGTTGAACGTATGTAATCTAACTATCAGTCTCTACACTAATCAGATTTCTCAAGTGTACTCCAGCACTTACAATAATATCTTACAAAGGTTTTCCTCAAAAGCCTTGAATAAGAATAAGCTATTGTTAACACTGTAGGTCTTGACAACTCAAAACTAATGCTTTCTTGAATTGATTGTTCCTGTGAGAAACAAAATCAGAAAGGTTGAATGGTTAAGCATGATTCCCTGCGTTCTGACTTGAAGTAGAACTGTCTGAGCATCTTTCACTTAACAAAAAAAGACCAAATACATAGGCATTTAGTCTTTATTAGAAATGCTCATTCTTTACAACATATAGTTTTTCTTCCTTTGTACTCTTTTTTTGCTTTTTCAGAAATACTGACTTCAGGGTACTAATCCAGAGTTTATCCTTTATCATCAAACTTAGGACTTTCGCTCTTTCATCAAAATAAGCTGTGCTGGGCTATGTTTAACTGTATTGACCTGCATATGTATTAAGGAACAAAGTTAGAAATTCACCCTCTTGTTCAAAGATATGCTGCACACATATCTCTCTACTCTTCACCATAAACTTAAGGACAGTTTTGACAATTAGTAATTTGGAAGGTGTAATCACCTTAACAGTCATAGAATGACACATTGTAGGCTGCTGGCTACAAGTTTGTCTGGTTTGTTGTGTTTTTTTTCAACCATGGATGAATATTCCACATATGAATTAAATATTTCCAACCAGAAAAGTCATGAAAACAGATATTTGAAAACTAGTCAGCTTTATCCCTCAATTTCTTCCTCTGACACTTAGTAGCCCACACCTGCTCAATTTTCTAGAGTTGGTCTGATATGTAAACAATGATCCATTATAGTTTTAGGGTCAGTTTCATGACAATGCACCTACTGACCATACTGTCATTTTTTATTTTCTCTGTCACTGGCCAAATTTTCATTTGACGTTCTACTCCCCACATAACCCTTGTGAAGACTCCAAGGTACAGTTTCTTGGACTTTTCTGGTAAAATGATCTTTGTTTTCCATGAAATAAAATTTCCTTGTAAAATTTAATTATTTTTCAATTGAAAAAGAACATCTGGTGACTATTGAGTATGCTTCTAGAGCAGCTTGATCATTTTGCAGCACTGAAAAAGGAACTGGAACTTTGGAGCACCTGTCTGAGGTGTAGCAATGAACAGAACATTGGTTTAAGGGTTGCAGAGCCTTTCTTAAGTTTCATCTTCTTCAACCTACTGCAGTGTTTCTGCTTTAGTTACACTATGAGTCTGTCTAGATAGAGTATCTACAATCCCAGCACCTTGCTGTGCACGTGCCCTGCCTGTAGATCATACTACATCACGCACAGAAGTTGTGTCTGACATCTTGCTAGCACACCATCTATGTCTTTGCTATTTGTCAAGATTCCTTTGCATTGTGCATAAAGTTGCAGCAATCTAATATGCACAAGTATTTTTTACGGGTTTTTCCTTAGCCACTGGCAGCAAGTCATTCCTTCTGAATATGAGCATGCAAAGTCACAGCATCAGTTAATGTGTCAGCCGTGTGTGCAACAGCATTGGAGAACCATCAATTCTCTACCTGCATTCTGCAAAGTAAATATAGTGCATGATTTATTACATCTGATTCCCAGTTCTTTCTCCCTCACTTCTGAGCCACTGTGCCTGACTCTGCATGTCTAGCTTCTTAATTCTAAATTTCTAATAGTCATGCTTCACTCTAAAGGTTGATAGGAGAATTTCCATATTTAGGGCAAAAATGTAAGGGTCAGGACTGTATGGTAAATCTAAATTTTATCAGTCTTAAGCTATGCTCGCTATTACCAATCAGAGCATTTTCTAAAAGAATGCAAAACCCAAAACCTGCAATGTGTTAATTCTATGCAACAGCAATTAAAAAAAAATCTTATACAGTGGTCTGTTTATTTTTTTTGGTCACAGCTTTACTTGTGATCATAAACCAAGAATACCTCTATAATACCCTAGTATGTAACTCAATTCATATTGGCTTTGGAAATTCCTTTCCTCAGCAGTCCATTAAGTAAATATATTTATTGTAGTTACCAAATAGCAATTCACCACTAAATTTGGAAGTATTTAGTCTTTTCTGACTGCCTACAAGTGACACCTTAAAGACTGAGGAAAAAAAAACCTCCAGTCAAATTTAGTAGGAGATAAGATAAAGAGAGCAGAAGCTTCAATAAGCCTCCAGGCCCCAGGAACACGTATCCACGCATGTGTGTCCTCTGACCCTGGTTCCATGAATTTATAATAATGCACATCCAATCCTGTTCTGCCACCCCCCTCAGTCCTGCCCCGTTCATCCTCCGGCACACCCCATTGGGAATTGAGTCTGGGGGTTTGGGACCCCTCTTTCATCATCTCCGTCTTCCTCGCAGCACATCAGGTCCTTGGAGGCCTTCCAAAGTCCTAGATTTTCCTGTCTGTGTTCTTATCTTCTGGTGCAGGCCTCATGGTGTCTTTCTGCAATTCTACCTTGAAATGAAGACTAAACAGCTACTGGAATTTGGAGGGATTGATACAGGATGGGGTTGGTATGTGTAAACATTAAGCCACATTAAATCTACAATAACTTCTAAAATCTAAAAAAATTAAAAAGCAAAAATACCCTGAGGCATCACAAGCAACAAAGAAGAATACATCAGTTATCATTTTTAATTTTTTATTAATACCTGAATTTTAGAAGTTGAACACATATATGTGGACTTCTGCATTTCAGTCCTAATCATATTATGATGCAAATATACAGTGTTCTGCCTCTATTTTCTCCTGACTCTGCCTGAGTTTAATACCTAACATGATTAAATGAAAATAAAAAATTGTTTTAAAAATAATACATTTTACTGTGCACTCTTTTATCTTTTTGATGGATAACAAGTTAATAAAATTGTGAATTTCAAAGTTTTCTCACAATTAAAGGGCCGGTTACTCAACAGACTTTTTCACTGGAATTATACTGTTTGAGAAGTATTTTGGGGGTTTTGGGAGGACTTTAATTGAATATTCACAGGAGCTGACCATTTTTCCTACTAGAAAAGCATACCAAAATATCACCATCTAGTAATACAAGCAAGGAGTACTTGTTGCTTGTTTGTGACATGGATTCTGGTATCCATTTATCTCTGATGTGTCTGATTTTGATTCTGCTCTGGACTGATGACATAAACCAAGCACAGATTCTCTCACAACAGAATGATTGGTGAGAAAAACACTTCAAGTCACTTAGGATGGTATTCATCTCACTTAACTTCAGACATCTACATTCGAGTTAATCACTACATACTCACTTTATAGTCAATGGAGAGAAATAAGCAGTTTTAGGATGCAATCCATCTGCCCTATTCCAGATAGCTGCTTTAGGATAGAATTAATCACCCTTCTAGCCTGTCTTCTTTCACCATTGACTATAAAGGTAGTCCACAGAGACCAGATCACATATAAATGTCTGCCTTGTAGACATTTATGTTTGATGAGGTAAATCTTGTCACCATGGAGAACTGATTACATACCTGTTGTACACAAACTGAGGTAAAATAGCTCTGAACGTCTGTGGGAATAGTAATTTTGGCTTTATTTTCATTCTAGCCTTTCTCAGTCTGCTCCTCTGAAAATAGAAGCTGAAGTTCTGACTTAATGTGAGTATCTGTAGTAAGTAAGTTATCTTAATAACTACACACCAAGAAATGTCATATATGCATTTTAATTCTGTTGCACACAGGTTTATACATGAAACTCCACAGGTGAGAACCCCAGATGACAATCAAGAACAGCTTTGCTAACAATGCCATGTCCTCATCCAAAATGAGCATCTGTTCAATACTGGTACAACATGACAAGTGTTGAGATGCTGTGTCTGGCCATTTTAACGAGGAGCAGAGATGGAAGAGCATTCAGGTCAGTGAGAACCTGAAGATTGCTATATTTCCCCATATCATCAGTTCTTTGCTGACCAAGCACTGGGAAACTGCTAGAACTTCAAGGCGACAGTGTGCTGATAAGGCTATAAAAGTAAATCAAAGCTAATAGATTGCTCCTCTTGTTTTGGAATACTATCATATGAACTCGTGGCTCTGATTTTGCATAAAAAGATGAAGGAATTGTGTTTCTTAATTACCTGGAGGAAAAAAAAAAGAATTAGCCAATATCATTTGCATGAACAGCATTCTCTACATAGCCATTTGTGTTAAAATCCATTACTTATTGGTTGAGTGAGTCACAGATTGCTGTTACCCTTTGCATACAAAGAATTTAATGTTCTTCAATCAAAATCATAGTCTTATAACATACAATGTTGGGATTTAGATGAGAAAAGTGAAGAGAGAAAGTGACTTCTAAATTGGAAGGTGCATGCAGTTTCGTTAACAAAGATTCTGCTCAAGCATCCTATGTATCACTGTACCAGAATAACACACAAGCAACAGGAAACTCCATCAGGCAACTTAAATCCTGGATGATCTGAAGGTATCTGTAAGTACTGCTATACCTATTAAGATGTGGCATGCTACCCTCTGCTGTCCTGTCCTATTGTCTGCCCAGACCAGGTGTCCATGGAATATACTGTAGCTCCTATCCATGGTATAAACTTGTATTTTCTTTCCTTCTTGGAACTTGTACATGACTGAATGTGCAGTCTACAAAGAAAAAAAGCATATGCCTCAGCACAAGGTCTCAAACTTGAGTTTTACAATGCAAATACATGTTGTTCTTTTCCTATTGACCCATTATAGAGTCTTCCAGTTTCATTAAATAAATGTCCCAATTAAGTGTGATGAATCCTAACTTTGTAGGTCACAACTACAGTTAAAGGAGGGGCTTATGGTTTCAAATACTTTTGATGGGGTCCAGAGACCCATCTTTTCTCTTTGTAAGAGAGGAACATTAGATCTTGAACCTGGCAACATACATTAGAAAAATTACACACATTCGTGATGTCAGTCAGAGTGAAGCAGGTGTCAGCAATGGTCAGATCATAGGAAGAGTTGTTATCTCATAGCCTCTAAGACACTATCATGTTTTGATCGAGAAGAATTTTGCTTTGAGTCCACTTTTCTGCTACCAACACTGTGCCTCCATAGAGCTTTTGAAAAATGTCTCATTTATCCTTCTATTGACCATAAAAATATCCTTCTTTTGAAAATGTGAAACCCGGGTGGTAACCCACACAGAAGCATAGTAGCTTTTAAGGGAAGGCTTGGAGTTTTGGAGTTTTCCAAAACGTTCAGAATGGAAGAATCACAAATAAGCTAGACAATTTGAATTAATATCTGTCTTCCACTTTTTTTTTTTTTTTTTTGAGCAGAGAGTGAGAAAGGGTTAGAGTCTATTACATATATAACTCACTTTTTTCAAAGAAGGATTTAATGGCAGGCTAGAAAAGCTTCACATGCTGGTGTTCTAAGGCTGTGTAATTACAGACTTACCCAAGGGGCCATAATAGCTCCAAGAAAGGGGTAAAATTACTTTAAAAAACCCCACCAAACCAAACAAAAACAAAAAGTAAAAAGAGTGAAACCTATCTAATTGTTAAAGCCTCAGAGACCTATGTGGATTCATAGGTAAATCCATTTTATCCAGCATCATGAAAATAAATATTACTTATATTATTGTGTTTTCATTAAGGCATACCATTAAGTTAAGCACAGAAATGAGCCAGATTCTTGATCTCACTATTTGTGATGCTTTAGTATCATAAATGGGCTATAAAGTCAATTTAACAAAGCAGATGAAGATTCTCTTGAGGAGAGGGAATACAAAATGGAAATACGCCATTTCTTTTGCAATACTGATTGGATTATAGCTGCATGGTTCACAATGCTGTTCGGTTACAGTGAGCTCCTTGAACATAATAGTTTTTTGGAATTAGACTCACAAAATTAGGTCTGGAGTCAGCCCCAGGATTGCTATAGAATAATAGGTCCTCTGTGTCTTACCACCTGTGGCCAGAGTATAAAGGCAAAGCTGAGAAGCTGAACCAATGTATTTAACAACTCTTTATGCCACAGACTAATAAAAAAGCCAACAGTCACCATGATACAATAGTCAGACACTCCTTGGTTATGTCTCAACTGTGTGTAGACATCCAGTTTGGCTGCACATCTCCCAGTAACATACAGAGAAGATACTCATTTGGGGGGATACATGTTTTTCCATTGCCAAATTGATTTGCTCATTACTTTTATTCCTTCACCAAGGCAGCCTTTACTGTCTGAGTTTACTATGAAGAATAATTCATTCTGCATCTGACTCAATGAGGCTTTTGATCTTTGCCTGACTGCAAGTATACAAGATGTGGGCAATTACAAGGGTTGGTAGAAATTTGCATTTGGGGAAAGCAATGCAGATTGTAACTGTTTCTAATGTTTTCCACAGATTATGTGACAAGCCCCTCAGGAAACAGTGTTTTGGATGCTAACTCTCTTGTTACCATATTAATTGCCTTTGTCATGACAGTTTTGGCATCTGAAAATGGCTGGGAACATGCTGAGCTCCTCAAGAGACCAATCAAGGGCAGGGGAAATTGGTTTATTGGTTCCCAAAGCAGCCTGAGCTAAAGGTGCTGCAATTCAAGCATAGTTTTGAGTCTCCTAGCTTGAATGAGAAGCCAAAGACACTTCAGGCTAAGGAAAACAGAGCTTTCATTTAGAACGGTGAAGAGGAAACTGAGAAGTTTATTTCTCTGCCAGCATGGCTTCAGCAGTTAGCTTTTGTGTGCAAATCTGTGTGCCACACTACAGAGGGTAGGACCAGGAATCAAGGTTGCTAGAATACAGTAGGGTCATGGGCTTCCCAGGGGGGGATCCTAGGCATCTTTGGTTTTAAATGAATGGCAGCTGAACTTGCTGAAGCACTTGCTTTCAATCAAAATTTTCTCTGTGATCAAAGAATATGCTGTCACAAGGACAGGCTGCAAACTGGAGGAAAAAGGATCAAGAGATAAATGTCAGGGGATAAATAATTATGAATGTTATTTTCAGTGATGCTGGATTTATAATGTAAGAACTAAGAGATGTTAATTTCTGGTTAATTTTTCTTCCTTTGAGAAGAGTGGCAAGCTGCTGTTATGCTGTAGGTGAGAGACTAGGTGGTAAAGGAATGGGTCAGGATGGCAGGTGTTGGGGCAGTGAGGAGAGACAGGAAGGAAAAGAACATATGGGGAAGAAAATCACATGCACATTAAAAAGCCAATGGAGTTGCCACAAGAAAAAGAAAACGGGAAACAAAGCACCTGATTGCATGACTTACATCAGTTCATGCCTGGAAAACTCAGATTCAGTGAAATTTTTGTGATGCAGCAGAATTATGTCTATAATGTTAAATAAGGGAAGATGTTTACAGCATGAACAGAAGTCACAGAAAATATGTGCAACCTGGCCCTATTAACTTTCCTGTCTCTCAAACAGAAAAGAAGATATAATTTGAAATTTTGCTGACATATGCAAAATAATTTTTTGACAGTTAGTGAAACTAGTGAAATATTAACTTTGTAGGACCAGAACAGTAAGCTTATTACAGACAGTTTCAGTAAAGAAGTGCAAAAAAATAAAAAAGAGACTATAAAAGGAACAAAAAACCAATCCAGATAACCTTGATTAGTAGTTCGGTGTAGACAGAAAGTAAGGGAAGAAAAAGAAATGAACATTTTTGTTTGATTTTTTTGTTTATTTGTCACTTCCCGTTAAATATTCACAAGCCTTTCTTGTTCCTTAGTCATAGCTGGTCAAAACAGGTGGATGTAGAAAGGGTATTGAGAAAGCCACATCCTGTCACATTGCACTAGCCACCACATCAGACTCTGCTGTGAGAGTCTATATCCCCTGTAACAGTGGCTCACTTATCTCCCCATGCAGCACTCACTCATGCATCTCCACGTACGCACACCGGAGGTCACAGAATACATCTTTTATGCCCTGAAGCCCTTAACAGAAGCTATAAGTGCTTCCATAATGTGGACATGTCTCAGAATAGTGCAGAACTCTGCAGAAACACGATAGGTAGTACTCTGCCTCTGGAAAGATAAGTAAGCAACAAAATGGTAACTTTTACAGCAGAACTTAACCCTAGCAAGCAAACGAAAGGGATGAAGCAAGGACTTATCCAAGATACTTCCTGTTCCCTTTTTCCCCTTATTTAAATGTATTTTTTCAGCAAAACAGTAGCTATGAGTCAGGGAGAGACACCAGAATCAGTAGGATTTAAGTGAGAGCATCAGGACATCATGACAGATTTTGAATGGCATTACATCTATTATTCATTACTTACTCACATTCAAGTCTATAGTTAAGGAAAGAGATTTGACAGCCAGACATGTACATAAATTGCCCATCAGATGATATAATCTACTACTGAGGCAACGCTTCCAATGGCCTAAAATATGATAAAGAACATAATATACCCTGCACGTGCAGTCCATAACTGTCTGAAGTGCGTGTGCTGAACTTTACAGCCCTTTCCATCTGTAAATTTCAAGAAATCTTGAAAACTCACAAAACACCATATGAGCTTTTAAAAAAGAAAATACTTCTGCAGAGAGTATCCTGTAGCGGAGAAACTTTCCTGGTGGTAGCATCCAAGGATTTGTCAGAACAGTTAGGTATAAACTTAGTTCTCACTACTTGTAGCTTACAATGCTAGCAAGACACCAATGTTTCTGCAGCTTTTTGTTCAAGGGAATTTCAAATTATGTATTTACTAGGTAGTTCAACTGATAAATTTAGTTGCATTTTCTAACACTACTAGTTGAACACGTTTTCATCCTTTTTTTTTTCCAGTTGAAAAATAAATGAAACAATATTTTTTGCCTTGAACAGACATTCTAGAGTAAGTATATCTGATGCCCTTGCTGTGTTTGCTGCAACATAGAAGAAAATAGTTTTTTACAGCTATAAAGAAACTATTAGGAGAAACAGTTCTTTGTCATCTATGACTTGACTGGTACACCGGCAGAGTAAATATATAGTTTGCTCCTTCCTCTACCAAAGAGATAAAAACTAGCTTCCAAATTTTTCACCTGTATTTCTTTCTTGACTGTCAGAGAGATCATTGCTCAGATGGGACTAAGTCTTCTTCCCTCTAGATTCATTGCTACAAGACCTATGGGGATTTGTACACAATATTACATTGTCCTCAATGGTAATAAGTACAGAGAAATTTATTATTTTTATCTTGTTGGGGCCGACTCACCTGCCTCTCTGTATTATTTAGGTTTATAGAACAATAATATCAAGGACAGCACAATGATCTCTTTAGTACCCAAATACAGTTTTCATGGACCCCCAGTTAGCGAGTTTCTATCTATGTTCTCTTATTTTATGTACCTCTATAATACAAATAATAATATTAATGAGAAAACCAACAGTCATCACCATCATCACTAATTGGAGGAACTGTGGTATCTTTTGATTTATCTTTTACATTTATTTAAATTATTTTCTTGTTAGCATGAGGAAAAGAGGAGATACAGTCTTCAACATATTTAACCAGGAGAACTTACTCAATAGTTAGTAGTACAGTACATAATGCACCTTGTATGACAGAACTGAATGCATGAATCCGTACCCAGATTTCAGAAGGAAGGATGACCAGTCTATGAAAGGATTTATGATGTGTCTAGGGAGAAAGATGGAACTAGGAAGTAAAGAAATAAGCTTATGCATGTGAGACAATGCCCAGTGTATCACTTGGTATAGCTCACCTCAGAGCTGTGCATTCAAGGCATACTAATGGAACTTACACAAGGATTAGTTAGGTATAATGAATTTATTCCAGGGATTGGTAAGGACAGGAGAAACATTTCTTTTGTATCTCTTTGCAAACTCTTTCTAAGTCACATCTTACACTAGGGTTGTTAACTGTACAGTGCCTGATTTCACTCCCCTTCAATACCATGATAAATATTCTAAGTGAATAACAATAATATTTTGATCATAAAGAGTTTTGAAAAGTAAGGGAATATCAAATATTTCTATGTTATTTACTTAGGTTAAACCCAAGAAATTTAAAATCAGATTACAAAATAAACAAGTGTTTCAGGCTGAAATAAATATTTTGTTCCCATAAGGTTCACTTTTTAATCCCATTCAGAACTTTGTATACACTTATTTTTAAAACTGCATAAAAATTCAAGACACAACAATAATTAGCACTAATCAATCAAAATTTTGTATCTTCCTGTATTAGAACATGTTTTGGAAATAAACATAGAATCCAAATGAAAAGAAAATTTTGAAAATAACTGTTATGTACTTTTTAAGAGAAAAACCCTTTGTCTGGAAAATTAATTCAAATTTCCAACTAAAACCTACAGACTATAAGACAAAGACAAGTTTTCTTCAATATCTTCATTGACAACTTGGATGCAGGACTTATTTGCTGATTACACTGAACTGGGAGGGGCTGTCGTCTCCCTTGAGGGCAGAGAGGCCCTGTAGAGAGACCTCAACAAATTACAGAGGTGGACAATCACCAACTGTATGAAGTTCAACAAGAAAAGTGGCAGATTCTGCAACTGAGACAGGCTAACCCTGGTTGTCTATATTGACTAGGGAAGGAGGGGCTGGAGAAAAGCATTGCGGAAAGGGAGCTGGGTGTCCTGGTCAATGGCAAGTTGAGTATGAGTCAGCAGTGCCCTGGCAGCCAGGAGGGCCAGCTGTGTCCTGAGGGGCATCAGGCAAAGCATCGCCAGCCGGTCGAGGGAGGGGATTGTCCTGCTCTGCTCTGCACTGGGGCAGCCTCAGCTGGAGTATTATGTGTAGTTTTGGGCATCACAATATAAGAAAGATATGAAGTTATTAGAGAGTGTCCAAGGATGAACAGCCTGGACAGGAAGCCATATGAGGAGTGGCTAAGGTAGCTTGATTTGATCAGCCTGGAGAAGAGGAGACTGAGAGGAAACCTCATTGCAGTCTTTAACATTCTCTCAAGGCAAAGCAGAGTGGCAGGCACTGATCTTTTCACTCTCATGACAGGACTTGAGGAAATGGCATAACATTGAGTCAGGGAAGGTTTGATTTCAGGAAAATGTTTTTCATCCAGAGGGTGGTTGAGCACTGGAACAGGCTCTCCAGGGAAGTGGTCACAGCATCAAGCCTGTCTGAGTTCAAGAAGTGTGTGGACAATGCTCTCAGACACATGGTGTGCCTCTTGGGGTATTCCTCGCAGGGACAGGTGTTGGACTTGATGATCCTGATGGATCCCTTCCAACTCAGCATATTCTATGATTCTGTGATTCTAAATTGCTATCACTGGCTTTGTTAGCTCAGATCCTACTAAATTTGATTATTCACATTCATATCTAAACAACCATGTTTCTAAATTAATTTTACTACTAGTAAATCTTTACATGGATTTCATACTTGCTAATTTTTTACACAATCTTGAAAATTAACCAGAGCAAAAACTATAAAAAACCCACTGAAAAAATTATTTTACACAACCCATAAATTTCACATTGTTGCCATGATTTAGAGTATCTTTAGGGTATAGTGTTTCTTCAGAGCTGAAATTTTTGCTTAAAAATCTCATAGAAGAGGCTGTGGCTGTTTTGTTAAGGGAGTGTGCTTCTAAATATATGTAAATGTAATGTTGATTTTATGAGTCACTGACTAAAATAGCTGACAACAGCTAATCTTAAGGAGATTCACTCTGAGGAAGCACCTATGAATCCTAGGCAAAGGTCAAATGTAATAAATGGTAGACAAAGCACATTTCAAACACAAAATAAAAGATGGATACTACCTTGCTTACCCAGTTTGTGACAATATCCCTATAGCAGAGAAATTTAGTGCTGTTACACTATATATTGTTTTTATTCAAATATCCAGCAGCAAACATCTTCAAAAAGGGGGGTTTCCACAGTGTTTACCCGAAAAAGAAGAAATTATGTAATAATTAAAAAATGTTAATCTTTTTGTTCAGATTTTTGTTTAAGGCTGAATGAAGCACTGACCACTGAACTTGATTTTTCACAGGAAAGACAAGACATTCTCCAAATTCTGCTGTAATATGAATACTAAGTATCTTCACATCACCAGAGGCTTAACCCTTCATTTATTTTCAGGAACACATGAATCAGGATTTCTTCCAAAGAAACTGGTGGTCTGAAGTCTTTGTAAGGAAAGGACAACTGCACCTCACATTACATTTTCTGAAGCTGTGTGGGCAACAGCATAAGCAGTCAGTACGGGAAATAAGTAGGCACTTGCAAAGGAAATTTCATGCTATCCAGAAATAGCTGTCCAAAACTTGTAGGATGAATCACTCTGTCTCTTGCCCACTCCTTCTCAGCTGCAGACTAGAGTCTTAATGACTACCTCAGTTTTGATGCCTAAATTTTAGGCAACCAGTCAGGTGAGCTGGATCCCACCTTCACTGTGAAAAGAAAGATTATTTTCTAGGGGTTTCATAGGGAAATTGAGGGCCAAAGAGAGAGAGAGAGAGCAGCATGACAATGAAAAATATTTTAGAAATGCAATGTTTTTAAACAGCAAGACTAGTCAAAAGTAGAAAGCCAACATTATTTACAGTATACCACTAAAGACAGGAACGGTTCATGGCAGTTGCTGGATTTTGTAACTGCTAGTGGAATTGCCTGAAGAAATTTCTCTTACATTGTATTGTCTACCACTGAATACAGTATGAATAATATTTGCAAAATCTGCCACAGACTTTTAGCAGCATCAGCCCAGACTGCATCTGAAACTTTACACTTATATTTAGAAAGTACATGTAAAAATTATACCTCACCCCCCTCAAGCTCTAAAATCACACGTAATGCATGATTTTAAATGTCTATAGAAAGGGTAAATCAGGCGCTACTTATGTGCTGCTTTCCAATCAGACTGGAGGAGGTCAGAAACATTAAAAACCACTGTGGAAGCCACCTCAGCTATACCATCCATTTCATGTGTCTGTTGAAGAAAACAATGTGCTGTATCCAAGAGCACTTTGTCCTGAAATGACTAATGCTGCTGCTGTAGTGTATTTGGAGGAGAGCATGTTAAGCATAAAGAATCAGGATCCTCAGCAAGAAGCACAGCAAAAAATCAGAGAAGTATATTCTAACCATAGAGAAGAGACAGCAGAGATGAATAGGATACAAGTGCTGAATTCTTTACTTTTGCCTCAGGAAAAGAGATAGGCACACAACAGGTATGTGCTCTACTACTGACTTACTCTGTTTACAGAAAAAAAAATATTATGGATTGGAGCACAATCTGAGGCGCTGGAAACCTGCTTTTCAGATGCATAAAATATGCTAAAAACCCCCAGGGATATAGGTAAATATCTGTAAGTTCTGCAGTTTATGTCTTCTGTGTTCTACTGTTTCTTTGATTTGTTTCTATATTTTAGCTGGAGTTGCAACACAGCAGCAGCAACAGCAAACTCAAAGAAAAAGGTTTTGCAGAAGCAGACAATCATGGAACAAGAGAAATGAGGGTTGGCACAGACCTCCGGAGGTCATCTAGTCCAACACACCCTTCACAGCAGGACTGTTGCTCCTAACAGCCAGCCAAGTAGGTCAGTGTTTGACTAGACTGGCCAAGTCTTGCATAACTGCAAGGGCAGTGATAACACACTTTCACTGAGTAATCTTTCCAACCCTCATAGGATGAGACTTTTCCAGACTTTCAGTCTGAACCTCCCAAGTCATGACTTGTGTCAGTTGTCTTACCATCATCATAATCCACCCCACCTTGTTCTTCCTTCCGTCACTCCAGCATGAACTATATTGTACAAGGGCTCCATGTAATCTCTCAGTTTTCCATCTGTAGTGGGACTCAGTAATCCTATCACTTGTGCAGCTGTTTTTGGCTTAAAGAGAAACAACAGACTACTCCTGAATAATTTAGGAGATACAACAGCAGAAAATTAATTTTGACAATTCAAAGCTCTTAACTCATGAGAAAGTCAGTGATGATTTTATGATCTAATCTGGTTTGGAGGACAGCTGCCATCATTGCATAACAGTAGAAAAACTTCTAGACTTCTTCATGCCACCCTATAGGTGATAGTGTACACAAAATTCTTCTTCTGTTGTGCCTTTAAAACATAGCGGTCTGTCCCTTCATCACAAGCATGCCTTTGCCCTGTGGGCTTTTGTTTTATTGCTCATTTGTTTCCTTCTCAGCCTCCTCATTTGTTTTCCTGGCTGTAGATCTTATCCAACTCATTTGTCTAAGTAAAATTGTCCTTGACTGTTTCTCTTTCCTCACCTCTCACCTGCTCCAATGAATTCCATTTACCATTGCTCTATTGCTCTGGTCACTTTGCACAATGGCATCTGTGTAATATTGCAGTATTCATTAATAACTTCCTTGACTACTTCAGCAATGGAAGAAGATGGTTAAAGAGTCTTTGAGGAGTAGTTTAGAAAAATACCTGTCTGCACTTTGATAAAATAATGAACAAATTTTCCTTGACTCAGGTAATAAACAATAGTTAATAAAAATGAAATGGTAGCAAGTGTCAGCAGTCACAAGTTACTCAGGAATGTGTTTGTCTTTATATTGCAGTGAATTCTAGCATGCCTCTTATTAACGATGTTCAGTGTGTTTGCTCACCTGAAGGCAGAACCGTCCATGCAGTTATCGCCACTGCATCTTGAAAATTTAAGTGCTAATTGTAATCCCTAAATCAAAATCATCGCCCTGTTCAGCTATACAAATAAACCTTTTGGAGGTAAAAATGACACAGATCTCACATTATACTGCTATCCCTTTGGTCAAATACTTTTTCCTCTCCAGTGTTTGTTATACACTGTCCAGAAGTGAAATGAGCACACACATGACCCACTGAGTAGTCTCCTAAAATGAATTTTCATAGTAGATCCATTAAATCAGACATAAGGTTTATGCCCTGTCCTAACAATAGATCCAATAAAAACCTATGTGTCAGGAATTGGTGAGTTTACATGTTCTCAAATAAATGCATCACTGAAGTATTCAGTTAGAATGCTATAAACAAAGAGGAAGCCTTTGCAACTGATGAAGGTTAAACTTGGAAACCTCCTGACCTTTTTATTACACTTGAACTCATTCATGAAGGAGTATGACACACTGAGTGTGTAACCTCATTGGTTTTCAGCCTCATCTCAGGTTTTTAATCACATTTCTTTTCCTTTTCTCTTCCTTTGTCCTTTCCAGCACTGCACTTGGAGTTTCACACATGAGAAATGCAGGCAAATGGGTTCACTGCCATCAGCTCCCTGGCTTGGGCAGTTAAAGGACCGGAAAAAACAGAAATACAGCAGTGGAAATTTGTCTAGACTGGAGTGTTTCAGTCACCCTAGCAGGAGTCAAGCTACAAGCAGTCTCTATTTTCAGGATGGAGATTTTATATACTCATAACAGACTGACATCGCTATCACAGATGTGTTTTGGTCTCAGAATAATGCATTCAAGAACCCAATAAAGAAATACCTATAAGGGAAAAAAATTGTTCCCTTAAAATCAAAACATATAAGAGAAAATCCTCTTATTTAAATATTATTAGTATAGTACACTGTACATATTATATTTATACTACTAGATATAATACTATATTGTCTTATATTGCATTATAATATATTAATTATATATTTTATTAATTATATATTTTATTAATTATATTATACTATAGTATAATGCATTACATTACTATAGTAGCATTTAATATGTTATTATAGATCATATTATTAAATTATATTAGGAGTCTGCAGGGCTTCATCTTAAGCCCTGTGCTCTTCAACATCTTCAACATCTTCATACGTGACCTGGATGCAGGACTGGAAGGGATACTAAGCAAGTTTGCATACAATATAAANGTCTGCACTTTGATAAAATAATGAACAAATTTTCCTTGACTCAGGTAATAAACAATAGTTAATAAAAATGAAATGGTAGCAAGTGTCAGCAGTCACAAGTTACTCAGGAATGTGTTTGTCTTTATATTGCAGTGAATTCTAGCATGCCTCTTATTAACGATGTTCAGTGTGTTTGCTCACCTGAAGGCAGAACCGTCCATGCAGTTATCGCCACTGCATCTTGAAAATTTAAGTGCTAATTGTAATCCCTAAATCAAAATCATCGCCCTGTTCAGCTATACAAATAAACCTTTTGGAGGTAAAAATGACACAGATCTCACATTATACTGCTATCCCTTTGGTCAAATACTTTTTCCTCTCCAGTGTTTGTTATACACTGTCCAGAAGTGAAATGAGCACACACATGACCCACTGAGTAGTCTCCTAAAATGAATTTTCATAGTAGATCCATTAAATCAGACATAAGGTTTATGCCCTGTCCTAACAATAGATCCAATAAAAACCTATGTGTCAGGAATTGGTGAGTTTACATGTTCTCAAATAAATGCATCACTGAAGTATTCAGTTAGAATGCTATAAACAAAGAGGAAGCCTTTGCAACTGATGAAGGTTAAACTTGGAAACCTCCTGACCTTTTTATTACACTTGAACTCATTCATGAAGGAGTATGACACACTGAGTGTGTAACCTCATTGGTTTTCAGCCTCATCTCAGGTTTTTAATCACATTTCTTTTCCTTTTCTCTTCCTTTGTCCTTTCCAGCACTGCACTTGGAGTTTCACACATGAGAAATGCAGGCAAATGGGTTCACTGCCATCAGCTCCCTGGCTTGGGCAGTTAAAGGACCGGAAAAAACAGAAATACAGCAGTGGAAATTTGTCTAGACTGGAGTGTTTCAGTCACCCTAGCAGGAGTCAAGCTACAAGCAGTCTCTATTTTCAGGATGGAGATTTTATATACTCATAACAGACTGACATCGCTATCACAGATGTGTTTTGGTCTCAGAATAATGCATTCAAGAACCCAATAAAGAAATACCTATAAGGGAAAAAAATTGTTCCCTTAAAATCAAAACATATAAGAGAAAATCCTCTTATTTAAATATTATTAGTATAGTACACTGTACATATTATATTTATACTACTAGATATAATACTATATTGTCTTATATTGCATTATAATATATTAATTATATATTTTATTAATTATATATTTTATTAATTATATTATACTATAGTATAATGCATTACATTACTATAGTAGCATTTAATATGTTATTATAGATCATATTATTAAATTATATTAGGAGTCTGCAGGGCTTCATCTTAAGCCCTGTGCTCTTCAACATCTTCAACATCTTCATACGTGACCTGGATGCAGGACTGGAAGGGATACTAAGCAAGTTTGCATACAATATAAAACTGGGAGGAGCTGTTGACTCCCTCAAAGGCAGGGAGGCCCTGCAGAGAAACCTGGGCAAATTAGAGGACTGGGCAATCACCAACTGTATGAAGTTCAATAAGGAAAAGTGACGGATTCTGCACCTGGGATGGGGCAAACCTGGATGTGTGTGCAGACTGGGGAATGAGATGGTGGAAAGCAGTGCCATGGAAAGGGACCTGGGGTCCTGGTCGATGGCAAGTTGAATACGAGTCAGCAGTGCCCTGGAAGCCAAGGGGGCCAACCGTGTCCTGGGGTCAACAGGCAAAGCATCGCCAGCAGGTCGAGGGAGGGGATTGTCCCGTTCTGCTCTGCATGGGGGCAGCCTCATCTTGAATATTGTGGGCAGTTTTGGCCTCCACAGTATAAGAAAGATATTAAGTTATTAATGAGCATCCAAAGGATGTTGAAGGGCCTTCAAGAGAAGCCATATGAGGAGCAGCTGAGGTCACTTGATTTGTTCAGCTTGAAGAAGAGAAGACTTAGGGGAGACCTTGTTGCAGTTACAACTTCCTTGTGAGCGGAAGAAGAGGGGCAGGCACTGATATCTTCTCTATGGTGACCAGTGACAGGATCTGAGGGAATGGCCTGAAGTTGTGTCAGGGGAGGTTCAGGCTGCATATTAGAGAAAGGTTCTTCCCCTAGAGGGTGTCTGGGCACGGGAACAGGCTCTCCAGGAAAGTGATCACAGCACCAAGCCTGCCAGAGCTCAAGAAGCATTTGGATGATACACTCAGGCACGTGGAGTGGCTGTTGGGGAGGGTCCTGCACAGGCTAAAGGTTGGGCTCCTTGGGGGTCCCTTCCAGCTCACAGAATTTTGTGATTCTGTCATCTGGGGAAGACCCCTATTACTTTAAGACTTGTGTCCTTGTCTCTGACAATTTTCTTTCTGTGAAATGGTCAGTAAAGTATACCCTGCACTCTTTTTGTCTCTCCTTCTCAAAAGTATTTTCAATCCTTTGTAGCACTGAACTAAACCAATGTACTGGATTAATTTATCCGCTTACATATTGTTGATCCTGGATAGGTGGCATTCGGGCCTCACTAGTAAGCTTCATGAAGTGAACCTGATACTGGTCAGATACTTTTTAGTTACCATCCGATTTACTTCCATGTAATGGACACATCTATTTTCCTAAATGAAGTCAAGGCAAGCAGAAACTGTCAGTTTCCTTGCTCTCAGTTTCTGTGCTGACCTTTCTGACATGGCCAGGATCTCTATCTCTTGAGGAATATGCTGCCTGCTGCTTTCCACATTTATTTCTACCCCGCTCAGAAACTGATCCAATCAGTACCTCTACACAGAAAGCTTTTGAATTCTCAGGCCCTTCTTTACATTGGGTCATGTTTATCCTATTTCAGCTGTATTACTCCAAAAAGAAATGTAAGTACTTCTTGCATTTAGAGCTTGTCTAGACATGGGAATATTAAGAAATAATTATTCAGTAATAGCTCAGAAATGCATGACTAGCTTATAAATGCTTTCTTATTTCAGACCTAGGGAAGCATTACATAAAAAATAAGAAAAAGATACTCCCTAAAGTGAGTTCCCAGACAGCTGTTTCAGAATGCTTATTCTAGTAAATATGTACATTTTCTGATGGTTTCTATGTTATGCAGATAGTGGTAGACACATCCCAAGTTGTTTCACATGTTAGTTGTGTTATTTTTTACTACTACAACTATTTAAAGAAGGCAAATACCTCCAGGAAGTGATTCATATTTTAGAGGACAAGGTTCTTTACAGATTTGTACAAAAGGACCTGCAGTTATTGCTGACGCCTACTTGAGCAAGAGCTGAAAAATATGTGCCCATGACACAAAGAAGGCTGATGGCATCCTGGGCTATACCTGGAGGAGTGTTGCCAGCAGGTTGAAGGAGATGATCCTTGTTACCTACTCAGCACTGATGAGGCCACACATGGAGATGTGTGTCCATGTCCAGGCTCCCCAGTAAAAGAGACATAGACATACTGTAAAGAGTCCAGAAAATGGCCACAAGACTGGAGCCACTGTGCTATGAGAAAAGGTTGTGAGAGCTAGGACTGCTTGGCCTGGAGAAGAAAAGGCTTGAGGGAACCTTTCTAATGTAAGTAAATACCTGAAGAAACAGACAGGCTCTTCAGTGGTGCTCAGTGACTGGACCAGAGGCAATGGGTACAGTCTGAAACATGGGAGGAGCCATCTGGACATCAGGAAATACTTTTTTCCTTGCTGCTTCCTTGGAGATATTCAAAAGCTGTCAGGGCATGGTCTTGGCAACCTGCTCTAAGTGGCCCTGATTGAGCAGAGGTATTGGACAAAATGACCTCCAGAGATGCCTTCCAACCCCAACAATTCTCTCATTTTGTGATTCTGTTCCTAAAAGTGTGACACCTCAGTTAAAATTGGTGAATATGAGCTCCAATCTGAAAATTATTCGATCTTTGTAAATTTGTCACTTTGGCTTGAAAACTTTTCTTTATGATAATGTTGAAATTATTATATATATACGTGTGTGCATTGTATTTCTTTTTACGTCTCCCTATCTTGGTTTATATCCATATCTGCATATGTGAGGAATAACAGAAAAGCAACAATTACTTAAGAGATATGTTAAGGTGCATTACATGTGACAAATACATGCGTTTTGCAAAGTGCAAAATTCTCCATGTATCCACTGGCCGACAAACAAAAACCAAAATACACTTCAAAATAGAACAATAATCATTGAGACAATAGGAAAATGTGAGTACACATCAGTGGCCATAATTTAAAAATACTCGTTAAACTGTTTGTCACTTCAGATAAGCTAACACAGAGAAAGAAGCAGGCAGCACCTAAGTGAGAAAAATATGAATGGAGGAAAGGGTAACATCTGATTAAATAATTATTGGATTGTGAGGTTATAACATTTTGATGCAGAGACGGGAGAAAATATATTTTATGCATTTTTTTAAAGACAAGCAGTAATTATAATTCAAAATGATTCTATATTGCATTTAAATCGGGGAAGGACCATACCTTTGGTGTATGTATACTTATATATAAGAACCTCCAACGTGTTTATCACAATGAAGTTATAGTCCTGATATGGAAAATAAGATTTGTAAATTATGGAAACTCAATGGGAGTGAATGGGAGATTCACCTTTATGGTGAGGTGTTAGCTACGTCATAGTAACTACCTTAAAGCCCAACAGTAGCAGCTTATAGTTAATCTATTTTACAGACAGCTAGACATAAGATGAAAACAGTCATTAAAATAAACATCTCTGATTCGACTTTATAAAATACTTCAAACCAAGAACAAGTACTTTGTCTAATAGAGCAATTTGTTCTTTTTTGTTGTTGTTCTAAAATCTACCTCTAGAAATAAAACCATGTGTAAAAATAGTTCTGTCAGCGAGACAGAAGAAAGACATATCTCAAAACTGCAATTACTGAAAGTGAGCTACAGGCACTTTACAGGTTTAAAGCTAACTGTTTTTCTTTCACTCTTTCTCCTTTTAGTATCCCTGACCCAGAGGAACTGAACTCAGATCAGCTCAGAAGGACTAAACATTCCCTAAGAACCTTAGATTTGTCTCATACAGCCACAAATTCCAGCACAAATCTAAAACAATTAAGTCAACACACAATAAATGTCTTTGGTGATAAGCTTTCATTAGGAAAGATCTAGAGAGAATGAAACTAACTTTTTTTGTTGTGTCTTTAGATTAATTATCCAGTGAACACCTATTGACTGAAGGTTGAACTTTTTTCCCCCCCTATTTCAATGAATACTTTCTCTCATTCAGTTCTTCATTGTAAATGTTGATGAAGCATTCCCTAGGGCCTCAGTTCCTCCTACCTCGATTCAAGGGCTTTGCAGAGATGTTTAAGAAAGTGACAGTCTAAACTTTCTTTATAATCAGTGGTGAGAGATAAATGTCTCCAAAGACGTTTTCAGTCTGCATCAACAGTTGGAAGTGCCTCCCTATCTCCTATGCAGAGAACTTGAATCAGCTGTGATCCTATTTGGACATCTTATGTAAGACCTAGGAACTAAGGCCTGAACATATTCAGGCCTTGCTTCGTGAAGTTTATTTCTTCCACTGTTTTTCCTTAAACATTTACCTATTTACATTTTTCTTCTTGCCTGAAGAAAATCAAAGTTTTGATCATGCGTCACTCATTTACTTTCTCACAGCTATAAGACTACAGTAGTCCAGCTCCCCACATAGCATTTATATTGAAGCAATAATTATGTAATACAACCCACATCTGCTTCAGTGAAGTATTACCAGTGAATAAATACTAATCTGGCCAACACTCTCAGCAAGTTAAGCTGCAATACATAGTAATGTTCTTAAGTATTATAGGATTAATGATCTTGGAATGAAATCTAGACACCAATAGCTTTATAATAATAGCATCTTGTATTACAGACTGACTACAATGAGTAGTAATAGTAAGAAAAGATTATGAAATACTGTATTTAAAATCAGTAGGTATTGAGAAACACCAGCGAGGGTACATGTAACATTATAGTACAGAGTAGAATATTGAAAGTATGGGTAATTTTAGAAAGAAAATGTAAAAACATTAATTGCAATCACCATGTGCTTTGTACTAATAAAAATATTAACATTGCTAACAAGTATTTTCCTTTATTTTAAATATTATGCATTATGCCGTTAATTTCTAAAAAATAGGTCTGTAGCAAAAATTAGACAAGAAATCAAAGAATAAAACCATAAAGTTTAGGGGACTGGGAAGAATTTTCTGCCATTAATCTTAGGAGTCTTATGTGGAATTAGGTTCTCTTTGTTGTTTTTTATGCTGCCTATCACCATTGTGTCTGATTTATGCCCATGTAAAATCAATATCAATACAAATTTTAATGAACTTCAAAGATTAAAAAAGAGTTAAAAAACGGAGCAAAATTTTGTCTAGCTTCTTTGGCAGTTTTTTGTTTGGGGCAACAGTTTGTCCCAAACTTATTTTATTTATTTTTAGGTATTCCAGTGTGTCAGTAATGCAAACATCATTCTTCTTTCCATGATGTGCTGCAATGTGCTGTGCAGGCTTTTTAAAGATGAAAATAAATGGAATTCATAAAAGAAAAAGTCTAGGTGCATAAAACAATGCAGGAAAGAAACAGAAGACCAGCAAGTTTTACTTCAGTGGAATGCACTGTCATACAGTACTTTAAGTAAATCCCGCTAAAGTCATCATTCTTTTACACTTAAGTTTTATTTCAGCTCTCGAATCCTCAGATAACTCTACTTAAAAAGATTGTATATCTGCGTAGTGCTGTTTTGAAGATAGTGGAGCATCACACAAGCACACAAATTAAAGCTTTGAGGCTTCATAAAAGGTCCTCTTGAGCCCTCCTCTTGTGCCACTCTCTTATCACACAATTGCAGATTAATCAGCTAGAGTTCAATTCATCCCATCCAATTTCTATCACGTCATTTCAAGATGATCAGTCATTCTCCTCTGCAAGACAGAGAACCAGCCACCCTGAGAAATTGATTCATCCTCTTGTAAAACAGGTGTTCATATTAAGAGATATCTCTAACCCCAAAAATTTGTGGTAGATCTCTCAGTTGGTAATGGAAGGTATCCACACAATTAACTTAATCTATATAAGTAGTTCATATGTGAGACGAATCTCACCCATATAAAAAAGATGTTTAAGCAATTAAAGATGAGATTTCTAGCTGTCTTTGAGATTTAGGTATATAAGTTCCCTCAAAACTCCCATCTAGGTTGTTAGGTACCTTATTGATTTGTCTTGTCTTAACCTTCAAATTCCTGAAAAGCAGAATGGAAATAGTAGCACTTGCTTTCCCCAAGGGGATTTCTAATGTGAAGATGAGTGCATTGTTTGTGAGGTTTTCAAACTCCATGATAATAAGAACCACATAAAGATAAAGACTATTTATTTTATGTTTGAAAACTACATTATGCACACAGGAGCTTCAGAAGACTAGAATAAACAGCAGTAATAATAACTTTCCTAGTCCTTTCTTAAAAGGCATTTCTGTAGTATAAATATGGGGTGACCAATATTATCATAATTTGGTGGCATTATTACAATTAAAAAAGGTTAAACATGGTTTTAGTGTATAAATACAGAACCAAAAG
>VWZG01013406.1:102743-124179 GCA_013396735.1 Grallaria varia | reverse complement strand
CCCCCCCCCCAAAGTTCGTGTTAGCCAGAGAGGAAAGAAAAAATCCTAAAAAATCTGAAACTATAACATTTACTAAAGAGGAAAATTGGCAAATGCAATGTCTTTGTGCAGGTGTTTCTGGCTGGCTAGATAAAAGATAAGTTAACTGTGGAACTGCATATGTGCAAAGGAACAGTGGTGTGACCTAATGTATGCAACTGGAAGGTATTTTCAGGCTTGATACCATGTTACTATAGTTCTATGGCATCAGCTTTGTGCAAGTTTTGGCAGGGATAGAGTGAATTTTCTTCATAAGAGCTAAATTTTGGATTTGTGTTTAAAACAGTATTGAGAACACAGGGATGTTTCCATTATTGCTGAGCAGTGCTTACAGAAAAGCAAGAACTTTTCTGTCTCTCACCCCGTTCCACCAGCAAGGAGGCTGGGAGTACACAAGGAGCTGGGAGGGGACACAGTTGGGATAGCTGACCCCAACTCACCAGATATTTCATACCACAGTGTCATGCTTAGCATATATACTGGATTGGCAGAGTGTTCACTGTGTTAGCTATGTCTTACAGAAATAAATGTAGGAATTACTTTGAATGCCAGAACCAGGGATTCAGTGTAATCAACCATATCTTTTAATCACACATGGAGGGATAAGGCACAATCACAACACAAAGGAGTATACTTCTGTGTGCTGTTGTCTGTATCATCTCAGTTCTGCTTAATAATTTCTTATTAACCCTTGTTAGCAGGACCTCATGGTCCAGAAAAATCTGCGTCCTCAAACTGCTTCCTCCTACTTTTATCCTGTCGATAAATATGGCTGTGAATGATCACTTAATGGAGATCCTTGTTCACTTCAGAAAATGTCATCCAAGCCTGTTTGCTCTAGGGGTCTGATTATTTTCTTAGATCTTGTTTCATCCTGCCTCAAGCACCACTGTTTTATCTGCTTTGCAATGAATTTGATTCCCAGCTCCTTGAGCCTCTGCAACACCTGAGGATAGATTTTGGTGTTTTTCATCATGGAGACAAGCTCCCTGGAATGTATTATTATTCAGATCCTCAAGAAGTGCTGTCCTGCTGGTCTCAAGCCTTTGCTTGCTTGAAATTATTTTTGAAAGTCAACAGAGTAAGAAGCATAGTACTGAAAGAAGGTTTTACAGAAATCCTGCAATAATTACCCAGGTGGATGTTGGCATTGCATCCTTAGAGCAATGCATCCTGATTAGGAAATCTACTGAGACCTTTTACATAACCAAAGAATTCAACATAAGGCTCAAACATATAATATGGTATAGCAGGGAAATAGATCTACGGTGCATGCACCTTGCCTTATACAATTTGGGAAAGAAGTATAAATCGTGACAATGCAGCCAGATATTATGTAAGAAAACATTCATTAAACTACCACCAGAAATTTACCATCAAGAATGGAATTTCCAGCAAAGCGTAACAGTTTCAGTTAACAGCAAAGCTGTGTAAAAAAGGATTTTTTTCCTGACAGTTGAAAGATACACAGCACAATATATACATAATGATTTATTGTTTATAAGTTAAATAATGTGACACTAAGTGACCCGAGGAGTTTACAGTGCCATGCTCTTCTTGAAATCAAGTGCAGTATGAGGCACAGCATGATAAGCTCAATCCTGTGCATGCATCTATCTGTCCATCTATATGTGTTTTTTTCAATACTTATGAAACATTCATATATATATATATTCAGATTGTATTTCAGAAAATTAACTACGATGATTTCTTTTCATAAACTGTTTTAATACTGTCTATGGTCATAATCTGCCCTGGACTGATGAAAGATTAGACAATTTGTTCTTAAATGATTACAGAATCACAGAATTACTGCAGTGAAGGAAAGATTTTAAGAATAGAGATTGTGACCTCTCTTCAGTCCTGGAGGTTTCTTTAAGTCACTTGTTTCACTGATTTAAATTCTGATTTTGAAAAGGCCAAGCACCGGGGGAATAAATAGAAAACCTTTGGCCTGTTTCCCAAGGGATACGTATTAACATTATTGACCTGTGCAAGGAGAAGTAGCAGCTGGAGGTGGAGTTGCACACAGTGCTCCCTGGCATGCTTTTATTTCAATTACAAAGACACCTCTCCAGTTATCAATGTTTGTACCTAGCAGAGCTTTGACTTTCATGTTTTATTTTCAATACAGGTCAAGCAATCAATGCAGAAATACTGTTCCTCCTCAAACACTTGAGTTCTGTAGGGACCACTGTCATCACAATCATATCCTCTTTAATTTTCAAATCAGCTTTGGATTTGTTCCAGCATCCCCTTTAGTAAATTGATTTTTAAGAGTAAGTGGCTTATATTGTCTACATTTCTTCAGAAACTCTCTTGGTTTGACAACTTCAAAAAGTTTGAGAGAAGAGACAAAAGCTACTCTAAATCCTTCCAGAGACAGCATCATCTAACATTTATTCTTTTGTGTGGTATTAAATCTATCTTGAAGGCATATACTTACACATACACACACACTCCCACATATCTTCTTTTTTTTTTTTCTCCAATTAAGTGTGCTTTACAACTTCCTTCCTTACAGGATCTTGTTATCAATTACAGGAAGTGTGTTAATTCTCATACTACTTTTTCTAGCTACTTGTTTTCATCAGCATCACTTATCATCATTCACTTCTGTACTTGGCTACTTACACTTTGAGCCCTTAATGTATTTTCTAAATCTGCTTTCTTTGATGTTTTTTCTCTTTTCTGTATGAAAGATAGCCCCTTTAGAGCACCATTCTTCCTGCATTTACTATTCTACCATACATCTCCAGTTTTCTATCAGTTGTCATTTTTCCTTTGTAGTTGCCATCTTCCTTTAGGAATTCAGCCTCTTTGCTGATCTTAACCTACTTTTTCCACAGTAAAACTAAAAATTTACAAATGGAAATATATACAGAGGATGACTGATTTTCTTATTTGATTGGACATCAAACAATAGATAGTAGTATTCTCTTCAAATTCAATACTTAGCACTTAGGATATTTCAGAGTATTGTAGAAACACTGCACCAAATTAATACATAATTCCTTGGAGTATGGCCCTTTAATTAATTAATCAATCATCCTGGTCACTTAGTGCTATAAGTACTAAAAGTTAAGGCAAGTTCCCTAAGGTACAAACAAATGGATTCGTAGCAGAATTAAAAGGGAAAAAAACCCCACCACCAAACAAACTAGTTCCTCGATGCAGGCCCAAAAACTAAATTCAGTGTAATCTGTATTTCTGAATATCAACAGATACTAAGTAAGCATATCAATATTAAATGCTGTAAGGCTTTCATGGACTCATGTTTTGCCAGTAGGAACTGCACTTAGAAGTCTATCTCAGCTGCAAATGATTCTCCTATGTGTTAGAATCCCGGTTTTACTAGGAATGCATGTCTGCAACAAGCAAAAAAGACAGGTATTAATGTTATATTAATTAATGCCATAATATTGACTCGTGATATTTGGAAGAATGAATGTCAAAAGGGGAAATTAATAAAAGATAGAAAATTTCTAGAGTTCTAGATGAAATGCTTCCAGTCAACATCAAGCTATCCTCCACCAAAAATACATGACCATCATGCGTGCTTGGCAACATTATTTAGCTATTTCTTCCCCAGAGTGATGCAGTCACTGGGACTCATTTCAGAATAGCATAAGTTTTACACCTTCAGCAAGCTATAGGAACAAATATTTGAGACAGATGACCACTTTGCTTTTCATTCCACAAAAAACAAAAGATCCCTGATGATAATACCAGAGGGAGGAAGCCCACCCTCTGCAGTCTGAAAAATGTGAATCTAAAATACTTCACTAAAGTTTCAGTGGGATTTGCCAGAGAGAAGATGAGGACAAGGGGCACCTGTGGTTTCCTTTGCTATAGCCCAGTCTAGTCTGATACTATTCACAGGTCATTCTTTGAATGATTGACAACGAATTTTAAATTCCTGTTCAGCTAAAATCTTGACATTTAGTGAAGTCATTCTTCATGAGATGTTGAAGAAAATTCTCCCAATTTAATTTTGAATCTTCAGTTGCAGATTCATAAGAGGTTACTGGCCTTTTTATTAGCTGCAATCATTGTCAAATCTTTGTACTAGAGGGTAATGGCTAACAAGAGGGAGGTTTTAAGAGATGTGTGTGGAATAAGGAGTCACACCATCACTAAATTTCAAGATTATATATGTATTTTTGGCACTAGAGTTTCCTACATCTCTCATTTATAGAAATTAAAGTAGTTTCGAGTTACAAGTATCAAATTTTAGGACTAAAAAATATATGTTTTGCGCATCCTTTCAAATATTCAGACTAAATTAAAAACTATCCAGTTGTGATGCCCAGATGATGCAGGAATTCTTCACTGCATGAGCAGGTATTAGACTATCAGATGCATGATTTTACACAGTTTGTGGTATTTCTATAATCTCTAAAATAAATATAAAAAATGGTTATAACAACTATGATACCAAATTAAAATCACTGAATGATGCTGAGTATTTCATTATATTGTAATTTCTGTATCCCAGAACAGCTATATCACTATAAGGAAAAAACCTGGAAAATGCTCTTGAGTACTGGAGCTCACCAAGTCTAAACAAAACTGCACAAATGTTAATTCTGATAATCACAATGAGAACAAACAATTCTTTAACACATGTATTTTACAGAATCAAAGTATCATGGAACTTTTGATACTGGAAGGCTCTTCTGGAAATCATCTAGTTCAACCTCTCTCCTCAAAGCAGGGAGAGCTGGAGTGGGTTGCTCATGGCCAGTTCTGGTCAGGTTTTGAACCTGACCAAGGCTGAAGACTTCACAGTGTCACTGGACTATCAAGTTAAAGTTTTCAGCCATCTTCATAGTAAAAGGTAGAATCACAGAATAGTTTGAGTTGGAAGGGATCCTAACAATCATCTAGTTTCAGTCCCCCTGACACTGGTAGCAACACCTTCCACTAGATCTGTTTCCTCAAAGCCCCATCCAACCCAGCCTTGACCACTTCCAGGGATTGGACATCCACAATTTCTCCAGGCAACCTGTTCCAGTGTCTGACTCTCCTCACAGGAGAGAATTTCTGCCTAATAGCTAATCTAAATCTACCCTCTATTTTGATCTCAATACTGAGAAGAAAACCATCTGGGTCCCCAGGCTCAGTGACTTTCACCCTAACTCCTGCAATCATGCATTCACACTGGAGAGATGTTCCATAACCCCCTGAGAGCATCATTGGTCCCTGTGAGGAAAAGCAGCAAGGAGTGACAGTCCAAGGGCTGGACAAGTTTTGGCAGCTTTTCAGCAACATCCCAGATCCAAGCACCTGGCAAGCAGGAAGTCCTCCATGTCAGCAATCCAGGTGGGCAGGCAATGTCCTCTGTCCCCCTGGAACAGCAGGCTGACACTTCTGCCACTTACCCTTTCCTCCTGCTGCTGAGGTAGTGCTCAGGCTTAGCCTGTCTGAGAGCTTCACTGAACACGACTCCCAACCACTCACCAGGGTGCTGACCCTGTTGCACAGCTGCTGATCTTCAAGTGGAACATTTTATAATGGTCCTCTAAACAAAAGAACAAGATAGACTGTGCAACATAAAAGTCAAATAGGAAAAAGCACACAGGGAATATAAATAAAAAGGATATAATATTGACATGCTGGCTTGTATACACATAGATGTTTCCTGGCACAGACACGATAAACTAATTATTCTACCATAGTTCTATCAGTCTTAGCTCCCACATGGACATTCTGTATGCCAAAACTGTTATTTCATCCCAGAAGAATTACTCTAGACTAATTATTCCGAATAAAATTACTATTATTTGGAAACCAAATGTCCATACTGATCTTAAAGCAATACAGCTGTAGGAGCAGAGATTATAGATATGCCAGGAAATATCTGAGTACAAGTCCACCAGTAGTAGCAAAGTTGCTATCAGTTGCATCAATTAAAGATTTTCTTTTCTTTCAGTTTTTTTTAGTTAGTTGGTTGGTTTGGGGTTTGGATTATTTTGGTTTGGTTTGGTTTTTGGTGGTGGTGGTTTTTTGTTTCGTTGATTGGTTGGTTTTGTTAGTTTCTTGGTTTTTATTATCTGATGGGATTTTTTGTTTGAAGATTGGGGTTTTTTTAAAAAAATGTGAAGATCTGATTCTGTGGTTCATGAGAATGATGCTGTGGCATCACTGGGATCATTTTCTATGGTATCTATGTCTTGAACCACAGTTCATTCAGAACAGATGGTTTTACAGATCATTCCTTGTTTTCTATGGAGTGGTTATGAACCGCATTATCTACAGAATCTTGCAAAATTTCAGAGCTCAACAAACAATAACCAACCACTGTTAATGTAGCTTATACTGTGGCAGCTTTTGGGATCACAGCCCATGTAAGATGTCACGGCTACTGCTCTAAAGGGGTTTTCCTTCTTGTGACGTGTCCTTATTCTGTCAGGGATACGTATGTATGTGGAATGAAAGAGAAGACCCGGAAGGAGAAAGAAAGTTTGGATTTTGGGTGCTCGAGTGGTTGAATTTGGGATTTTCTAACAGATTGTGTGAATTCTTAGTTACTCGATACGGGATTGCACAGATTCCTTGTTTTGTTCCATTGCTAATTCATGTTCATTGTTAATTCCTAATAAGTGTCTTAAGGCAAAATGAAGTCCCCTTCTCCCTCATGGTAAGGCATCGCTGCTGATTGGCTGATGCTTGCCACAGTGGTGCATTACCATATATGGTTATCTCCTCCCTAGTTTTACCATTTATGGCTTGTACCTCCCATTTCTTTCCTTATAGGGTATGTCCGTCCCCCCCTTCCGCCCCCATTCTAGTATGTTCCATGGAGGGCATATAAAAGGCTGTTGGCCATTTTAATAAACATTCTGCCTTCACCCTCCACCAGGGTGGTAGCTTCTTTCTTCCCCTACCTGGACTCGTCATTATTCCTTTGTCTATTGCCCTGCTTCTGCTGTCTCCTGGTTTCATTGTGACTGGTAAAGCATTTTCCTATATGGTGCACTAAATGTAAACAGCCATCCTTACAGTTCTAGGCTTCCTAAAAGAAGTGACCTAAGAGGGAAGGGCAACAACCTCACATTATCACTGTAGATGTTTATTTTCTTCTGAAATAAAGTAAACCATGTTTTAAGATCCTGAGATCGTCTGAAAAGCATTTCATTGATGTTATTTGATAGTTAAGCTGATAACAAAAGAACTGGTATACTTTTAGTACTGATATAGATATATATCATAGAGTCATTGAATCAACTATTTTGGAAAAGATCTCTGAGATCACTGAGTCCAACCTTTGACCTAACATCACCCTGCCTACTAGACCGTGGCACTAAGTGCCACATCCAGTCTCTTTTTAAGTTCCTCCACTGACAGTGACTTGATGACCTTCCTGGACAGCACATCCCAATGATCTGTCACTCTTTCAGTAAAGAACTTATTTTGAATGTCTAACTTAAACTTCCCTTGGTGTAGCTTAAGACTGTGCCCTCTTGTCCTACTGCCTGTTGCCTGGGAGAAGAGACCAACCCCCACCTGGCTACAACCTCCTTTCAGGTAGCTGTGGAGAGAAAAAAGGTCTCCCCTGAGCCTCCTCTTCTCCAGGCTAAACAGCCCCAGCTCCCTCAGCTGCTCCTCACAGAAGGACACTTGTGCTCTAGTCTCTTCAGCCTTGTTGCTCTTCTCTGGACCCACTCCAACACCTCAATATCCTTCCTAAACTAAGGGGCCCAGAACTGGACACAGCACTCGAGGTGCGGCCTCACCAATGCAGAGTACAGGGGAAGAATCACTTCCTGGTCCTGCTGGCCATGCTATTCCTGATACAGGCCAGGATGCCATGGGCCTTCTTGGCCACCTGGGCACAATGCTGGCTAATGCTCATGTCAGTTAAATGTACATGGTTTTTTATTGTCTTTTCAGCTAATCTGAAAGAGAGCATTGTCTCCCACAAGTAGTTTACAAAGGCAACCTTTTAAATTTTCTAAAGTTGTTTGATACCTTCAACTTTTCTTAATACAGACACATTTGAAACTCGTTCAAGGGTAATAATCTTTTGTTCTTTCAAGGATACCTCTAGGTTTTACATAGTGTATTTTTCTTGTTGGTAGATGGAAGTACTCTGTTCTGGGGATTAAAGACAGAAGACACTCTCTGCTTTTTAAAAGTTCTTTGCTGATATAAGCATTTAACAGTGGAGCTAACAGTTTGATTCTTCAGAAAAAAAATCATGCAAACTTGCTCTTTGCAGGGGGGTACCTGTCACTCAATGCAGTGAGAGCAGCAACAGCTTATTCTGATCTCATTATTAGCAGTTAAACCAGTAACCCAGTTCTGGAAATAAGCACACTGAAAAAAGCAGTTTGAGGAGCCAAGTGGCTGAATAACTTCCTTGAGTTTTTTAGAGAGCATTTTGAGCTTACTAATACTGGTGCAGTGCAGCATTTAGATACTGTAACATCCCAAGAAAAAGGGAGACTGATAGATCCACTAAAATGCCTGAGTAAAAAAAAAGAAGACAAATGTCTGATTTTTCTGATAATCCCATAGAAGACCAAAAATTAAGTAACCAGGAGACATATAATGTTTAAAAAATTGCAGTCATTTGTACATATAATCTTGAAAGCTCTTTAGATTCATGTCAAAAACAGAAGTGGGAATAAAATATTAGAAAACAATAAAATGTGTTGGAAATTACCAAGCTATGCAACAGATCTGCTTGTTTTAATAAAAGATGTTAAGGTGCAGGCTGTTTGTACTTATCATAGATGAAAATAATCAGGAAACTGTATCTGGGTTTGGTAATTCTATAACATAGTGTAGCGGGTTTACCCTGGCCGGATTCCATGGTCTCATTAAATCCCTTTCTGCAACTAGGCAGAAGGGAGAGGGGTCATCCACCCACCACCTTTATGGGCAAACACAGACTCAAAGTGAGATAATACCTAAAATTTATTACTAACAGGATAAAAGCTAAGCTAAATAGTGAGGAAAAAACACTCTTAAAACACACACACCATTTTGTTAAGCTATTCCCTGAGTTCCGATTGTGTATATCTCTTTTGATTTTACCCCTTTTTGCCCTTTCTCCCTTGTCTCTTTCCCCTTTTCTCTTATGGGATTGGTTGGGATAGTTTGGGATTCCTGTTCATTCGTACATAGTGTTTAATTGCTCCAAATCCATATCACACACTGATCCTACACAAGTGACCTCTGCCACCTAGTACATGGATGATAGGGGCATACTCTATCACTCCCATACACAAAATTAATGAGTACACATTGGTCCCCAGAGGCTGGAATCCAAACCTAAATTGTAATCTCATCAGTCCTTGACAGATTTAGATCTATTTTCATCCAGCTGCTGCTATCCCTTACTATGTTCTGACAATCCACAGTCGTCTGCTTTCCAGCTATAAGCTGTTAGATCCTCTTAAAAAGCAAGTCTCCAGTCCAAACCAACTCCAAACACAGCCATGTAGCCTTATGATTAGAGTTTTCTTGCTAAAATTTAACTTTGGCTATATATGAAAATACATTCTTTGCTATAATTTTCTTTTGCTACCATTTTTTTTCCCTTTCCCTTTCGGGAGGGGGGTAGCTATTCAGTCTCGTGTTTGGGTTTGTCTGGGAGCCGGCCTAAACTGGCACAGGATTATAATTTTTTCTTTAGAAGGGAAACAGAAAAGAGTTTTAGAAAAAAAAGTATATATTATTGATTAGTTTGAGATTTCTGAAATAAACAATTTGTTACTTGCAGGCTGCTCTTCATCAGTTTTTCATATAGGTAAAGCATATTCTATACGGGCTCAGTGCTTTCTGAAAACATATTTATTCTGAAATTAATTCTGGAGAAAATTTTAATCCCAGTTGCATTTTTGGGGAACACTTATGTGAAGATGAAAAAAACTTCAGACAGGATACTGCAGGAGACAGGAGGAAGTTATCCTGACTCAGGGCTTTATGCCAGTTTGCATTTAATCTGTGTTCTCTGATGTGATTTATAGCAACAAAATATTGGAATGAGTGAACTTACTCTTATCTAGAGCAATGCAGAAAATTATTTACATTGAAACATTGTACTAGTAGTTGTAGAAGAAGAAGAATGATAATAATCATGATGATAATAATAATTATAACAGTAATAGTAATTTATCACTACTGTTTGCGCTCAAACCAAATGTTGAGTATTAAAAACATGATTCCTTTATAAATTCTCATTTTTTGCTTAGATATGATGTTTTAAGAGTCTAAATTCTTGGCTGAGTATGAAAAGAAACATCAACTTCTTAATACATTATTGGGCACTAGATAGTTCCTGCAATCTGTAAATCCACATTCCTCATTTGCCTGCTATTGTACATTAATATATGATAGCGTAACTCTTTTTTCACTAGGTTCTTCACTTCTTTATTGCCTTTAAAACATCAGTTACTAAAGTCGGAACAATGACCTTAAACTTGAAGTTGTTTCAATTTTAAACGATGATCACTGATTAGTAAATCAGTTTCAACTATTCTTGCACATGGTCCTATTCTGTAGTCAGCTTTAAGAAAGGTTTTTTTGGATACTCTCTTTTCCTAGGAAGGTAAAATTAGTCCTTTTCATTATATCAGTCCTACAGTCCATGATTTCAATCCCCTTCTACACTCCTATAAAATTTGCCCAAATGCTTCAGAGTTCATCCAAACTTCCAAGCCACAACAGAAGATTAACAATTCCTAAACACATGACCTAGAAAATAATTGTTTTTACTTATTTTCAAAACACCAGATATGCTTCATCTCTGATTCTTAAAGACATGGAGACATTATCAAATCTCGTCTATTATTACCCCTGCAACACAGACATACCAGCACACATACGTGAACATGGTTGTTCCTCCTCAGGAGCAGAACTTTTCACTTCCCCTTTTTGAACTCCATGAGATTCCTGTCAGCCCATATCTTCAGCCTGTTGAAGTCCCTCTGGGTAGCAGCACAACCCTCTGGTGCATTAGCCACTCCTCACAGCTTAGGTTCATCAGCAAACTTGCTGGAGAGTACACCCTGCCCTATCTTCCAACTCATATAATGAAGATGTTGGACAGAACTGGACCCAGTAACAACTCCTGGCAAACACTGCTAATTACTGGCCTCCATTACACTTTGTTCCATCAATCATCACTCTCCAGGTCCAGCCATTCATTCAATTTTTAATAGATCTCACAGTCTGCTCATCCAGTCCATGCTTCAGCAGCTTCCCTATGAGGATGTTAGTTGAAGACAATGTTCAAACAAAATTACATATGTAGTTTCAACCTCAAGCAGCTTATCATCTTCTACTTTCATAACCAAACAAGAGACTTTATAGCTCAACAGCTCAGTCGCTCAGCTGGATGATGGAAAACTTGCAATCTGATTCCTGTTCTCAGGAGCGTTTACATATTGACATTAAACAGACATTGGATAAATGACTTCAGAATGGCCTCAAGTTTGCTAGGTAAAGCAAAGCAAATCTTATTCAGTTTAGTGGACTGTTCATGCTCCATCAAATTAATGACAAAATCCTATTTTTCACTTGAAGAAATGAAATTTTTTCCTAGAAACACATGACTGCAGGAGTCATTTGGTTCTGGCCCACATCGTATCAGGCAAAACTAACATATAATCTGCTTTATATATGACCAAGTATTTGTAATTCCAAAACTCATTCACATTCATAATAAAACTCCATGCAGTACAGCATTACAGTACATTTAGATTCAGAGAAATGACCCTTGGTATGCAACATTAACTAAGCCAGCTTTCTGAACAGGACAAACTGAACAGGGAAACAACTAGCAGAATTAGTGTGGATTTCTGGAATAAGGGGTCCCCAACAAAAAAAAACAAACCCCAGCAATGGACATGAATAAATGAAAGTTGCTTGATCCAGCCACCTCCATTCTGCTTGCTCTACTTCAAATGGGATAGATTAGGAGTGTCCGCATAGACCATGACTGCATCTTAGCAGATATCATACAATGTCTACAAAGAGTCCTAGTCAGGCTCATCACATGTCTCAAGCTTGGGCTCTAAGGACTTTGAGAAAGGGCCATTTGCTTAATGTACTTAACATGGGACAGACCAATATGTGTTCTTAGGCTTTTTGATAATATTGTAATTGATACATAATAGGAAAAAGTAAATTAGTGAGAGAGGAAACCTATAATTTTAACATTCAGCAAACGCAAGACAGAGTTTAATGAAAGAGCATGAAAATGAGGATGGAACCTATTTTTCAAAATACCACATGCCAAGCAAATTATTTTCTTCACACTTTTTCTAGCTATTGATATTTGGGTCCTCCCCTTTCAAAGGACTGCACCTCGTTCAACTCTACACCATATACTCACGGTCCTCATTGTGCTCAAGTGAAAAGCTTTTCTAATCAAGCAAAATCATACCATATAACATATTTTGTCCTCTAGGGCCACTGAGTGCATGACTAAGCAGATGGAGGTGACTATGCAACTTGCTGGAAGAGTTGGGGGGAAGAATACAAAAAATGAAGGGGTTTTGAGCATTAGCTTTAATCTGTGAAATTTAATGTCTGCCTGCAAGAAAGACTTCCAGAGGACGATATTCTGTACCGCATGTACATAAGCAGTCACTAGATAAAAGTACTCAGGGAAATCAAGTGTCAGTTAACAATTTAAAACGGGAGGCAGATGTTCATATTTTCAAAATGTTCCGCAAAGCAGGAAGCACACACTTGAGAAGGAAGCCTTCTTTTAAGAGTTTCTGTTACGACTACTTCAAGAGAGTTTTGTTAAACTTCTGAAAGCAACAATATAGGAAGACATTCACTACTTAGAAACCTCATAAGGAGATGTGAAATACAGAACAGAAACAGATATTTTTATCTTGACAAAGGTAGATGTTTGAAAAAACACATTAATTTTCAGAAAAAAAGCCAACTGGATTTCTGGACAAGTGTCCTGCTGAGATCCTGTATAAAAATTTCATATCAAAGGAAATAATTTTAATGTCTCAAAAAAGACTGGTCACATAAAGACCTGGTTTCTGTATTAGTTTTACCAGTGGAAGCTGACATGACTGCTGTGCAGTGAAAGTAAGGAAATATGAGAGTCATGAGAGAGAACTTCCAGTAGTGAAAGAAGAGTTTTTCCTATCTGCTCAAAGACACAAAACTGTACTACAAAGCTTTAAATCTGCCCAGGAGTTTTTTCAAACACTTAGGGTATTTAGGTCTAAGAGGTTTTTTTAGCCCTAAACTATGGCTAAAACTGTAGATTGCAGAGCTGTTATATATTTAATTACTTTGCTGTGCAATTCTTCTAATAGAACTGAGGGAAAGGTTCATTTTATTGAACTTGTCAAGCTTGTAGAGAAGTGACTTTGGGTGATTACATTAGTCATATATGCTTTCTCTGAAGTAAATGGACAAAGATAGACACCTTCAGAAGGCAATTCATTCTACCCTAGGTTAGCTGTGTAAAGCTGTTTGGATGAATCACCTTTTGACAGTATCTGTCTCTCTTATCTCTGTTTCAGAAGGCATCTAGTTAGCTTCAGATGGCTATTAAACTTTCAACTCGCTCTTTTTAGGCAAAATAAACTTTACTAATATTTATATACAGCTGTCATAAATAAGTATATGAATAAGTATATATAGGATGTGATTTTTAGAGTTCTTAAATGCATTATTGACCCAGAACTGAAAACAATCTCTCTGATTCAGAAGGAATATTTAAAGTCCTAATAAAAACCAAATGGAGCCAAAAAATCATTAAAAAAACAAAACCAAAACCAAACAAACCAAAACACAAAAGGAAAAAAAGGCTTAGTGTCAGTGCACTTACCAATTTTTGTAAAATGGTAAAACTCTAAATCTCTACAGCTTTAACGTACCTGTGTCTGGGATCCTTGGTCAGACAGAACTCTTTCCAGTCAAACCTGGTTCATAAGACTTAAACTTCATGAGTTTGCCTATTGCTATGGAGTATCTACAGCTGTAGATAATCAGCGTAGCACTTACACTTACATTGCCGTGATGTCTGGCTTTCCAAAAAAAAGAGAACTGCAAAACTGCAGGTAACACGCACTATGCGAGTATTTATATAAAATTTAAACTTAGAGCAGTAGGAAGAGCTGAGTCTCAAAAACACAGATGAAGATGAAGGAAGAAAGAAACAGCCCTCTGTAAGCAACCAAAAAAATCTGGTTTAGTGAACCAGATGAGAAGTAATTAAGACTGCATATCCATATTAATTTACATGTAATAGTGTCCTCTTTCCACTTTCAACAGTAAAAGTTCAATTGCATTGGAGAATGGCACTGTCCTCCTTAATATTTGCTTAATGTTATTGGAACAGGACAAATGCAGCAAAAGGAGTATTACTTAATTTCCTGCAATGACTCGATTTTAGCCATCAGCGCGCTTGCAGCAGGCATGGGTAGAGCCCTTCCCAAATCTTCGTTCGCAAAGCCTAGCCATGATGATGATGATGACAATGACTCGAAGTCAGAAAATTCCAGTTCTGTTTGTAGATTTTGAAACAAATTCTGTTCTTTTTTAGAGGATCAATTGATCAGTACAGAAAAGTTACATTTTTACACCTGAGGAAATGCTTTGTCGGGACCAGTCTGTGGTATTGTCTACCGAAATGCATCTGTGGCAGTCAGAAATTGTGTTTGATTACATATTCACATTTTACATTCACATAATTGATTTTTCTTTGTCAATTGTATGCATATATCTCTATCCTAACCTCTTTTTGTCAGTTTACTGGCACGTACAAAGACTTTTGATTTTTCAAATACTAATACTCCTGTAAGAATACGAATCCCTTTTCATAAACATTGAGCTATTCATCAACAGAAACTTTTCAAAAGCAGGTATTGCAGTTAGAGGAATTCCCCCTCTTTAACACCATCATCAGCCAGTGGAGCAGAAAATGACCTTAAATCCTACTTTCCTCTTTTGAAGCTACACTACCTTTGATGTTACACTGAAAGATAAGAGAAAGGGATGGTACTTCCACAGTATAAAACTGAGTGAGGTTGCATAGGAGTGCAGGCAAATAGGCTGGGAGGAAAAATGGACTTGAAGACTGTGGATAGCATACAGAGTCTTTGCTGATTTGGGCTGCTAAGTCAGTAGTCATGCTGACATGGATCCCAATCCAAACCTATGCATAACACACATGACCCCTTGCCAGACCAAGATCCTGATAACTGAGTCTGTAAATGAAGTTCTGCTACTTCTGAGTCACTGAACAGTAAAACAAAAATGGCAGGTGCCCAGGCTGGCTCCAAATCCATATCACACACTAATCCTACACAAGTGACCTCTGCCACCTAGTACATGGATGATAGGGGCATACTCTATCACTCCCATACACAAAATTAATGAGTACACGTTGGTCCCCAGAGGCTGGAATCCAAACCTAAATTGTAATCTCATCAGTCCTTGACAGATTTAGATCTATTTTCATCCAGCTGCTGCTATCCCTTACTATGTTCTGACAATCCACAGTCGTCTGCTTTCCAGCTATAAGCTGTTAGATCCTCTTAAAAAGCAAGTCTCCGGTCCAAACCAACTCCAAACACAGCCATGTAGCCTTATGATTAGAGTTTTCTTGCTAAAATTTGAGTACTGTCTTGGTCTTTACCCTCCTCCTAACTCAGCAGAAGGAGCCATAACACAGGGATCTCTATTAACCCCTGTGCTAAACCAGCCACACTGTCCTAAATTACATAAATCCTAAACATATTCTAGTATTGGAAATGAAGCATTCACTCAGCACAGAGTTTCAAAGGAATTTAAAATTTTATCAGCATTTTCCAGAAAACTAGGGATGCCAATTTATAGTCACAAATCATCACAAATATTTAATAGGGATTTATTTATAGAGGATGCATTTTTTTCAGATTACATAAATTGTTTAATCCAAATACCACTTCATATTGATATATAATATTATGGACATTGTACAGGGTGCAGAAATCTGATGGGTATAATAATCCTGTGAAGGCCTTCAAGTGGCCTTTCCATGAATGATTGGAGGAAACATAGGAAACTTAACAAAAGCAGAACTGGTGTTAATAGAAGAAATATCTACTCCTTACTCCTTAGTTTAGGAATCAAATCAGTTTTATCTCTTCCCAGCTGATTATGTTATCCTCCTAAGTTTGATCAAACTGCTTATGTCGACAAAGATTGATTGCTAGTTAAATATCACATAAACTAATAAAATGATACCTGAAGTTCATCCAGTTGTCTCTATTAGAAACAATAATCTCTGATATAAACACTACTTGGAAAGATTATATTACTCAAATTCTTCAAAAGCTACAGGAAGTTTTAATAATATCTTGACAAAGCAGTGAATCTCAGTAGATATGTAGTGAAACTTAAGGTGACCTTGTAAATAGCTTATATAAAACATCTTATAAAACTGTTTTTTCCTGACATTCTACTTTTTTCACCATTTGCTGTCAGGTTACATCCAGCGGAATGAAACTATATGAACAGCCATCCTTCAAATACTAAGTTACAATGTTTTTCCTGCCTCCCAGGGCATGAAATAGCTACCCACCACCTGCTGCTCACAGGTTGGTTTGTCAGGTTGCAAGTCAGAATTGGTACACACTGATTTTTTTAGTACCCTAAACTATATTATATCTTTGTAGAGCTTAGGATAGCCCCTGCTGCCCTGTGCAGGCCTGCAAACATCCCTAGAACTAAATTAAAGTGAAAAAAATTCTAGACTAGACTGTGTGTGTTTGAATTTTACCATATGTCATGCAAGGACTTTGAATGAAAATTGTGTATTTGGGGCAAGTAACAAACCAGCCAAGGGCATATTCATTAGCATCTGCAGCTGAAATTAGTTTGGGTTCATTGATTCACTGTTTTTAATGAAATAATGGTGTGCAGCTATTCAGACTTACAAACAAATACTTTTGTTTTAAAAAAATGATGACAGATAGAAAGGACAAGAAATTGTTCAAGGAACTTTGTCTTAGGCGACATCCTCCAAGTTAACCCCAGACAGGCACTTAACCAGGTATGTTTTCCCTTTTTTAATTATTATTATTTGCAATCAATTAAAATAGCAATAGTATCTGTTTGCTTAATTTTTTTGAACACACAAGCTGAAAGTAAGTACTAAATAAATAAGACTCAACCTATATAAGCATTGGGAAAGCTTTCAAGCTCCTTTTTCTCATCACTTTTCACTTGATGGAAAGAAACTAAATTCTTTGACCTTGGGTTAGCTATCATAAAATGTAATCAAAATTCTTTAAGCTGAGAATAAAATACATTAAATAGGTTAGCAAGCTAAGTTTGCCCCATTTCTACAATGTATCATGTCCTGAAACAGGTCATATTCCCATAAGAATGAAAATAAAAACTATTTTTTTGTAGAAAAATACAGGTAGTGTTAGTGGCAAACTAATCATAAGACCTGCTGCTATTTTTTAGAAGCAATAAAAAAAATTTATTAAGTTCCACAAGGAAGGGTCTAGCTAAAACTCAGACAGATTTGCAGAAACTGAAAATAATAATAAAATTTTAAAAAGCCTTAAATTCTATTTCTGTTTTAAGAAATTCCTTATGTTGACATGACTTGCTTTGTTAGAAAAAATATTTTTAATGACACATTTACCCCACTAGCAGCTACCAGTCCAGCAGCAGTGGCCATCCCCAGAAGCTGGCACTCTGGCTGTTTTTGCCCTTTGCATCACTATTTCTGCTGACTTCTTTTTTTTGTTTGTTTGTTTGTTTTGTTTTGTTTTTACCCTTAAAACTTTTTATTTATTGACATGACTGTCAAAAAAAGTACTGCAGATATTGATTTCTGCAGGAGAGCAGAGAAATCTGGTAGATCACTCAGATTTGCAAACACACACCAAAGGTATTAAGTGGTGTTGTTGGGGAAACAACAGGAAAACTGGATACAACTCCATCTTTTTCATTAAAAGAAACACGACAAAGAAACACCCCAACCACAACAACTAACGGAGAAAAAAACAACAAAGAAAGCAAAAAACATCAAATGGCTATACCCTATTGTCAGCAGAGATGTATATCAGCATAATGGAAACCAAAGACTCTGTACTCTTGACTGTTAACTTTTTTCAAAAGTGATTTAGGAGATTCATTCATGTGATTTGATAACTGCACAAAGTAAGCAAAAAAAAAGAGTACTGCCTATAGTTCAATTAAAAGCTAATACAGAATGGAATTAAAATGAAGAAAACATTTAGCCATGCAAGTTAGATGTTTCCTTTGCTAAACAACACAAAACCTTAGATGGTCACCGAGCAGAAGCAACTGTGGCTGGATAAAATGACACTCCACCTGGTGTCCTTGTGTTCTCTGTGTAGTCATTGCTTATAAGATTGTCAAATATTCAAAATATTGTTTCTCCTGTATTGGAGGATTGTAGTGGGTGTGGCTGAGCCAGAATTTGTTTCCCCAGAGGAGCCCTCACAGTGTTGTGCTCTGCATTGGTGTTGATAACACACCCATATTTTGGCTACCACTGAGCGCAGCGCTGTTCAGTCAAGGGCAAGATCCTGGGAGGGGACACAAAGAGGCCAGCTGACCCACACTGACCAAAGGGGATATTCCATACCATATGACGTCAACCCAGATATAAAAGATGGGGCAAGAAGCAGAAGGGGCAGACACTCATCTCCGATGGTTGCCCACTAACATCCAACACACAAGTAGGGGCCCTGCTTCCCAGAGACACGGACGACCATCACTGCACATGGGAATTAGAGATTAATTGCTGCTTCTGCTTTTGCTTTTGCTTTTTCTTTTTGTATAAATATAAACTGCCTTATTGTAACCCACAATTTGTGTTGGGTTTTTTTTTATTTCCACCTTATTCTTTTCCCTGTCCAGCTGGGAAGGGGAGCAATAGAGCAGTGGGTGGGCACCTGGCATTCAGCCAAGGTGAACCCACCACAAGGATAAAACTCAAAAGCAATGTTGAAATTGTCAGTACACTCATGAGATCTATAGGAATGAGTGTTACTCTATATAGTTTAAATAAAAATTTTTGTATCAGTTCCTATTTCTGAAATTCAGCTGGCATGAGAAATTCATTTTTATAATACATATTAAATTGGTATATTTTTCACCAAACATAACTTTCTGTGACCTTATTGGGCAATATTTATTTATTTTCCATGCTTAGGGTTTTTTATGTTTTCTGTCAATGTTGAGATCACAAATAATTCTATTTTTAGCACTGGTGCACATCCTGTTCATTCATAAATATATTTTAAATTTATTATGGTTTCATTGACACATATATTCATCTGAAAAGCCAAAACCAAACAAGAAGCCAAGCCCCAACAACAGCAAAAAAACCCAAACCAAACAAAACACATGAAATCCCAGGGATGCAATAGGAGAAACTATTTTCTCCGGCTGAAACTGATTGAGAGCATCCCCTTTATAAAAATGAAATGCATTTCTCTGGATGCACTGATGTTTCACCATTTGTCCAACATCTCAGATTTACTCTCCCAGATAACTTCATATTTCACCCCACAGTCCCTAAAGGAGCATCACTTTAAACAGGACCCCATGGAAAAACGCACTTCAATAACATCTAAAGGTCTTACGTTTAGCTCCAAGGGCCTCTAATCTAAATGAATGATGTGCCTATAGAGTAAGCTGCATGTATAGTTATGGAAATAGGGAGAAGCAAATGTAAGGGAAGGAATGCTAAATAGAAAATAAAGACAGAAGAAAAAATAAAGAGAAAATGGACTGGAAAGGAGAGCTAGAAAAAATGAAAGTAAAGAGGAGGGGTAAAAAATAATAGCACCTCCAGAATGATGGCAATAAAGATGGAGGGATTTGCAGATAAAGCCAGAAGATGCTGGCAGCCATCTATCTGTCTGCCTTGATGAAACAGGTATTGGAAATTAACTCAGGAACCCTATGAATTGCATTCAATCCATGCTCTGGGCTAAGCACTTGTCAATTTTAGCTGCTATTGCAACCTATTACTTACAGACTACATGGCTGGCAAGTTAATGACACTAGAGAGTGTTAAAGAATAGCAGCATAAACTGTGTACAGTGATGCTTGTCACAGTCTGAGCATATCTTCTCACTGTCCAATGTGAAAACTGAAATCCCAACTTTTGCTTCCTCGGTGAGTACTTAACCTCATATCACATTATTTCATATAGGAGAAAAGTACATACCTGAAGAATTAATCAATGATCTGCCTGTCTACAAAAAGCTTTCACAAAGGTTTTTCTGAGCATTGTAAAAAAGTGCTTTGATTAAAATTTTCTTGAACCTTCTTCCCCCTCCCCAGGGGATAATCCACTCTGAAGCAGAGCTCTGGAAATGGACAATTTTTTTGAGGATGCTGATAAAAAAGTAGGCAAATATGCCATCCCTATAAAATTGTGGCCTCTTATTTATAAAATGTACTTCTATTTCGTGGATTGGGATGTCCCACCTGATTAGTGCTTGATTATTTAGCATTCAAAACAACCTTCCAGGGAACATTCATTTTATTTTATATCTACAAATACATACATTAATAGTTGTGCACTTAAATAATGCATCTTTTTAGAAATATACCCACACAACATACTGGAACTGCTTTATTGTATTTTTCAGCTGATAAGCTTGTCTAAGGAAGTGAAATACTTTAATAAGCAAGCACATTCAGAGTAAATGTCAGACACTGTGATCCTGTGACTAGCAGCTGCTGGTGCTGTTGGTGGAGAGAGAGAGGGAGAGAGAGAGAAAGAAGTACAAGTACCAAAAAAACCACAGTGAATGCCAAATTAGAACAAATGTTTGTCGAGTAAAAAGGGCAGCTTTTTGCCTGATGGAAGAGATTTAATTAGAAAAGTCGCAGAAAGAATCTGTCTTGAAAGTACCAGATCCATTTCCTTTGCATAACCTAATGAGCCTCATTGAACTTTGCAAAGAATTGTTGAACCAACAGTACAAAAGGAAAAAACAAAAGTACAAATCTGCTGCAGCATCGCTCAGAAATAAACTAACCAATTATCAATCCGATGATCTATCCCAGGAAAGGAGTAATATGACACATTTGCTTACTATTTTTCCTTCCATTGGAGTGAACAATGGACAAATAAATGCTTACAGAAAGAAATTACCTTTGTACGTTGTTTCTCTTTTACAGCAGACTATAAGCTCAAAATTTAAATCACTTTTTGGATGTGCTAAGTCGCTTACGTGGTACATTATTTACCCAGTTTGTTGTCTAATTCTATTAAGGTGGGGTTTTTTCCCCCTAACAGCTACCATAACAAAAACCTATTAAGGAACATAGTATTTTGCATTAGACAAGGGCATCTTAACTGTATAAAAGAACACAGTAAACAAAACTTTTAACAATGACAAAACAATTAAATTAAAAA
>VWZG01013406.1:89576-102647 GCA_013396735.1 Grallaria varia | reverse complement strand
AAAAAAAAAAAAAAAAATCCTTTAAATGCTTTTAGATAGTTTTATGCTTCATTGGTATTCTTCATGTGCTTCTCTCCTTGTTTTTCCCTTTCACAGCATATCCATGTTTGGCACAAAGCTGCAGGCCTGGAATTCAAGTGTACAGCATGTATGGAATTGAATCATAAAGCACTTATACTCCTATTCCAGCAATTAATCAAAAATCCTTTTTTTTATCATAAGACAGACAAACAAAAAGAAGATGCATCAAACACAAACAGAAAAGTGAAAAAATTAAGAATTAAAGATCCGTAGAAAATTCATGTTATATGGATTTTCAAAACAGAAAAGACAAGCCTTTAAGAGGTACTTTTCCACATTTTCTTTCAGTGCAACTTTGCTTTAAGGTTTTGGAATTGAGTGTTTCTGTATGGGTTTCTCAAAAGGCTCATTGAAATCTACGGAGGATTTTCTTTCTGTATATAGGATGTCCTTTTCAAAGGACTGGGAAGTATGGATAAAGATAGGATTTTAAAGTTTTGGTATACATAAAAATCAAATGCTTATCTTAACAGGAAGTGCTTTATTTAGCTAACAAAAAGCATTCAGTGTACTTCGTGGAGATGCTCCTACTAAGGGAGAGTAAGGAGGAGTATAGTTTGAGTTCATGCTTCCCCTCTTTTATAGTAAAGCATGCAACATTTTATAAAAAGATTCTTTTAATAAATGTGGTTTCAAATACTAAAAAAAAATTTTGACTCTACAAATATGCACTTCTTTTAGACTATGGGTTTATTTTTATGCAGATTCAGAAGATTGTCAGTGTTTGTACTAATACTCAAGAAAGGAGTACAAGCAAACACCTCATCTTCCCTATTACTGCCCTTTTTCCACTGTCATCTGCAGTATCTTATATATGCATAGTATATTAAAGACAGTGATTTAACTTGGGTTAGGGGTTAGAATATACATTTTGGCTATTCATTCTTACAGAATGTACACAAGTAGATAATTCTGGCAATAAGAGTAAAAACTTTTTAAGGTTAAAAGATATGCCTGATCCCTGAAGATGATAAAACACAGATTACATGGAAAATCCATGGTTCATATGGATATGGAAAAAATTGTTGGAACCATGGTAACATTACACAAACTACTCCCACAATGTCATAAACAACAATATGTCAGGTTAATGGGGGTCAAAGTAGCAGAAATATGAAGCCATAATAGTGTTAAAATCTAAAATACTTTCTTCTATTTGCAGAAGAGCTTTTTTTTTTTTTTTAACAATATTGTTTTGCCTTCAAATGGAAAACTACAGATAAGTAACATCTCCTAAATATCATCCTTCTGAGGTTTGGACCTTTCTGCAGGAACACAAATAGGTACAGTTCTAAAACATCTACTGGTTATTTTTGTTCCATTGGCATTATTTACAGTTATTAATTACTGCTCTGTCAAGACCACGATGTATAGGAATACACAACGTGATCCAGCATAAATATTTCTCAAAGCTTCTTGATCATCAGTATATACAAGCTGTCCAAAAGCTAGTAAGGATAAGAAAGCAGTTTGTATAGGCTAAGTTTAAGACTGGTTTAATACTTTGTGGGATTGTTATGTCACTATTCATTTAGGTCATGTCTTCCAGTAAAAAACATGAGAACCCTTGATAGTCTCTCTTACATTTGTTTCAGAGCCTGCTTAGCCTATTGGTTGCAGAGAATAACAGTATACCAAGGATACACAGATTTTTATTTGTGATGGTAGTGAAAAAGATTATTTATTTCTGCTATGGTTATGATGAAAATACTCCCGGGATTGTAATTTTTTTTCAGTACACAGATACTTAATAAAACCATTGCTGACCTACTGGGTTACAAAGGGAGCCAGGCCTCTAGTGCAGTATTGCATCGCAGGAATAGCAACATTGCAAAACCACAGAAGATTCCAGTGGGTCTGCTTTCTGTAGGAAACTAGGAAATCATTAAGCTTTCAAACTCTTTTTATTTTTATTGGTAAATAAGAATCTTTGCCTGGATGAAGAGATAATCTGATTAAGCATTATCTCCAGTGTCCTGTGTTGTAAGTCAAGACCATTTCTACATTCTTGTATGAATGATACCAGAAATTAATTGCTACCCAGAGAGATAGCATTTGGAGGATGTTATCTTTAGACAGACTGCAGTCTCTGATAATGAGTCTGGAGGAGTCATTACCATATTGGGTAGCTAACTGATGAGTTCCTGTATAAATCCTGATCAGACTTTTTCTGAATAATGTTCATATGCAGGTTGATACTGCTTAAGATTCCACCTTAAAAAAGCTCAAAAAAATTACATTAATGGGAATCTTGTTTACTCCACTGGAAGATAACTCATGCATTTCAGTGTTAACTAGTTTAGATTTTTTTTCTGTATTTCTTCTTTCTCCTATGCAGCATTAATGTTCACCTGGAACTGTGGTCAATATTAAAAAGCTGGCATTCACTGGGTCTGCTGTATTACTGAATACAGATACCATAATACTCTATGTTAAGGAAAAATAAAAAGAAGAGACGCATCCCATATGATAAACCCATGTGGGATTTTTTCCGGAGCAGAAAACCTTTTCAGGTCTCATCTCTGCCTTGACCATCTCTGATGTGTCCTACATTTGCACTTGGATGTCACACAGCTAAGGTACACTCCAGCTCCCCTGGCAGCCTAGTTGCAGTGAGGAGAGAAGCTGGATGGACAGACTTGTAAGAAGTTCCACTGTACCCACATTAGTTCCTTTATCTGGTTAACTGAGAAGACCATAACTGTGGAGCTAACCATTCCTTTACAGTCTATATACAGGTTGTACCTGCCAGCATCAAAGACAGAGAAATTACATCACTCTATTTATTGTCAAAAATAGTGACTTAAATGTAAAACTTTGAGTCATATTTATAACATAATAGATACCTAGGTCAAAACAAGCTGTAGAATTGATTCAAGATTGGTCTTTTCAAAATTTGCTTTCAATGTATATATTTACCCTAATAGAACTAGACTACAGTTTTGAACATATTTTCAGTATCACAAAAGATGGTCATCTTGCTATTTGAATCAAATCTGCAAGATATTATTTTTATGAAGTATGTGAAAAATGTATTATTTTTCTGTACGTACAACTATTTCCTTATGATTTAAGTGAGGTAAGCTGTTAGACTTATGACCGAATCAGCAATTTTTATTCTATGTACCTCTCACTACTATAAGTTTCTTTCATTTGCCTGGTACTGAAAATATTTATGTTGACCACCAAGCTACCTCTGGTCAGTCACAAAAAGTTTAAGTAATATTTTATCTCTTCAATTATTTACAATCTTACATGGCTCACCATTCCTAAACCAGTATGTCACCTTTTTTTTTGTTTTTCATGCATGGCCACAGCTTACAATGAACTTGCAATAGTTCTTTATGCCTCTGTGAAATATACCTGTAATTTTCCTTCTACTTTTTTAAAAAATGGAAGCCAAACTGGAAGCATATGAGGTGTGATAAATTGGTATACTTTTTGTTACCAAGGAATGTGAACTATTTTCTCTACTGTATATTTAGCTGCTTTTGGCTTTGAACTTTTGCACTTCAATCAAAGTGCAATTTTGAACAAAGCTGGGTTTTAACTTTTATGGGAGGCTGAGCTAGATTTCCTTTTTTCATAGTAGATACCTTTAAAGAGAGAAAACATCAGCAGAGAAAACCTCATTATCAGACATGGATCAAAAATATATATCAAAAATAACCAAAGGTACACATGTATGCATATGTGTTGCCAGGAAATGATTACACCTTTGTGTCATAAAAGCAGTGATTGCAATTAATGTTTAGAGACTTGTTGTTTTTGTATTGTATTCCTTCCCCTTAAACTTTTGCTCTTCCTGCTGCCACCATTGAGATAACAGCAGGAGCACCAGCAGAGACAAAACACCAACTGGCTGCTGTTGTCATTGCTTGAGTTAGGGCATCTGACCACCACAAAAAAAAAAAAAAAAAAAAAAAAAAAAAAAAAAGACCACAACCANAAAAAAAAAAAAAAAAGAGCCAGTAACTTTCTAAATATAAAGTGAAAAAGTACCTGAAAAACACATATTGACTCAGTTACTTCTTGTTTTGATGAAGTTAATGGATTTGAATAATCCTGAAGTATTATTGGACTCCTACTATGCTCTACAGTTCATTTATATGCTACATATAACTGCTATTTGCCATGTTATTGTGATGCCTGGAGCTATCTGTTGTCTTTTCCACTTATTGTCCTTTTTCATTTGATCATAATTTCCATGTTGAATAGGATAACATTTGACATTGGGATGGCTATTCTAATAACTAGGCACTGGAAATTTTATGTATGCCACATTAATTCTGTTTCTCCATAAATTTGCAGTACAAACTTGCAAAGCTAACCTCACAGTATTAGGCAGTTTAGGGGAAGGAGCTGGCTGGCTATTGTCATGTTTCCTGATTTAAGAGAAATTATTTTCCTTTCTTCCTACCACAATACAAGACTGCAAAATGACCTATTTATCTTTTATTGTCCAGCTCCTAGGAGACAGGAGGTGTAGGCAGGGTGGAACTTGTTTGCCCAGTTTACGGATTTTTTCTGCCTTGTCTCCTGTGGAACAACAAAAGAATGAATGCTGCTGGGATACGCATCTGCCCCATTGTTCACCACTTATCATACCCTCTGGAATTAAACTGGTTTTGTTACAGAAGTGAATTCACAAGACTTCAATAAATGAAATAAGACACTGAAACTGAATTCTAAGGAACAAAAAATTATGTACTGCTTCAAACCATAGGAGAAGGGGAAGGGGAAGGGAGAAAAAATCAAACTGTGAATTTCACCAGGTTTGTCTCACACACTTCTTCCCCTTCCTATACCAGCTCTGAGCATTTGATTTATGGGATAGATACATTTTTTAATGAAGAAATTAAAACAAAACAAAACAAAACAACCCTCCAAAAACTGAAAAAAAAATAGTCATTTGTAAGTAGATGATAGAATAAGATAGTCAAGTGCTCTTTTACAGACAAACTCTATGCTATTCCCATTCTCTGGGTAAAGAGAATGAGAAAATTTAAAAGAAAAGAAATCACTTCCTACTCTCTGAGGTTCTTGGAAAACTGAGCATTGAATGGAACTAAAAAGCATTTGCTACGAAGATGCATACAGATAGCCATCTCTTTCTTATTTATTTTAAAACATTACAGATGCATTCAGAAGACAAGTCATCAGTCAACAGTGACAGTCAACATGAAAATGTATAAGAATAAATTGGGCTTTAATTTTTCTTGACTAAGTATAGACATCTATCATAACTAATGCACTTCTAATAGCACAGCATTTTTTTCCATTTAGTAATCTCATCTATTTTGTTGTGTGTCTTAAACCTAATTAGAAAGTAACAATCCTCACAGTTATAAGGGGTAAGGCAATATTTCTTTTGACCAATGTAGGTGAAATCTACTGCAATTAAAGTTATGGCAAAGTTTACACAAGAACAGAGAGATCATATCTTTGCTAAATAGTCTGTGAAGTCCTCCTACTTTTGGTACTTAATTGCTGGTGTCATGCTTGTAATAGCGGCATCTGTGCACACTCAACACTCTAATGGGCAGCTCCTACAGGACTAATGAATTTTAATTGATAGTGTTTAGCGTGGCTTTTCGTTTGTGGCTCTTGTAAAGGAGGCTATGCCCTTCTGCTCTTCTGTCCCCAAGTGAGCTGCATCTCTGTTGGGGAGCTCAAAGATACAGATGGTCAACAAAAGGTGAAGAATGCCAGAACTCCCTGGGCATCAGTTGTTTTTCAGTAAATATAAAGCTTGAATTGCTAATCAGCTTCCTTTTTTCCACCCAAGCTGTTTGTGCTGTGGGCTTAATGTTAATCTCTTTTCAAAAGATGACATATTCCTTTTCAATTTAAAATATGCTTCCTAAGTTGGCAAATCAGAAGGCGACTTTCTTCCCAACCTCCTCATAGGTAGTTTTAAATGTAGCATCCTTTGTCAAAGGCAAAATAAAAACACCTCATGGTGACACTTAATAATTTTACCCATTCCCAGAGTTTTGGCAAGGGACTGAAAACGAATATATCTTTCTAAAACTGCAGTTACCTGTCTATATGTTAGTTTCTCTGTACGTATGCTTCCTTTCTCACGTCAAATGTTCAGTCTCCACAGTAATAATTCCTTGATTTGTAGTTACAAAAAGATGCAATAGAAGGCAAAATTTAATTTATGGAAGTGTTACTGCATTTTGCTTAGTATAAAAAAGTTCTGAAAGGGGTGGGGAAGTAATTTGAAAAGACAATATGATTGGCATGAGTTTATTACTCAAAAATCTCTCCTTCAGGAACATCTGGATCTTTAAACAGGCAATACATCAGAGGCTACAAAGAGATATGCTATAATAAAAGTCAGGTTTATGTAGAAATTGAAAATTGCCCATGTCCTGTTGGCTAATTCACAGAGCTGTTTGTTAATAGTTTCAAGACAATTTTTTGCCTGCTTTCCTGTAACCTATCCACCTAAAATTAAAAATCAAGAAGTCGGAATGGGGGGATGTTGCTTGTAAGTGATGTCTCTGAACTGCTGACATCTGTAGTCCCTTTTTTGTTAAAAAAGGTCCAAACAAAACTAAACACAAAACCACAATGTCCCTCTCCTTTTAAGCATGATCCCATACTTTTTAAAAGACAAAGAGCTAAGGAACTTTTTTTTCTAGAAGATATATTAAATATATTAACTAGATATCATTATGAATGATTACTTCAAATAGTCATCATTTAGTATTTTACAGATGAAAAGAAGATTAAAAGAATTTAATGTGGTATTTGCCTGTTTGAAACAATATTTATATTACTTTCAAAAACTCATCTGTTATATCTTTGCCAAGACTGTTGTTCACACCATTGCTGAAGTACAGGAAGAAGTCATAATTCCAAATACATACATTCAGCTCTTTAAGAAGCTATGCTTTTTCATGTCTGGGTCCATTTCCTAGAAATGAGGCCCATGTCCATCAAACATGGGAAGTCGTTCACTGTGACTACTGGAAATAATGATATAATAAACTGCTCCAGAGGAGCTGACAAAAAGAAATTAATAAAATTAATCACTAAAATTGCTGTTTTTTCTTTGTATTCCAAGCTCAACAATTCAGATATGAAAGCATTTCTGTGAAGCTGTCACTATTCAATATCAAAGACATATCAGTTAAAGGTCATACAGTTTTATGCAAAAGATGTTCAGAATCTCATATCTATTGACTTCAACGTGCAAGTAAAACTTTCAAAACAGCCTTTAAGAAAGATAATTATATAATTTATAATTTTAAAGAGCAGAACTCAATAAATCAGTCAGAATTTGGTGGGTAACAAGAACTGCACAAAAGTTGGGGAAAAATTCCCTATCAGCTTATGAAAGTTTTGTGGTGGGTCTGGCTGAGCCAGAATTTGTCTCCCCATAGGAGCCCTTACAGTGCTCTGCATTGGTGTCGATAACACACCCATATTTTGGCTCACTCACTGTTCAGTCAAGGGCGGGATCCTGGGAGGGAACACAAATAGGCCAGCTGACCTGCACTGACCAAAGGGGTATTTCATACCATATGAAGTCAACCCAGATATAAAAACTGGGGCAGGAAGCAGGAAGGGGAGGCACTCATTGTCTCCGATGGCTGCTTGCTAGGACAATTAGGAGCCCTGCTTCTCAGACGTGGCAGGCCATTTGCTGCTCATGGGAAGTAGAGATTAGTTGTTGCTTCTGCTTTGCGCACGCGCACCCTGCTTTTGCTTTTGCTTTTCGTATCAATGTGCACTGCCTTATCGCAACCCACGATTTTGTGTTGGTTTTCTTTTTTCTTTTTTGTTTCCACCCTTACTCTCTCCCCTGTCCAGCTGGGCAGGGGAGTGATAGAGTGGTTGGGGGGGCACCCGGCATTCAGCCACGGTGAACCCACGACAAGTTTTTAGAGAAGTTAATCTTCCACTGTGTTTATTCATATATGGAGCCATATATCTTAATAGTTTCTGGCCGTACAAGCTTGCTTTAGAGGTGTAAGACAGCTGTAAAAAAAAATTAACTAGCTGGTGAAATAAGGCTTACACTTGTTTTGAACTGTTGTTTTTTTTCTTTAGTGCCAAGTCTCCAGATCTCAACCATAAATGTGGACAAAGAACTTGATACTTGTTTATATTCTAGGGAATTATCTTCCCAAGAGAATTCGGTATATAGCAGAGAGTTAAAGGACTGTTTCTGAGTATTCACAAGATAAAAGTCTCTTGAAACAGTATTGAAAGACATATTTTTATTCAAACACAAACATTATGTGTTTGCTGTGATCAATTAACATCAAGCACACGGTGCCTGGAGTAAGCCACTCACTACAGACCGAGATTTCTAATTCAGGAATTGTCTGTGCAGAATTTCATATGAAATGCTAGATCTGTTAAAAATGTTTTCTGTAAGCCTGCTTTAATATCTTCTGTGCCCAAGAGGATTGGTAACAATATGTGAGGATCACAGCTGAGGTGATCAGACCTTTCTGTTACCAAACAAACTGCAGTTATTGCATTTGTAGAAATGGCACTCCATTTATCAAGCGAGTTAGAATGCCAATAAATGGGCAGGTGAAAAAAGTACAAAGATGAGGTCAATGAATGATGTACAAAAAGCCAAGTGAGTGCAGCAAAATAATCCCCAATGCAGCTGAATGCTAAAAAGTAAGGTACATGGTAGGTTTCATGGCAGCATACCAAGCAAATAATCTCAAAGAGCCGAATTTATTAAAGAATTATGTATGTCACCTTCAGATGAGGTTATATTCAATTCCCTGATCATTGTGCAACACATGGGGGAAAAAAATGTTCTTATTTAACTTGGAAAATGTTAAAAATATTTCTATAGGAGGCAGATGCAGTACATTAGATCATCATCAGATTGCTATGTATTGTTGTTAGATACACATACATAACACATACACATATAGAAACACACAAGTATATAAACCACAAGGTATCTGAATAAATTTGCAGATAGCACAGAAGTCTGGGAAGCCTATCAAACCTGCTCAGAGATTATGTGCTCACCATGAACAAAATATGGGCACAGAATATGAATATGCAGTGGGGATATTTTTCAAAGATGACCAGTTATTCTGAAAAAAAATAAAAAAATCCAAAGCTTTCTATTATAGTTACATCAATAGAACAGCTCCCTGGCAATGAGGGAACAGCCCCATTCCCAGCCCAGCCCTTTTCCTAATCAGATAGCTCTGTATCCATTTCTGCATGCTTATGGCTGCACATTAACTCTTCAAGCAAGCCACAATAAAGAACTAAACCAGCAGAAAACTATTTGCATTCCCACTCCACCCGCTTTATTTCTGGTGATATGGGAATACGTGACATATTTTAAGTGTGTTTTACATTTCTGAATCTTCTCATGATATGATCAGACATCCAACACAAGACAAGCATGAAGGGTGTAGCTACTCCTATAGTCCCCATAGTGGGAGCTCTTTGTTAAATTGTGATAGCTGAAAGACTGCGCTTAACTCTGAGATCTTCTGCAAAGGAAGAATTCTACTTGAATTCACTCGAATGACTACTACCAAGACCTTGTTAAGTCCTAAGCGTAAAGTACCAACACTAGGCAGAAAAGGCCTCAATAGAATGATGAAGGACTAAAGAAAAATAAAGGGGAGAAAGGTCATATTTAATGGAGATGGTTGTTTTGATTTTCCATTAACAGACCCCCTGTATAAAAATTGTGCACCATCCTTTCTCAAAGAAAGTGTAGTGTGTACACTATTTCAGTTGTTATTATAATGATTATAAAGAACTAAGTTTCAATACCATTTGCTTTCACATGCATTTCTTCCTGTGCTTCAGTAGGAAGCTGTCTGTATCTTGTCAGGTAGCATTTTTGCAGCCTCCTCTAGATGTTCTACCATTAAAAGGCAGCCCTTTTTTAAACTAAGAATTAGCCATTTGTTATTCTAACTACCAGTGAAACAACTCGGTATCAGAGCCCCTGGCAGGTTTTCTACCAGTGACTATCACCTGCTATTTCAGTCTCCTGTAAAGGGGTTGCATGCTGTAAACAGTTTCTTGGCAGATCGCCTTTCAAGGCCCAGTGCCAGGGGTTTACCCCAGCCTTGTTCTAAGCCTGGACCCACAGGTTCACTCACAATCATGAGGGTGGAAGTTTGAAAGGCACTGGTATTATTTAAGGCGAAAGTTTAGTTTACTTTAAACATTAAAACCAAACAAACATAATGAAATCCACTGCAATGGTAACTTCATGCACACTTATGTTGAGCAAATGTATTGATCACCCTTGGCTAAGTTGTACTTTAAGATGTTGTAAACCTTGTTAATACAGTATAATAAATAAAATGGGGAAGGGTTAAGTGCATGATATTAGATCAGCATATTCTGCAGCACAGATATGAAATAGCTCAGGGCACTTCCTTCCTAAAGGAGCATTAACTAGCTTCTATATCTTAGTCCAGTGATCAATAGAGGGTTTTAGTTTGTTCTAGTTCTCAGTAACAGGATGTTATCTAATTCATATCCTACCCATTATCACTAAAAACAAGGGTAGTGTAAATTAGCATACCTCCACTGTCTCTAAGAGAACCCTTTTGAGATGCTCTGGGCCAGACCTCTGTTAGGGTATCTGATTCCCCAAATTTCTTGGTGAGAGAAAAGAATTTTTAGGGTCACAAAGGAAAAATTGTACAAAACAGCTTCTCTGCAAGCCGGTAGAAATATTTTCTTCAAATGGCATGAGCTCAAAGTCAAATAAATGGAGCGTTTTGGTGTGCAGAATTTTGGGAGATGAACATTTTACATTTCACATTTCTAGTTTTCTTCCCTTTCTCATCTGTTGTTTCTGTACATCCCACTCCTGGGATCTATCTTTTCTCTTCTCATGTCAGCTGTTCACTGGCAAGAAAAAGAACTTTTCCAAGTCCTTTGACTTCCCAAAGCTCTAGCAAGACATCCATGATGATGATTCTATGTGAAATACTATATACAAAGAGGCATTGGTGAAAAAAGTAGCATGATTCTGAGATTCTGTCCTTTGCTTACAATGTGCAATTTCCACCCACCTGTGGGGTCTGTTACTCCACACATTTTCGCATAATGCTATTGACTGAGGAGAAAATGACTCTTCATTTGAAATTACAAGGTTTCTTCTAGAGTAAATATAGGCAGATATGTATTCTATAAAAGTCTTTAAGAAGGAACAGTGTGACATGCAAAGATGATCAGTATCAGAATACAGATTAAAGTGTTCTTCACAAACACCCATGAGCCCACAGTAGTACCTGTTGACTCCTCTTCTGCTTTGCTTAATCCATGAGTCACACAAAGTAGAGACACCAAAGAGTCTGAAGCACCAGCCATGACCACCAAATCACCATAAGGCAGAGAAGGATGAGATAATGTTTTATATCACTGGCAATTTAGTAAGTCATAATTTCTGCACCATCCAGATATTAGCAGGGATGGTGTAATGTCGTATTAGCACTGCTCACTGACGGGAACAGAATGGAGTTATTCCTCACCTGGAGCAGAGCACAGGGGCATGGCACACTGTGTTCTTGCATCTGATAACAAATAAAACAGTTAACTCAGGTTTACCAGTGTGGCTTGATGCAGCATCAATATGCAGCCAAAAGTTTGCACAGAAATGCTGTGGCCTTGGTACACTGACTTCGATGGAGTAAATCCAAAGCACATTGGGGTAACTAAGTGAAGCGTCACAGTTTCATGGTGCTGAGACTGAGGAGCAACTGATATCATTTTTAACATACCATTTTGTTTTTTTAAATTGATTTTTTCTTGAGTAGCCTAATCATTATATTAATTCTGGAAACCTTCTTCAACAGGATGTTATTTCTATGTCTACCATCAGAACAATCGGTACAGACATTGAGCAAAATAGACACAGTTTGGAAGTGTGTGTTATGTTTTATTCAGTGGTATTTTTTCCACAAACAGTTAAAACAACTGTGTTTCAGTATCCAAGTACAAAGAATGAGCAATGCTTGAATGTAGATCCTTTGGGGAGAAACAGCAGCTTCCTCTGAAACCCATGGAGGAGAGAAAATGGGAGATGCCTTCATGACAATTGATGCTTTAGCAGGAAGAAGGCACAGACAAAAACTGGTAAGATATGGCTATCAGAAAGCCTGTAAAAATCTCATACTTGTACAATTACAAGGTAGTATTGCTGTGAAAGAGAATAAATCAATAAAGAGACAAAAGAAAGAGGAAAAAAATACTTCATTTGTTTCTGATTCTGTTGGTGCCAGTGTATATAATGCAGAAGCCTAGTAATTTCAAATGTTCATCGGCATCTTATTGGATTGTATCTCTTTAAAAAAATAAATAGACAAACAGTAAAGAAGGACTATAAATAAATAAATATATAAATACCAAATAGGGATCCATTTAATGCATTTTTACCAAGGCAACTTTATTTAGAAAGCTGTTTACCTTTCTGAAAAGCCTCATTAGGCATAAAAACAAAAAATGAAGTTGATTAATGTGCTCTAAATGCGATGTTCAAATTGTAATTTTCATATACGTAAGTGGATGCTTCTGCCATATTTTGTTTGATACTTTATAGAGTTAGCACTGTCCAAACCACTAATCAGTTTCTTTTTATGAAGACAGCTGCAGACGATCTTTTTAGAATGCTAATTTTCATTAGCTCCGTCACTCACTGAGCACTTGGGCCTTTCTCAGAGATAAGCTCACCACTCTAAACTAGGCCTGGAGAAATTCTGTTCATTTGGAATTCAGTTTTTTAGGGATTCTTTTTGGTTTGATTTGGTTTGGGTTTTTGTTTGCTTTTTTCAGTAGGGTAAGCTGTAAAGAAGAGGAAAGAGCCGCAGAAAACCCCCAAGTGGAGGGATTTAAAAGAAAAAAGTGGCTATAAAACAGGACCAAGGTAGTTTATATTTCTCTTTTCTCCCCTTTTTTTTTTTTTTTTTGGTTTTGTTTTGTTTTATTTTCATTTTCTGGTTTGGGGGGAAAAAAAAA
>VWZG01013406.1:60880-82671 GCA_013396735.1 Grallaria varia | reverse complement strand
AAAAAAAACAAAAAAACCCAAAACCCCAAACAAACCCAAACAAATAAAACCAAAACAAACAAACAAACAAAACCACAAACAAAACATGTCCCCTACCCTCCAAACTAAATTACCAGGAACATAATTTAGTGAACAATATTAATAGAGCACAGGTTTAGGGCAAAAACTGAAAAACAGTCCAGATGGGAAATTCAGAAAGTCAGGATGCAATTATACAAACTGGACTTTCATTAGGACACCAGAATTGGCATCATTTTTCTGGAAAAAGCAGTGGAATCTCTAAAGACCAAAAGTAGCATAAACAATGATTGTTCTCAGCATCTGCCATGCAATGTCCTTCCAGGTGCTCATGTGACATTGGCCTGATGGCAATTCAGAGGAAACTACCCATGAACCTCTATTGAATTATCAGTGAAACTGGGTGAAATATCGCCAAAAGAAGCTCAAGATGTGAAGGAAATCTGTTATAACTATTTCAATTAGTTTTTTCTTAGGCCGTCTGTTTAAGGAATACAAGGAATTATGCCAGTGAGCATGGTCATGGAGAGTTCAAGGCTGCTACATATTCTGAGGACAGATATTTGCACAAATATTTACACTATATTTGCAAGTCATTCTTCATAAGATTTTCAGGCATCCAAATAAGGAACAGGAACAACTCCATGCAATTTATGTAATCATAAACTACTGGTAGTGAAATCTTACTCAAGGCAAATACACTGAAGTCTGTTGACATAAGTTGATCAAACAATTCTCAACTACCAGACTTCTAAAAATCAAAGTCTACTTGTGGGTAATTTACAAGTAGGAAAAGGTCACGCTTTGTTGATAAATGATTCATTATACATAGTCTGCTCAGTACAGCTCATTCAGTTCATTAATAAGCAGCACAGATGACAATCTAATATTTTTAAATTTGCTTTTATATACACCCTTTCAGACCTTTAGCTTTTATTTCAAAGTTTCAGGAGCCCTCCTAGCTATGTTATTGATAAGGTGCCCAATGTTAAAAAAAAAAAAAACAAAACAAAAAAAATAACCAACTCTTTTTATCAAATCTAAGTCCTCCACCATTTGCAGCCATTCACACTGTTCTCTCTTAGATGCTGATTGCAAAAAAAGCTGATGAATTAGTCAGAGAAGAGGCATCTTCCAAATCCACAGATTCAAGCACTTTTCCTCCAGTTCCTTCACATTCAATCCCCAGGATATGATCTAGAGCATATCATCTAATTAGAGCTCATACGCCATCACAGAGATAGAGTGCCTTGGACATGTGCTCTTTCATTTTGTTTAAGGTTTGATTCTTCATCACTGGAGTCCACAAAAACCTTTCTTTTGACACCCACAAAGGCTGTACAGCCCATGGCACTTTATAAGTAGGAGATACGTTTAAACTTGTGTCTCAACATACAGTAGACCCTTTTTTTTCATGAGAAGCACCATTAACTGAGAGAGCAGCTGTGTACTGCACTAGATCAAGTTTGAGCAGTTTTAAGAAGCCACCTCATGTAGAGCCCATTACAGTAATCCAATTTTGATGGATGAAATCCAAACATACATGCTCTCCTGGTGATTTCCTGCCCTGAAAATATTAAGATACAATGAAAGAATTACAGTATTAAACAAATTTGCTTTTTGATATTCAATAGACAATGAAATAAGAAACTTCTAAGTGCATGGCAGAGCCTTTATACTGTAAGTGGTACAGTGTATACGCATAAGCAGCTCACCACCAGCAAGACTTAACAAAGTTATTCTTAATAGACACTCTGAGTGCTTTGCCTTCATGAAACACTGACCTTTTTCTACCTTATAATCAGCATTTATGGATGGCATGTCACTCTGTGACCAGTACAGTATCACATCTGCGCTTTGCATGTACCACTTGCACAAAAGGCCAAAGGAGTTTGCTCTTTTTGAAATGCCATCTGAAGAAACTGGGCAATTATATGAAACATCTGCTATAAAATAAAGCAAGTCTTATTACCAGTTTTGCACTCAGAAAGGGACATTTCATGTTAATAACTCCAAGATCCTTTACTGTAGGTATTTCATCACAGGAAAATAGTATTTGGACAATATACTGAGAAGCAAGCGTGAGGACATTACAGTGCACCGAGACTACAATTGCTCCTTGCTTTCCACAGGTACAAGCTATCAGAAATAATCTGGAGGATATCAAGAGTGGTGAGTGATTTTTCCTGCCATTTTTTCTTTAAAAAATAAGAACACCCAAAAAATTTATTTTCAAGTGATCTCTTCCTATATATGGCAGTTTCCATGTTAGTACATCTTACAGCCAGGTTTTTCCAGACACTTTTATTCCACTAAAGCTGATATTATACATTAGGAAACCACAGCACCAATTTAAAATCCCCTGAATCTCTAGCAGAATTTGGATATCTCATCTAATTTTAATGAGATATCCAGACATTTACCAGTATTTTAACAGTTACCCTTTCTGAGACTCAGTTTCCCTTTTAAGAAAATCTGCCTGAAAGAACATTCTGCTCTAGCACCCGTCACAACCATCAGAGGATCAAAAGATGAGGTTGGTAAGGTTTGGTTATGTATCTGTAGTGGCATATGAATTATATTTTTCAGGGATAACAGAAACATAATACTGTAAAGCAAGTTTATTTTAAATCTCTATGTTTAAACAACAAGGAGAAAGGAAAGACAGAAAGACAGAAAGAAAGCTAGAAAGGGGAAGGTAAGAAAGCAAGCAAGCAAGCAAGAGCAATCCACATAATTGCATAGCAAATGTAAAGATTAAAGGACTGAATTCAGTAAGAAGTGATAACAAAACACTAAAAGATTAAGTTGTATCACTACCTCTTTAATGCATATTTTGTTCTCTACTAAATATTTTTAGTGTATGAAGTGAGATGCTGGTCAAATGGAAACAACACTAACCACTTCAATGAAGGAATTACAATTTACATCCGTATTTATTATACAGTGAAAATCACATTTCATGTTGGATTGCAAGAAGATTCACAAAAAGAACCACAGCAAAAGCAGACAGAATGAATGTAACTGCCCTCATTTAGTAGCCCATAACTATATTATCGAAGTCACAAGGTAGAATAATTAAATTTAATAGAAACCACACGTGATTTGAAACTGCCCTCATTTTAGGAGTGCAAGGGCAAGCAATTCACTGCACAGTTCAACTTCAATTATTCAAATTATTCAGTTGCCTCATGGTAATCAGATAAAAGAGTTTGCATCATGTTAGAAGAAATAGGTTTGAGGAAACATACACAGCATATAGAAATATATGCCATAGAAGGAAGGCAGATAAAAGAATCTCTGATGCTCAGAACAGCTGAACTGGGCAGAAGACTTCATAAGAAGAACATTATAATAGAATTAGTTTTGAAAATTAAGATATGGGTTAAAATGGTGGATTTTGATCAAGCATTAATAGAGTATTCACTTCTGTCTAACAATAAATATTGCCATTATGTTTCCTGAATAGCTTAAGACAACATGTAGAGGTCAACATGCAATTGAGATATAATGCACTTTGTTGCCCAGCAGGAAAAGGTAAGGCGAGAAGGAGTATTGGGCTGCCCTGAGTGTCTTTTGAGAGAAACTATTTCTGCTCCTCAAGAATATTACAGTTATAATTTGATAACTCCATTTTTATTGTAGCACTGGAAAGTCTATCAGTCTATGCTTTGTTTCAGAGTGATCTGATCCACACTTGTATCCAAACGTATTACATATACATTTTTATGGCACATGCTTGCTAGGAGCTGTCATCCCACATGGTTGATAATTTCCCGATCATCAACAAAACCAGCCTTTCCAGAACATCTTCTGTCAGAAACATTGTATCCCAAAGTAGAACAAACAAACATTAGTGTTCACTTTTACAAACAGAAGAAAAATTTACAGATTACTAATATAAAATTCTAGGAAAGTACTGCTTATGCAGTATGGGGAGATTAATAACAGACAATATAATTGCCCTACTTTCAAACTATCGCAATAATAAGATAGTGAAAACATTGACTTGCACAATATCTATCCTTGCACAGCTAAGGATTGATTGCTCCATAACTTATAAATCAACACATAGCTTGACAGAGGATTTTGAAAAAGATTTGGCAGAAAATAATAGGTGGGAAGAATTATTGAAATACTGACATCTTGAAACACATAGGTGCCATCTTCTAAAAGTTTCATCTCCACAAAGATGACACTCATCATATAATTTAACTCTAAATAGTATCCTTTAAAGGTCTTTTAATATCGAGATACAGAAAGCTGTCCAAGATATCCATAATAAAAAAAAGTGTAGGTGGAACAACAAAAAGTGCATTATGGTAAACCTGTAAAAGTGCAACCGATATTAAATACCTTTCTCTTCATGTATGAAGCAATTCCGGAAGAAAATGGAAAATAACAACACAGAGTACATTTATGATGTTCATGCGTATTTGAAAAAGAAACACCATGACTAACAACATAAGAAAATAAAAAGCAGTATATAAATCTATGAGAAATGTAGAAAAGAATATAAGGTAAATAATCTAAATCTACAGCAATATCCAATGATTTCTAAATAAAAAGAAAATGTAGATATTCGGGAAAAGGGTGACGTGTAACCCACTGAAATACTACATAAGTGTTGACTAGCTGCATGAGAAAATTACTCAAAGTAAAAAAGAATAAAAATCTTGTTTCATTTATTAAATATAGTGTTAGTCTCATGCATTTATAGCAATGGATTATTATGTAGTATTATAACAGCATGTAAAAAGAAATTTAAACAAATGAAATGTATATATGCTTGTATTGATATATTGATGCTAAATGCAAAGTAATAATAGTCTAGTTATATGATAGTAAATTATACTTTAGTAAAGCCAACATGAAAAAAAAACTAATCCAGAAATACTATATTGCCATACACTTACATTTTTAAATGGTGTTTTGATGCAGCACATCCAGCATTTGTTGCTGCAATGCACATTGAAGCCAATAATTTTTCAGGGTGATCAATGATTCTATCTTGCTACTATGCAAAGATTTGACTTTTTTCCACTACCTTACACCTTTTAGCATCAGTTACCTGTTTTTACAAGGCAGCAGTAAACAAATTTTAAAATTACACTATTCCATCTGAGAACATAGAAAAAATAAGAACAAATCTAACAAGGAGAACAGAATTCAGATCATCTGGAGCAAGAACCAAGTGCAGTGCTTTGTCTCCTGATACCCTATAGGAAAAGACAACTTAGGTTTCTATATAATTTTCATCTTCTTAGTGTATTGTATTGGTTTTCGCTGTGGTAATGTTCTTCACAGTAAGTAGTATGGGGCTATGTTTTTGATTTTGCTGGAAAGTGTTGATAATGTAAGGATGTTTTTGTTATTGCTGAGCAGTGGTGACATAGTCAAGATTTTTCTGCGTCTCTCCCCACCAGCAAGGAGTCTAAGGGTGCACAGGAGGTTGGGAGGGGACACGGCCCAACACAGCTGACCCCAGCTGACCAAAAGAAAATTCCATACCATATAGCAACAGGCTCAGCATATAAAGTTGGGGGAAGAAGGAGAAAGAGTGGGAAATTTGCAGTGGTAGCATTTGTCTTCCCGAGCCACTGTTCCACGTGATGGAGCCCTGCTTTTCTAAAGATGGCTGAACACCTATCTGCCCACTGGGGGTAGTAAACTTCTTCCATGTTTTCTGCGTGAGGCTTTTTCTTTACCTATTAAACTGCCTTCATCTGAACCCATAGGTTTTCTAATTTTTGCTCTTCTGATTCCCTCCACATCCCAAAACTAGAAATGAGCAAGAGGTGAGTGGGGCTTAATTGTCATCTGGGGTTCAACCACAATGTGTAAGAAAACGGGCAAAGAGACAACACATAAGCACTTTTAATTTAGTTAAACTATTAACAGTTATTACTTCATTAACAAAATCTTTTTTTTTTTTTTGTCATGCCTTTCTTAGTGGCTTTATTTATTTAAAAATATTAAAAATATTCTATAAACTTACATATTTCCCCTTTCTAATTGAGTCTTATGGATATTTTTGGCTGTTGACTCCTCCATCAAAGCCAGTAAAAGTGTTTTAAAGAATTTTCTTTGCTGCAATGCTTGTGACAGAGACAATTTGTTGCAACAGAGATTTCAGCACTCTGTACAGCGGCTATCAGAAAAAAGCAAAACATGCACAGTCTTAGAGATACTGTCTTAAAATCTGGCACCATGTTCAAAGATTGATCTGTATAATTCACCCTGTCCTTAAACACAACTCCGAATGTCATGGCTATTAATTCAAAGGTCGTTTCAAAGACCAACCTGAATTCTATGTTTTGTCGGTTTTATAATGAAGTTCTTCATAATAAAAACAGGTATTGTAACACAGCGGTTTTCTGTCTGCTACAATCCATTATTATCTCAAAGAGATATATACAGAGATATATCAATATGTCAATTACCTTTAATTAAATGAATATCATCTCTTTAGAATCAAGTCTTTGCCAAAATATAAAAAGAAGTGTTGCAAGTTGGCTAGCCAACCTTTCATCAATTGGCTGATTGCTGACAGCTCAGTGGTACATGAATCAAGAACTAGAATGTAATTTGCTAACATATTGGGAAAATTATTTCTGGCACCAAACTGCACCTGCATGTAGTAAGAAAATGCTTTTGTACATTTCCACAACCAGAGCAATGACATCAACAGAATAGATCTTGTTGTCAACTCTTGTATTCATATGGCAGTTAAAATATTTGATTTGTCTAAATAAATCCTAATGAACAAAACCAGAACAGCAAACTGATAAATTTTGAAAGTCAGTAGATAGCATTTACAAGAGAATTCTATGTAGCTTAAAACCTCCCACAATGATATGACAGTAATCTACCTTCCTTCAGCATGGATTCATCAAGGGGAAATCATGTTTGACCAATCTGATAGCCTTCTGTGATAGCAGGGAAGAACAGATCTCTGAGAGGACAGCAGTGGATGTTGTCTACCTCAGCTTCAGCAAGGCTTTTGACACTGTCCCCCATAACATCCTCCTAGGTAAGCCCAGGATATATGGGTTAAATGAATCTGTTGGGTGTCCAAAATTTTTTTCAATAACTGTTATCCTATGTACAACCTATATTTAATTTCTAAATTATTTTAAAGACATACCATATGAAAAGATACAAATAAGCATTGGATTTTGAATGTAAGTAGGCTCCTATGTGATAAGTTCTTTCTTCATACAGATAAATTTCTAGTAAATTCAATACTTGCATAAGAACTAGAGTAAATATTACTGAGTTCAAATTATTTTTATCTGCACAAGAAGTCACACTGAACTAGAATAGAAAAAAAATGTCTTTTTCCCCTGAATTTTATGTCTATTCTATAGGAAATGTTTTCAGGAGAGCATTTGGGATTTCAGTCTGCTAAATCATTGACATATGTCGTAAAGTGTTTCACATGGTCAGTTTACTAATTTATTTCATAAGATAAAATGAAATTTTACTTTGAAAAAATTTAAGTTTTCAACTCTGAATTGCCAGGCTTTCAGAAACTTTCTGATAACTACTAATTGACTGGAAAAGCCAGTTACACCAGCACAAATGCAAAAGCAGAGGTACTGCTTTCAATAAAATTAGACCTAAGAAAATGCTGGCTAAAAGATATATTGCCATTATTTTTCATCACTTCTAGTTTGGACTATGTCTTCTGATAACGGTTTAAACCTTTGTATCTCACTTCCAGTAGGTTATGAGCCATTAATTAGACTAGTTTACAGGAGACTAGAATTTGGACTGTCCTATGTTCTCCTGGTCTCAGGTTATGTAAAATGTCTTTAATGGACAGCTAAAAGGCAAAAAAAACATTCTAGTAGTTTCTTTCCTACTTAAAGGAAGGTGAACAAGCCCAAGAGACAAGCAGGTAATTTATAGTTAAATATTTTCCTCTGATCTGTATATTGCTTTTTCTATTTCAAGATAATTTTGTTAAGGGTTAGCCAAATGAATAAGGTTTTTCTTTAGACAGCTAGCCAGGAAACACAGTAAGAGAAACCTAATTTATTATTGTTGTTATTATTATTATTGATCAATTTTCAACTGATACACATAATTGACTCCAAATAACAGAAAATCTGAAATAAATCTGAAATATATGAATATACTTCATATGGGTTTTCCAGTGCTAGGAACGCGAATAGTTTCAACTGCTTTCAATATCACTGAAAATGTAAGTACAATTGTATTATGGCTTCACAAGTTATTTTGTGTCAGCTGAACTTCAATAACTGACAATATGATGCTGTTACCCCACTTCAAATATGAAGAAAAATTCTCTAACTTATCTCCTCTCTTGTTAAGACTTAAGCAAATGCATTCCATATTACATTTCCTGTCAGTTACACAGTCAAAGTACAAAGTAATTACCTACATCCGATTTAGTCATCTAGATGCCTTTTATAAAGCACAGGGAGAAATGGCAGCTGTGTGGAGTGATTCATCTCATTCTAAAATAGACAGTTACAGTATATCTGAAGAAATATGCCTTAAAAGTACCTATTTCTTTTTTACTAGGGGACCTACCAGTTTAGATGCAAACATCTAACCAAATTTGTGTGAGACAAGCACCGCCACAGTAACAGCAACTCAGTTTACACACGACAGTTCATCTCTGGCAATAATTTATTTGTATGTTTGAGCTGCAAAGACTTTTTCTATGTAAAGACACAGAAATGTACTGTTGGCTCAAAGCCTTTATTGCTGATATATACAGCACATCCTGACTGTGAAACATAAAAACATGATGAAACATGGGTTAGAGAATTGGCACAGACTTCAGTCCTTCTGGTGCTCCAAGGAGACACAGGTCTATGCTCTTCACTGTAAGTGAGACCTGTGGGCAGAAGAAAAACCCATTTGCAGCTTCTTGAACTGTAAGGTCAGAATATGCACTGTATTTAACTCAATTCAGTGGGAAATATACAGCGGAGTAACCTAGTAAGATAGCAAACTGTGGTCTTGCCTACATTGTCCTCTTAACATCAATTATACACTTTTATGCTTTCTTTCATACTTACAAAAGGTTGATCAGCAGAATTGGAGGCTGAAATTAGTTAATGGCTTAAACATTTTTAAAATCACTGAAAGACCTTTGTCCACTGTAGAAAATTGTGCAAAGAAGTAACTGTTCACTGAAGCCCGCCCTGCCTCAAATATACATAGTAATTTGGACCGTGATGAGAATTTGATATAAGATAAAGGTGGTACTATTGTCCAATTATAACAGAAGATTGTACCACAGGTGGGAGGGACTGGAATGCTGACGGCTCAGACAATTAAGATACTGATGAAGTGCAAAGTAACTGCCCACATGCCAAGGGCAGGTATACCTGACACCTCAGGGACAAGCTGGGTATGGGAGAAGATAAGGAAAGAGGCAAATCCTGTGTGGCTGGGTAGGTTTCTTTGTCCTTACATAAATGACTCAGCTGTGATAACTCCCCTCTGGGAAACTACCAGAACAATTCACACTGAATAGAGTGAAAATATGCATCTCATCTCGGCTGATGGATCATAATGGGCCATAATGGACTCAACTGCATCAACACAACAGGCAGCTGTAATGTCTTAGAAGGTGTCAAACACTCCTGAAATGTTCTGTGATCCACTATAACATCACCCATTGTAAATTCCCCAACCCAAGGGAGGTACCAGCAGCATTTCTGCCTAGCCTAAACATAATAAATACACTTGGGCATCTTCCCTCACCACACCAGCTTCTTCCCTCACCACCATGGGCTTCCCTTCATGGATCCAGACTGCAACCATCACTTTGAAAAGACTGGAACTTTTACCGCCAAGAAGGTTACAGGAAGAGGATCAACAGGATGCTGTTGGAATCTACAGGATGGTGATGTTTTTTTCTACTTAATCTGTTTCTGTCATTCTCTTTCTCTCCATCCTCTTTTTTACTATTTCTCTCTCTCTCTCTCTCTCCATCTCTCATTTACTGTTAAACAAAATCTGCACTATTGACTTTGGCATATGGTTTCATTTGCACCTAAATTTGGGCACAGATATTTCTCTCATAATTTAAAGAACCTGATCATAACAACTAGGCATACATCTTACTAGGTATGTACACAGTACTGTGACAAAGAGGAGCAATTATAAAACAAAACAACAAAAAATAATAAGAAAGAGTCAATCATCATCAATTTAGTTAGCCAACAATTTGCAAGGCTTACTCACTCTTCAAAACTCTGTGGCAGCACAGAAAGATTTAATCTTGATGGATCAATTTCACACAGAATCCTAACTTCTCTGACACAAAACCTTAATGTATAGTGTCTAGACTAACATTTTGTGGGGACAAATGCTGCTAGAAGTCAACTATCAATGAATTTACATCAGTTAAAGGAGGAATATGAATTAAAAGGTAAAAAATTCCTATGCTTCATATTAAAAAATATATAAAGAGCTCGGTTCCAGATAGTTTAGAAATTATTCAAATTATTCAAATTGGTTTAAAAGAATATTTGTAGTATATAATTTATCTTAAGAATTGAAATACCTCCTTGATTCCTAAAACAAAACTGCTGTCGATGTCTCATCTAAGACTCTGATTAATGGTTTTCAAAAACAATACTGCTGAGAAATTATGTTTTGCAGGGTGGATCCTGGATCTCAGTTACTTAGGAGATTATCTGCTAACTGCATTCTTTATTTGGATTCATAACATCACCACTGTAGCAACAGTTAAGTTGCATCTAATGATGCACTTCATTATAAGCACACATTTTTAGAGGCTTATAACTTTGTATAAATTCTCTGCTCATAAAGTTATTCTTAGTCCAAAGAAGACATTTTGGAACAGTCTGACACACCACCACTTGACTGCTTAGGATTTGCATGTTCAAAAATGTGCTACTTCTTTTGCCTCTTTTTAGATGACACATTAACATACTTGTCATCTTATGGTACCCAAAACTCCCCAGATTTTTTAAGGTGCCAGCTTGCAGTTCTCAACAAGAAAAAATGCTTCTGACACGTTTGGGAAACTGCTTAGAAAAAGCACAGGTTTAAGTGTTGCTCAATTAGGGAAAGGTCAGTGATACTTGAAACTGTCCAAAAGGAGCAATGATGCTGAAGAAACTATCAAGATTTGTTACATTTTCCAGTCAGTCAAAAGGGACCAGTCCACTGGCACAGAAAATCCTGCTGCTGCTTTTTTCCCTCTCAAAACAAAGTAGACATAAATTTGTTTATAGTGGCTGGAAAGAAATATTTACCTGTCTTAAATAATTATTATCCTGTAAGGATACTACAGTTACACAGATGACCATGTGTATCAACATGTGAACAAAATCTGCAGTTCAGTAGGCTTGAATCTAGGCATTCTGCAGTGAAATATGGGTCTAGACATCTAGCTGCTACTTTCATGTGATCCCCAGTCTAACAGTTTAGTGTCAGTGTCAAACTAATTAAGCACCTCAGAAAAACAGCTGTAGAATCCAATCCAGCCTCTTGAATAATGCCAATAAGGCACGAGCTGTCACCTCCTTACATTTGCTCAACAGAAAACCAAAACCACTGATGTCAGAGTCACTGGGAATTTGCAGATATAGAGGGAAAGAACAAAAAAAAAAAAAAAAAAAAAAAAAAAGAGGGGGAAAAAAAAAAGAGAGAGGAAAAAAAAAAGGCACCACACCAAAAAGCCCCAAAAACTAACCCAAGAAGACATCCTCAGTATGATTTGTTCTTACAGCACTAGCTGAGTCTTCACAAAAATGTAGCTGTGTATCCCACAATGAGAAAGAGTGGTCACAAACAGAGGCAATATCATAAGAGGTATCTTCCTTGTCTTATGAGGCTGTCACTCCAACTGGTATATACTGTGAAGCAATAAGCAACAACTTCTCCAGGTCCCAGAAAAGAGGGAGATAAATGGCATTGAATTGGCTGTGTCTCCTTAAAATGTCTCAAAGAAACAACAGCAACAGCAGGCTGAGCAGCTGAGCCCTTGGAGACTGGGCTCAGAAACTCAGACAGAAAGGAAAGATTTATTTCCACCTGGTAACCATGATGCTGATGTTTCAGAGAGACCCGCTTGGCTATGCAGCAGCACCTAGGAATTCTAAAACTGGATGGACATAATGAGTTAGTTTAATTACTGGTCTGCTTATAAAATTCAACATTCTACCTTATGTTTATGTTGTTATTGCAGTCATATTTGGCAGAGAAAGAAGAATGAGGGAAACTGAACCTTTAAGAGGCTAACATGAGCCAAGCTGAAGCAGTCACTGTCATCTGCTGTCTTGTTATATTATTCAGGGACTCCTGTTATACAGTATGGATTGCCTAGGACTTGGATGCTGAATGTAGCAACCCTCTATCATGATGCTTGGCACTGAGTGACTGCTGAAAAACACAGCAACCTTGGTGGTTGACAACCTCTATATATTCACAGGACAATGACAGTATGAACATACAAGTTTCTCCACTCTGCCAAAATATCACTATACTCTGAAGTTTCTCATAGGTAAACAGCAATACTTGAAACTCCATTCCCATTAAAATGCTTTGTCCTCTCCAGGCTGATAATTATTGAGGCCAGAAGTAACTTGTGAGAGACAAATACTCCTGTAATTTTGCACAGAGGTTTGAGAAGCATGGCAGGGCAGAGGACTTCATGCTTGCAGCCATAACCACAACCAGAAAATACTGAAGTGCAAATAGGGTAGTTCATCACACACAGGATTTACAGACTTCCAAGGATGCAGCAAATTTAGAAGCTGACTGCTGAGCCCTGAGCTTTTGTAGTTTTCACATCAAGAGCAGGTATGACTAGGAAATATTTTGTCAATTTTTACTGAAAATGTCAACTGAAATTTCCAACTGTCTGGGAATCTGAAATACAGTGGAGAAAGTTGATGTCTTACTGTCATTTTTACTCTAAAACTTATTGGTTGATCCCTGTTTGAAATCTCCCACATTTAAACAATTCAGCAATAGTTGACTCCTTTACATAGTGTATTAAATGCCTTTAAGCATGTTAATGTGATTCTGGTTGCATGTTTGCTCTTGCTGAGCCACAGACTAACAGTTTTGTCATAATGAGCAGACTCAAATGAAAGGTGAGTAAATTGTAGTTGCTAAACGTTACACAATCAACGTATATCATATGCAAATTAATAGATTCAGTGACGGAAAGAGCTGTCTGCATTATAGTACCTTTCCCCTTTTTTTTTTCCCCACCCCTTTCATTCTAAAATACATGAGCCTTGAAGCCAAATTCAATGTCTGGAGAAAGCACTCCACTATGTTAACCTAGCAGCACAAAGAACAATAAACAGCTATTACCAAAATAATCCTTCAGGATTCTTCAGAGCATAAGAAAATTGCTCATTTTGAGGTGAAGCCCTCACTCTTTACCTGCCTTCCTTAGTAATTTTTCTAGATTCACATCTAAACTGGTTTTCTTCCAGAGAAAAACCTGCTTTATTTCACTTTCTAGCTCCAATAAACAGAACTGCTATATATACTAACTAGGTTTCTGTGTCAAGGGGCACCAAAAATATGCTAGTATTGTGAAAAAGACAAATGGAAAATCCTTGATTTGGCAGGATGTTCTTGTCAGTAGAGAACAAACAAGAAGGACCCACATGAAGTCTGAAAAGCTTATCCAAGAAAAGGAATCACATGGAATTGTATTACTTTAAAAGCTTTAAAACAAATCTCAGATATACCTAGCAGGCAAATGAGGAATTGTTTTTGCTTGTTTGTTAGGGCTTTTTTTTTGTTGCATTTTACAGCATAATATGAAACCTAGGAACATATTATAGTACTTTGTACTGTAGTTTTTAAGACTTGGTAAGTGTCTGTCTTTTGCATAAAGCTATTGGATGAGGCCGTGCTTTCTGGCATTGCTTGCCACTGTTTGATAGCATTTTAAAAGCATACTGTGCTTGAACTATCAACACGCAATAATTGTTAGCTTTATGCTCCACTAGTTACTTTGTTATGTGCAATGGAATAATTACTATGAAGTTTTGTACTGTGGCACTTTTGTCACAGTTGTTTATTAGATACGAAGCCTCATTTTGAACTTTGTATTCTTTGGTGTCCCTTCTATGGCATTCACAATGTATCGCAATGTAATTGGAAATTGGACCAGACAACATTAAAGAAAATTTCAGTGATTCCAGTCATTAAAGATTTACCCTCTCTGGCATGTAAGTGGGGTTCTTTACTGAGGGCTTATTTCTTTGATTTGTACTTAAAGCATGTGCATATTTATATCTATTGCATGAAATAAAGCACTGTGCGAAAAGTAGGATCCAGTTTTTTTTTCCTTGCAATCATCTCAAACCACTAAGATTATGACATGGATACTAATGTGCATCACAGGAAACAGTGAAAAAATAAAGCATCTATCCAATATTTAAGAAAATATTAAGTATTAAAATAGATTTTTAAAAGCTGATTCAGAAGGGGAAAAGGAATATGTATGAATTTGGGTTTCAGGGAGCGAACCAGATAATTAAAGTTCTTCCCAAAAATGAAGACCTGTGTTTACTGTTTGTTGATTTTGAGGGGCTAAGAAGCAAGATGTACCCTAAAGTTGTGTGAGAATCCATTTGTTATAAAACAAACTGCATCCTCTTTGAGATCTTGTGGGATATCAGATCCTGAATCTTAGCTGCAGTAAAGGAGGGCCACACACAGCATGTGCCTGTTGAGTTGAGAAAGAGATTTCTAGGATGGTGAAGACCAAGAGCTCAAGAGTTCTTGTGTTGATTTAAAAGTAAACCAGCAGGAGAAATGAATCCAACTCAAAAGAGTTTAGAAGTCAGAACTACAATTTAATAAAAAGATTAAAATAGATGCACTGATACAAAGGAAAATTGGTTTCAGCCCTCAAAACCCAGTTGTACAACCCAACCCCCTGGGGCACAAACAGTGTGGTGCTCACCAGCCCCTGTGCTGAGCACCACGTGGTCCTCCTGAGTCCAAAGCAAAAAGAAAAGGAAAACCTGTTTTCCTTCCAGAAGGTTGGTAGTTGCAGTCTGATTGAGAGTGGTAGTTGAGTCCTGTTGAGGTTCTGGTCCTCTTCTCAGTCTGACGAGTGAGTGCCCCACATCCCAAAACCCCAAGCTTATATATGCTTGGGTTCAGATAGGAACACCCAGTACCTTCCCCAGGGTGAGGTGTTTCACAATAGGCAATTTACTCAGTGAGTCACATGATATTTTGGTCTACTTGATGGCCCATTAGCAGACATGACCCCTCAGGTTGGGTGTGAAGGTGTTAATGATTCCCAGAGGGGAGTTATCACACCTGAATCATTGGTGTGAAGACAGGGAACCCTCTTGTCTCTGTTTTCCCATGCACCCAGTTCATAGCCTGAAGTGTCAGGTGTGTCCTGGGCAGCTGTTGCAAACAATGTGTCATTAACAGTTCATGATAAATGGCAGAGAGGGTACAGAATACACAGTTCCAGTTACATTCCTGCAGTGATAAACTGGTCCCAGCCACTATAACTAGGACAGTTCTGTCACCGGAAGGGTGACTCCTGTTCCACCTGCCAATCTGTAACTACAGATAGTTGCAGCCAGTTACAGCAAACACTAGGGGTGGATAGTGGGTACAATCCTTTTTAATGTTCCCATTAATGACCTGCACTATGGGACAGTTTGCACTGTCAGCATTTTCACAGATGATAGAAAATCTTGTGGAAGTGGTTGATATGTGAGACAGTGCTACTACCATTTAGGGGAACTTTACAGGCTGGAGAAATGGTCCAAAGAAGTGAAATGACAAGTCCTGAAGAAAAGTCCCATGCACCAGGAAAGACTGGGAGCTGACTTGCAGGAAAGTAGCTATGCAGAAAAGGCTCTGGGAATCCTGGTGAACAAGTACATCATGAGCCAGCAATGTGCCCTTGCAGCAAAGGAGGACAACAGCCTCCAGAACTGTGTGAGAAAAAGCATCACTAGCAGGTTGAAGGAAGGGATCCTTCTCCTCAGCATTGTTGAGGCCACACTAGAAGTGTATGCTGTTCTAGGCTACCTAATTATGAGAGACAGTGACATACAGTAGTGACATACAGCAAGGATCACAGAATCAGACTCACAGAATGGCTGAGGTTGGAAGAGACCTCTGGAGATCATCTAGTCCAACCTCCCCGATGAAGCAGATTCACCTAGAGGATCATGTCCAGGAGGGTTTTGAATATCTCTGGAGAAGGAGAATCAGCAATCTTCCTGGACAGCCTGTGCCACCACTTTGTCACCTTCACAGTAAAGAAGTTTTCCCTCACATTCACATGGAACTTCCTGTGTTTCAGTTTTCATCATCACAAAGATGATTAAGAGACAGGATGCCAGAAGGAGAAGCTGAGAAAGCTGGGACTGGGACTGAAGTCTGCAACAATATGTGCAACTTAATGGTGGGTGTTCATGTATGTCTGTGTATAAATAAGATAAAACACAAGATGCAATGAGCGTAAATTAAAATACAGGACATTGCACTTAAACACAGGGAAAAAATCTGTACTGTGAAGGTGATAAAACACTGGAACAGGCTGCACAGAGACGCTGTGAAATCTCCATGCTTGGACACATTCAAAACCCGTCTAGTCATGATTTTGGGCAACTTTTCCTAGCTAATCCTGTTTTGAATGTTGAACTAGATGTTCTCTAGAGGTGCCTTCCAACCTCATATATTTTGTTATTTTGAAAATCTATCAGATTTAACAGGACTACAATATCTATGATGTTTTTGAAATGAGCAAACTATGCCCCTTAATATTTCCCTGTTATCTTTTCTGAAAAGTCAATATTCAGTTTCTGACTTCACCTGTTCACCAGATTTAGACAATTAGTTGTCTTTGGCATACAAAGACAACTGTGAGGCAAACAAAATACATTTTATTAAAAAAATCGGTTATGATTGAAATAATTTTCAACTTTTTACTCCTTCTTACTAATTTAATTTTTTTTTATTAATTTCCCCTCTGATTTTAGCTGTCGCAAGTTCCGATTTTACAGAAACTGTTTCTGCCTACAACATATTCAAAACAACCAGAACTGGAGCGGTTCAGTCCCTAGAACCCCAGGTACTCCATTCCCTTGTGAGAATCTTGAGAAATATAAATTAAAATTAGTTTCAGTGCATTGAATTAATTATTCCATTTATTGGTTATTATCTTGCTTTGTGGTTTTACGTGCCTCTGGAATAGATGGAATTAGAAAAGAAGAATCAGCTAATTAATCTTGGGTTTCCAAAAGAGACAAAAATGTTTGAATGACGGGAAGAAAGTAAAGTAAAAATTTGATCAAACTAAAGAAAATAAATTAACAAAACAAAACAAAGAAAGAACTTTAAAAGAGCATATGGCTATATGAAATATAAATTTAGTTCATGTTTATACCTTACTATTATTCAGCATCTGTGGGTATGACTGTATATGTATGTATAGAAATTTAATGCATTGGCAGAAAATTCCATGTTTCTGTAGCACTCCAGAGATTATGAATAAAATATTTAATTCAGGAGGTTGAGTTTGCATTTGCTAAATTATTTCACTGACCTTTTTCTATACTTATGTTGGCCCACAATGGATGCATGAGCACTGCCAAAAATTTTCAAGCAGAAACACAATTTGCCAGTCACAGAAGAAAAAGGTAGTTGTTCAGAAGTAGATACTATTCAAAACAGGCACCAGGGACAGAAATTTAGAACTGGCACATATGAAGATAATTCTTATACTCAAGTAACATATGGCATGTGTATAAAATGAAGTATGGTAAATTATGATCCAGCAAAGATTTTTGGTAGCTGATCTGTATAGAGTAGCAGCAAGCTAGGTATGAGACCCAGTAGTTTGACACATGGCACAACATCAAAAAAATTAATTCTGTTCAAAGAAATCATGCCACATTAACATTGCCAAACTGCATCTTGACGCTATGTCATATCTGTTAAACCGTAGTTTGGACTAGGCTGGGTCCAATCTGAAGACGGATATGAATTTTGCAATGCACATCACATGGTGATGCACATCATGGACTTACTAGCACTGGTCTCCGCAGTCCTAGACTCCTCTCCCCATTTCACAGTGAGGACATACCATGGAACAAGACAGCTTCTTCTTAGACAAATGTCTGTACCCATTCTGCACTAGGTTATGTATGCAAGTCTGTACTTGCTATCGCTTATAAAATATGTCCCACTCCTATCAGAAGAAAGATACCTATATTACCATCTGTAGATGTGTAGAGGTCCTTCCCCTTAAGTGTGGGTCATCACACCATCTTATATAAAATCTACAGTATACCCGTAGCATTACCTGCAATACAATATCTTTCATTGTATTTAAAAACAGAAGTTAAGTAGGGCTACGTTTACCTCTAGTTAAATTATATTCGTTTATATGAAAAAGAAATAGTGTCTCTGGGTACTAAAAGACATAATGATTTATGCAAAATGCTGATAATTTTAATACTGTATATAGATGTTACATAAATTATAGTATGCCTTCAAGATTTTACTAACAGGATACACATCATGTTTTGAAGTCTTCTTATAGTCCTTCTGATTTTGTAAGAGATAGATCAATAACCTGCTTTGAAAGTGATTTTTTTTTACTTTGAGCTAATTCATATCTTATATTCATTTGAAGAGGCTTAAGGCCCAGGAAAACTGTGGTCTGGCAAGAGCTGAATTAATAAACACATCCAGAACTGACCATGTCCTAAAATATTCCAAACCTAATCCTCTAGCAAGTGGAGTATTTAAGCACAAATTAATGAAGATGCATCTAGATGATCTGGCACTTTGGCTGCAGTAATTTAGGTGAGATGAGATGAGATTTAATGAAGACCGAGATAATACTCAGTACAAATATAAACAAGAAAGCTTCTCTACTAAGTCATAAAGGAAAAGATTTAGGAGCATGCAGAGGGTAATTGTAAATAAATCAAATTAACTCTGGTACAATGAATTTTTAAAAGTTCCACTCTGGAATTTATATACATGTGACAATATTGTAAAGCAGGAGAAATTATTCTTGAGGTTCTACTTCACTATTCTTCTGTAGGCACTTAAGCACAAAGAACAAGCTGTACTCACAAGCGTCAAGCTGTAAAATTATTGTATGCATTCATGTCCATTCCAGAAGTGAGTAGTTTCAAATGCTAATTTCCACACAGCAGTGGTGAGTAGTAAAAAAAAAAAAAAAATCAGTTTATAGGATTGTTTGTTTCCAATACAATAGTCAGGATTCAGAAGTGGATGGGGTTAGGATTTTGGTTGGGGGGTTCTTTGTTTGGTTTTTAATTTAATTTTATTTTTATTATACTTTAGACAGATTAAAATTGGCATGGGCAGTTTGTTAAAGGCTTTGGCTAGAACTTTAAAGTGAATCCACCTGTATATTTTTCTTGAAGTAAGCAAAACCACCAGTAGAACTATGAGTAACTAATGTTACATTTGAATGCAAGCTAAAATAGTATAACGAGAGTAACATGTTCATGTGTTGTTAGGGCTGGTATAGTCTTCTGTCTCTCCTGTGGTCTTCTACTTAAACCCAGGCAAGACAGAAGAAACAAGAAGTGGTTTTTTCCCCTTCTCAATAACATCTTTTTTAAAAAATCAGAGCAAATGAAAATACATTCCATAAACAGTGGCCAAATGAAAAAAAAAATAAAAAAAGACACACCAGTCACATTAGTATGCCATCAAGCCAATCTGCTGCCTCAAGGTTCTTTCTGTCAGTAACACATTTCCTATCTATTAAGTGGGATTGAAAGGCCACTTCCCTGTGCGGGCTTGAAAATGTAAACCACATTCTCCCAAAAACTTCCATTCCTCCCATAGCTGGAACATCACTTTTCTTAAAATATTTCTATCTTTGTGTTTCCTGTGGAGATCCTTAACAGTAAGTTTTCTCGGTTCCTACAGTCAGTCCCTCTCCCCTACTCTAAGTGGGGAGATTCCTACAGCCTTCTTTTTAGAGGCTCTTCCTACAGGTTCATTTTGCAGTCCAGCCAGTAGAAAGAAACGTGGTCTCTTGACTCATTCCCCCAGTAACTTTTCTTTTTTTTCAGGCAACGTGAGGATAATTCAGCTGGTCTGTTTTACATGTTTATTTGAGAATATAATGAAGTGCAGTCTGAAAATGCTTACTGTTTTTGAAGGCAATCTAGGATAATTGTCTCAGACTTGGACCTCTGAAACTAGATGAAATGAATTTCACTCCGCATAGCTTAACTTTTAGCTCATTGTGTAGTAAATGTGTTTTCTAAAAGTCAGCTGTTAAACTACATAGGATGGAATATTATGCTGACATTTCTCCACATTTTGTCAATTGAAAATCAAGTTTTTCCCTTTCCCATTTTTTTAATCTAACATTTTAACCAGTTTAAACACATTTGCACCTCTTAATGTTGCCATGTATTCTTTTCCCTTTTATCAGTGTGGTTTATGGATCATGATAGACCTTGGAGAAAAATGTATTATCACCTCTTCTTTTGTAATGAAAGAGGGTAGGTTTAGATCAGACATTAGGAAGAAATTCTTTACTGTGAGGTTGATGAGGCGTGGCAACCAGTTGTCAGAGAAGTTGTGGATGCCTATCCCAGGGAGTGATCAGGACCAGGTTGGATGGGGCTCTGAGCATCTTGGTTTAATGGAAGGTTCCCTGCCCATGCTATGGGGGTTTGAACTAGATGATCTTTCAGGTCCTTTCCAATGCAGACCATTCTATGAATCTGTGATGCTACAGTTTATGGTAAATCACAGTTTAAAACTCTGAAACTCTTCAACAGTTACTAGGCCTAAGGACATTTGGAATCAAATAATTAAAAACATTTCCAACAACCTGAAATTACACAAATACAAGTACACAAGATTGTTTTTGAAATACATGCATACTGTGGGTTATGTGTTTGAAGTGTCTTCACTGTAAAGTAATGGAGTAATTAACAAGCTTCAAAAACAAGCCAAGGGGCTAAGCAAAACACTGTCCCTGCCCATGGCATGGGGATTGGAAAAAACTATTCTATATGGTCCTTTCCAAACCAAGCCATTCTATGTTTTCATGACATTTTCTTGATGCTGGAAGTGCCTTCTGGGGAATTTTTGTTTTGAAAATGTAAGGTTACCTTCCAAATTGCCTAGATCTTTAGATGTCAGCCAGAGCTGCTTATAAAGTAAGAGCAGCTCTCTGCTATTCACATGTGGATTTTACTAATCCATGGATCTATGCATATAGCATGTGTATACTATATGCATTGAAAACATTGGAACCAGAGTCATCATATGCCTGGATTGCTTTTGAAGGCGTATTTTGCAACATGGGACCAGGATTTGGCACGCTTCAGGTCAGTAAGAGACCCAGCTAGTGAGCCTGATCCTTGGGCACTGTTTAAGGTCAGGTCTTTGCCCAGCTCTCTCTTTGGACATTTAAAACAGCTCTGTTGAATACAAACCTACCATAAAAGGAGGTTGCTTCATGCTGAGCTGATGTAGGCCATCTATATATGCCATATGGAATCAATGCCCAGGTTTGGTTTCTGACACTCTCTGTTACATATTATGGACATAAATCTGTCACTTCAAATGTGACTGTGTCCCTTTGCATAGCAATCTGCTGTGACAAGGGTAAAGCAAACAGAGTAAGAAAGCTTAGAAATATTTTCATCCTGTATGCTAGGTGAGGCAGGGTTTCCTGTTCTTGTTTTCTTGCTATCTGGATGGCTTGCCAAAAGAAAAAAAAAAAAAAAAAAAAG
>VWZG01013406.1:20207-60822 GCA_013396735.1 Grallaria varia | reverse complement strand
AAAAAAAAAAAGTAAGATGCATTAGCAAAGCACAGTGGGAAGGATGAGCAGCCTGGTCACTGGCAGACAGGGAAGCTGGCGGAATTGCAGCTGGAAGGCACGAGCGGGATTTAGCAGAATTAAGGGAGAGGTAGCAGGCAGAGACACACCCACAGGGCAATAGTCTGTAAAGTAACAGAGTGCAACGCAGGATGATACTCAGAAGAACTGCCAAAACAGTATGTGTAATTGCTATTGTATCTCAGTTTTTGATAACCATCATTTTTTATCAGCAACAGTGTCCTGCCAGGAGGCTACAGGTACAAGAAACACATTTCCCCTAACCTGACTTAGATGTCTCAGATACTGAGGGCTACACTGCAGGCACTTACAAGTGCATTGGTGAACTATAACTTTACAATTAGATGAGGTAAATGCCATCCTGAAAAACACACTCTTCAGCTAAAATATTGCAAAGGCAAAATTTGGTAAATTTAAACTAACCTAGCTAATGCTAAGGGAAGCCTTACTTATGTAGAATTAACATGATAGAGGAAATAATAAAAATAAAACAACTGCCAATATGAGAACTTTTATTTATCAATTAAATAAAAGGAGGCTCTAGTCTAGAACAGTAGACAGATACCAGTTGAAAAGCTGACAATTCTTCCATTAAAACCAGTACGTTTTATCTTTATGTCTGGCACTGTGCATTACATTTATTCTGACAGAAGCAGAGATATTGGGAGCATGCACAAGATGATAAAATCCAGCATCAAGATGAGTTTCTGAAGGGAAAGCTCATTAAACAAAATGAAATCCATCTTACTTACTAAACAAGGTTTGAAGGCAAAAAGCAATCTAGGGAAATATTAAAGAAATAGGTTAGCTTTCTAGGGAGTAAAACCATAAGTGTCCAAACAAGAAGAAAAATAAGAGTATTGCAAACACTGTTCCTGCAGTTTTTTCAACATGTGTGAGTAGGTTTACAATATGTTCTTGTGATGTGGAGCCAGTGAAGGAGATAAAAAGTAAGATTATAAGTGCAAGGTAAAACTGATTGTGCATGAGATGAATGCTTTCCCTTCCTTCCAGCAGTGCAATTGAGGGTAAGTGCAAGCAAACAGATTTTATTCACTTCTAAATTGAGCAGAAGACAGTTTATTTGTTTGTTGTATTCTAGGAACACTTGCAATTTAGATAATGTACTTTTTTTTGGCGTTGTTGGGTTTTGTTTGGTTTTGCTTTGTTATTTTTATTTTTTTTTTAGTGTCTTTAAATTCGTGCTACTGCAGGTCTCTCTGGGAAAGTGCTTGTCTAGCAAGGCCTCAAGGAAGAAGTTCATTGAGGCTGTGAATCTCTCCATGAAGTAACTATTTGCGTGAGCAGTTATTGAGGAAAGGCTACATTCAGTGGTCCTAACTAGCAACCAGTTGATAATCCTGTCTGGTTATTAAGGATACTCTTCACAAAGTGTCCTGTGACAATATTCTTTTTTTCCTCCCCAATGTTTTTATAGAATTTAGGTAAATCTCTGCTTTTAACAGCATGTAAGTAAATTAATTTCCTGAAGTTACAGGAAATTACTATCTCAGGAAAGAAGCAGCCCTCAAAAGAAAAGCATTCTTGCTGGTTTCTAATACGAGGATTTAGTCCATTTCATGAGAAAACAAGCTTGATTTCTTTAACAGTATAAGAAAAATGCTTGGTTAGAGAGAAGGGTTTTCTCGGATTGCTTAATAGTTGAGATAGCAATTCTCACCTGGTAGAAAGAAAACAATATTGTCAGTACATTGATAGTAAATGATGTTTAATAAATTTTTTTTTCAAGAAAAAAGTGGAATTGAACTAAAATAACTTCAATAATAAATTTAAATACCTGTACACTATTTGAATTATTGTTCATATATGTAAGTAGGCAGTAACAGTAGTTATATGTGGAACTATTTGTTGCCCAAGATGGGATTCACAAGAGTGCACCATGTAAAATGAGCTATATTCATTAAATGAATTGTCAAAGTCTACTTTGCCTCCCAGCGCATTTGGTTTCATGACTCTGATTACTTTCCAAAATCTATGGTCTGTTACATCAGCAAATCATTGACTAAGTGACATTACTGGCATACGTTGACATAAAGGAACTTAACCTCCTCAAAGATGCATATTATGTAAAATATATGAAATATTTCCTTTGTCTTTTATGTGATTAATTAAAAATAAATTAGAAGTTTAATTAAAACATTAACAGAATATCTTTCTCTGAAGTAATGGATCACAATTTTAGCAACATGTGTTGGTTTTGGCTCTTCAAGATTATTAAAGCCTTTTTGGTTTTTTAGGGGATGAGGATGCTGAAAGGGAAAAAAAAAAGCAACAGTGATTGAAAGTAAAAAAAAAAAAAAAAGTCAGAATTGGGGCCAGAAGCATCTGCTGAGCTCCCTCCCAGGTGTAATATTCAATCAGCACCTATTTAATCTATGTTAGTAACATACATTTATTTTTGTTATGGACACTACTGTAGCATGAAATTGGAGGAGGATTTCCTTACAGCTGAAATGTATTACAACAGTTTTGTAATGAAAAGTGAAGTTCCTCCTAGCTGGAAGTTTCTTCTTTTTTATTGCTCTTCTGTCTGTTCAGAGCCAGAGTAACACTGTGTTGCTTTGGTGTGTCTGCACTTCTAGTGTTTTCTTTTGTAAGAATTGGAGTTAAGAGCAAGGTACAAATACAGTCATTGAACTCCAACTTTATAAGTGGAGAGCTAAATTTTTAGTTGATTTTAGGGCTAATTTCCTGGAAGCATGTGTGGTATGGGAAACCACTCAGCTTTACAGCCAGTTAAAGGCTAGACACTGGTTGTACTGTTTGTTATGTGAGATTTCTTGGGTTTCACTGCTCCTTAAGGAAGAGAAGAGTGTTGGGGACAAAATTTGCAGCTACTCTGTGATAACAGCACAGAGCACTGTGGCAGTCTCCTCAGCCTATGGAATCTGAAACTCCACTTGGTCCCTACAGAAAGGTGCAGACTAATTCACCATGAGGTTGATGGTGATTGCCACATGACAGCATTCCCTCATCTCATGTGATAGGTAAAGCAAATTGCTGCTGCTATAAACATTCCCAGGGCTCATTATTTATCAGTTTTATGTTTTATGAGGATTATACAAAAGAGAAAATCTCATAAAACAGGAAAGTTCTATATCATCTGCCCAAGAGAGTCAGTAAACTTCACCTGCATTGTAACATAGAGTTTTACAAAATCCCGGGGTAAAGTGCTGAAGCCTGGCTAGATCTTAAGTACGACTTGGGACATGTCAAACCATTCTTCAATGACCAAGATTTTTCTAACGTTATGGTGAATTCCTTATGCTTGAGTCCTTTGAAGTTTTTTGACAAAACGATAGTGTTTTTGGTTTGGGGTTTTTTTCAAGTGATGTTTTAAATTATTTGTGTTGTGTAGAAAATCTAGGCAATAACCACTGAGAATTTAAAAAAAAAAACCCTGAAGGCAACCACTTCTACAATTCCAAAGATTTATCTGTTTCTTTGCAAGGTATCATGCTGACTAAAGATTTTGACACACTTTAGACTGAAAATTATGAATTCCATATGCTATCACAACATTTTTTTTAAAGTTGCAGAAGTCCCCACCTTTCTGTCCCAAAAAGTACTTTCAAAAACCACATTTCATTTGGTTGATGGGGTTTTTTCCTTTCATTATTCACTATTGTACAGCACTTTGCTTCACTTCTGAATTCTATCTCTCCCAGATGGTTGTTAATTGATAGAAGATGGCTTTCACATTTACCATTATAGTTGAAATAATATTCTGAAATTCAAAACTTAAATATTAAAACTACATATTAGGCAGAAATGTCCAAAAGGTTAGACAATGGAATAATTTGTCAAGGGAGAAAAAGTTGAATCATCATTACTACTAGAATTCAAGAGCAGGCTAGATAAAATAGATTATTAGGGGATTATAGTAAAGGGCAAGTACCAGCTGCCCTATGTTGCTTTCTGTTTTCTAATTTAGCGGGGATAACATATTGTGCATAACAAGGATGGTCTGTGATACTCCATAATTCATAGCATACTATATTATGACATTGAAAATAGAAGAAAAAGGAGGCCGGAACATGTGGCAGGCCAAGCAATAAATTAATATGTGCATATGCATGCAACATACAGTTCATAATATATAAAACATATATTAAAAAATTACACACTCCAGCCTTGAGTTTTTGTGATGATGGTGTGTAATAATGCACAGGGCACCATCGCCCTTTCTGGTACGTAGTAATCCTCAGCCACATGCATTTAGAAATTTTATATTATATTTATATTACTCACTTCTACAACATTTTTATTCTAAACAACTGCAGTGTGTGGGAGAGAGACACCTTTCAAAGATATACTGTGCCTGCTGCACTTTTAATTAATTTGTAGAGTGAAAATAACTACAAGGGAAATATATAGATGAGGGAAGACAGGAAGTACTGAAGGAGTTTTTTACCACTTTATTTATGTCGTTTTTTTCAAATTTTGTCTTACAAGAAACACAGAGCTCATTTCATCCAGAAGAGCAACTATACAGTCTCATTTCAACATACGTCAGTGTAATTAACAGTGTGTTTTCCAGAAAAAAACTGAGCAGGATTTTACTATAGTTTCCTTATGGCAACAAGCCTTCCTCCTCAGCTCCAACACTCTTCTAATTAAAATCACCGTGACATTTCAGGACTCCCCTTTTCTTTATGTATGCTACCCAGATAATACATCTTATGTTAACATTGATTATTAGTGCTGATATTACAGTACCCGCTGAATTTGCATTAGCTGCTGATTGTGACAGATTATTAGACCTCCGCACCACCCTATGCAGTACTATGTAACTGAGCGCTGCCTCCAGCTTTTCCAGTTAATAAACCCCGCTTGGAATCCTTCCCTCGCCTAGAAATAAATCCTGCCTGTATCATAAAGCTGACCAGGGCAGGGTGCGGGAGCAGAGCCGGCGAGGCAGGAGCCCCCCGGGCGCGGCGGTGGCTGCAGCGCGGGCGGGCAGACGGAGCCCCGCTCGGGCGCGCGGGCTGGCTGCCGATGAGCCCTGCGCGCCTGCAGGGCACCGCTCTGCAACCAGAAACCTGCGACCGGCCAGGAATCTGCCGAGATTTTACGTCACCTGCAGAGAGTACATGACAGCTTTATTAATGCTAAGCATTTCGAGCTTGATTCACTGCCACGTTGCCACGGCGTCGTGCTGAGGTAGCCCCGTGCAATGGTAAATCAACAGGCGGCAAAAGCGTGTCCTGCTCTCAAACAGCCCGAGCACGGGGACTGTGCCCTGAACCTTTGAGCGAGGGGTTCTTTATTACCGAACATGTCTAGCCGTGAATTTTGGGTAAACACCATCTCTGCTGGGACTGACTTCCTGGCGTTAAGCTGAGTTGTAGCCCCTAGCTTTTTAACTGGAATTAGTGATAGAGCTTCCCTTCTAGGAAGTTAAACAATATTTCTGCTAAATGTTTCTGTTTTGAGAGGGAGCTATATGACTCAGCTTTAAGCTTTTTCTTTTTTTTATGAAAAAAGTCATCAGAACTTTTATAAGTGGAAAATTTTACATTAGCTGGGTTCTAGAGCGTTCATTTATCAGCACACATTTTGCATATGCACAGCTTTATATGGGCACATATGAAAAAGTCTGCATGCAAATTGTTTTTGCATTTGATGATTTTTGTGGACAGAAAGAAAATAACATACACAAACAGCATCTGTGTGCTCAAATTAAGAATTTGTCACTGCTTTCATTCAAGTTCTTAAGCATGAAAACATTTCACAAATCACAAGGGAAGGATAGATCTGAATGTCGTCACAAAGACTGGCTTTTTTTTTTTTTTTCTTTCCTTTAGAAGGCTTTCACAAGTTAACTGTTGGTGTTCCAAACTTTTGCAATTTATGTCCAAGAGAAAAAATTAACACAGAATTTCAAGAGAAACAGCCACATACAAACAGTGACAGCAATAAAGAAAACTGTATCAGATAAGACATACGTTTTTGCATAGAGGTGTACATGGATGCAGTAGAACAGCTGAAATCCCTTCAGCTAGGATAGAGTTGATCCATATATTTGATGACCTCTCATAACCACCAATTTTAGCACACAACCACACAAAGTCTTAGTCTTTTAGCAAGTGCAAAAATTAAGTTGCAACTTACTTATGAAAATTTGTCCTCTATCTCAACAACAATTTACCTAAAAACAGGTTCACAGAGCTCTTCGGACCTTTTCTCCTGTAGCTTAAAAATTACTCAGAATAAAACATAGTAATAGAAATACCAAGAGATCATCTTAAAAATCCAGGTACTTGTGGCTATAACCAACAGAAATAATGTTATTTCTGTGATTAGAATTGCTGAGAGGACTGGCTCCTGCTGATGCAGGTTTGTTTAATTTTTTTAAACTATATTGGCACAGTTGACTGGAGGTGAAATTCAGTGTCAGATGCTGGAGGAAACATACAAAAGTTCAGCCGCAGCTATACTCTACTTCATAGAAATATGTTTGCTGCAGCATATCATTCCTATGACTGTCTGTATATTCTTACTTCAGTCTGGTATTCCCCATAGGAATTTCTTTCTTCCTATACTTGGCATTGTCTGTACTTTCCTATGAAATACGTGTCAATGTGGTCCTGTGTTGCCATGTGAAATTCTCACTGAAGTTCTTGGGATAGTTGGTGGAAAAGGTCGGAACAAACTTCGTAGCAGGCCCTGTTGTGATAAGACAAGGGATAATGGTGGTGGATGCCTCACCCTGAAAACAGTCAAGGTCAGATTGGACGGGCTCTAAGAAACCTGATCTAATTGCAGATGTCCCTGATCATTGCAAGGGGGTTGGACTAGACAACCTTTAAAAGTTCCTTCCAACCCAAACCATGCTATTATTCTATGATTTCTCTGCATAGGTCAAGCAATCTCATTAGTCTAAGTTTACAAAGGGTCTCTGAAGGCTGGTAATTCATTGACAGAAGCTGATTATGTACTGCTATCATTCTCTTACTCTAAGAGGAAGAAGAAACTGCATTTCAAAAGGTATTCTTCTTTGTCCCATACTACCACACATTTTGATGTATATATTTTACCAACAAATATAAATCATGCATCTCAGCTAGGACACAGTAAACCAATAAGTAATTGCTTTCTTCATTGTTCTTGCTACATCACATGGTTATCTGACATGTAACTGCTACTCTAACAGTGACAATGAAAATGGTGGAATTAAACACTTTTCATTGTCTTCACATAATTCTATTTTCCATCCCTTTTTAGCTTTTCCAGATGCAACTCACTCAATTTTTGTGTTTTGCAGCAGAGTAATTTGACATTCATTCACAATCAAATGTCAAATGTACTTTACTTACGTGCTGTATAATTATACTGTTCTTCTAGGTATTGGAAGAGTGTGTATAGTGGAGTAAGTTTGCTAAAAATAACATGTTTAGAGCTCCTAAACTTTTCTAGATTCCCTTGACAGTTTTAGACCTTTGAAGAATATTATCTCTCAATACTTTCTCTAACTTTTTTTTTTCCCGCAAGTTATTTTTATAGGATACCAAGAGAAATTCAGCTATCTTACAGTTCTGGACATGGAATACCTAGAGGACTCCTGAATTACAGTAAATTAACCAGGATTGACACTGAAACATTAGATCCAGTACTTCTTCCCAAAGTAGTAGTAATTCATATATTGTAACTTCTTCCAGCACAAGGCCAGAACTTATGTTATAGAACCTACCATGAAAATTCTACTGAAAGATTTTCCCACCCTGGAGAATCTGAAGTTACCCATCCCATGATAAAAGGCTCAACAAATCACAAACAAGAGAAAAGCAAAACCATCCAGGACTATAGTAATTGTATTCAACCTGCCAATTACTGCTTCCATGAAATGTCACTTTGCTCAATACTGGTGTCAGTGCTTCCCCTTCAGCAACAGAAAATACTTTAACTTGCTTACGTACTCTGATTGAAACAAAGCTACTTACTTCTCACAGTTTGTTTATGCTCTAAAATTCACTCTGTGCTATGTGATGGAATAAATTAATTGCAATGTAAAGTACTGTATTCTGTCAAGAGTTGTACTCTAGTTTTAATATTTTCTATTGTTAAATATCTATGTCTGTCTTCATGTGAAAATTATTTTATAAATAAAATTTTAGTAAGAGACAATGTTGTACCAGTGAAGTTTTTGACCTGAAATATAGATCCTATGAATTTTGGTAAGAATAATCCAAAATATGGGGGCAGGAGGAAAAATAATAATTTGGCCTTAGGGTTCTAATGAACTGTATACTAAAACTGAACTACATAATTCACCCTGAATGATAAACACTGATAGAAGGCAATTTTTTAACTCTCCAGCTTTCCCTGCCTTAAAAATAATGAGTAGTTCCAAAAGGACATCAATATTTTTCCTTCCATATTAAATCCACATTTTGTTTCCTATTGATAGAACAATTTGGTGTAGAGGAAACAAAATATAAGGTTAAGAGGGATGGGCAGGGGAAACGAAAATGTTTCTTTCTGACAGATTATTAGCTCTTCTCTCTGGAGGAGAAAATATTCATTCTCATGTATAATTTAGCTTTGTCATGAATTCTTAACAGACCTGTAAATTGGAAAATCAACATCTACTCAGTGATAGCAGGTGAAGGACATGCAGGGTGGTACCGAATTTCCATCAGCCTTAACATGATAAAAAAAGGTCTTGTCTTTTATTGTAAACATATCCTGTGGACAGCTAACTTTTTAATTTTTTTTTTTCAAAGCATATTATATGTATCCTTTACAAATGTAGTTCTCTTCAGATTTTTTCATTTGGTATCAATATAAAAATTCAGCTGTGGCATGTAGGAGACTACAAAAAGTTAACTTCCATCTTTCTTCCATGATCTTCATAACATACAAAACTACACAGCATAAAGAACCTGCTGATCCGTCATATTTATTTGGATAGAAATTAGCTGCCACCCAAAGACAGTAACTCTGAATAGACTTTACATTCCTTTAGTAAGGTTCTCTTCTGACTCATACAGAGCTGCTTTAAAAGGAATAGACAGCCTTGATATTGCTTTAGACACGAGATAGAAAAATGCACACACTGTATAGAAGAAGCAAATGTACTGAGAGAATTAAAGGGCAAATGCCATCCACTCAGCAGATCTGTGCAGAATTTATCCCAGTGGTTTTCATGGAGTGACACATTAGCTAAAAATCACAATCTAGTCTTGTTTGATCATTAGCAAAATCCAGAAAGCATGTTTTCTTTTCCATACTTAAAGCTACTACCGTTTTTGTCAGAAGACTTTGGAATTTAACCACAAAATAATCTCACTTTAAATCTCCAGAAGGCAGATTTAGCATGGGCATTAAAGATTCCTGAGCAACTATGCAGACAAAAGGTACTTGCAAGGTAGCCCCACATGCCCTCATATGGAAGTGTGCTTTTTCTAGTGTTACACAGTTGATTTGCACCGAGACACAACAATTTCAGCCTGCTCCATTCTTGCCTTTCCTTCTTTAAATTTGAAAATTAAAATGCTGCAGGACAGAGTGTGGGGGTTATACTCTCCTAAGCAATTACAGTGTGGGTGGGGAATTTACTGCAGCAATAATATTGTGGTCAGTTTTTTTTTTCTTCTAACATATGAACTTCTGTGGAGCATCTGGTCTGTGCCTGTCTGAAAACTTCTCATATTTAATTTTTGGACAGGACTTATCACCTGGTTATGCAGTGAGACTCAAATCATAAATCTCCCTATTCAGCAGCAAATATTTGGTTGGGTGACTCCTAGATAGCAACATCTGCTTACACAGCAAATGAGAACTCTCTTCCAGTGAAGTGTGGTTCTGTGCATCTCAGGGTGCCTAGAGTCATAAAACTCACAATTTGAATAAATTACATGTTTCAAAGGTAACTTATGTGTATGACAGACTGGTCATTATATGATTTATATTATATGATTCTACAGAGCATNATAAAATTAAAATACAATTTCTCTAGACTGGGACAACCATATGTTAGGGAAATTGTAACATGGTTCATATATTTATAAGTCTTTTGATTTCACCAGTTAGCCTAAAACACCCATGGTGTATGTCTAGATGGATTATGAAGTTACCTGCAAGATACACTTTCAAGGAAATCATTTCCAGAAGCATATGGTTTCATAGAGTAGAATGGCAAATTGATGGCTCAAGACTCGTTTTCATGATCCGCCTGCACATCACTTTAGAACAGAAATATTTTCAGCCAAACTATTTCAGACATTCAGAGAAAATAATTGAAATTTGCACAGGAGCAGACAGACTGCGGATTAGANCCCTATTCAGCAGCAAATATTTGGTTGGGTGACTCCTAGATAGCAACATCTGCTTACACAGCAAATGAGAACTCTCTTCCAGTGAAGTGTGGTTCTGTGCATCTCAGGGTGCCTAGAGTCATAAAACTCACAATTTGAATAAATAAATAAATAAACATGTTTCAAAGGTAACTTATGTGTATGACAGACTGGTCATTATATGATTTATATTATATGATTCTACAGAGCATATTTTATTTATTATTTATTTTTCTGGCTACTCTTTTCATGTAAGTACACAAGACATTTTTCCAAGCTCTTAATTCCATTTGCAATTACTTCAACCCTTTGAAGACCTTTAAGGTCTGTACTGGCACAAATCAGTGCCCATAAAGCAATTCCAAAGGAAGAAATAATGTCACTAATGCAAATATGAGAGTGGCTATATGCAAAACACATATTAGAATATCAAACAAGTGAAAAGGGGTATCTTTCCTTGCAAGATTATGATGNCAGACTGCGGATTAGATGAGAATCTAGTTCTTCTCAAAATTCATTTCAATAGAAAATTCTTGACCAGTCCTATTAGAAAGGGTTGCCTAAAACATTTTTGTTATATAAAGAAAGCAATACCTTTACTAATAGTTATCATAAATAAATAACACATTATAGGTTGCCGTCTCTGTATAAACAATGTAATAATTAAAATAAAGACATTATTTACTGATTTGTACTTAAAGGAGCACAGCAGGCAGTTTCTCTTGGAGCAAAATCAATGCTCCTAACTGAGCATATCCAGTGAGTTGAAATCTATTGTTTTTCAAGCACTGGGCTAGCTTTTTTTTTTTTTAAGTTACTTATCATGAGTGTTATCAAGACCTTGAACTGCAAGTTACCGAGAAACCTGTTGTTTGGTAAACTGTAATTGAAGCAGGCTACAGATTTATGCAGTTGTATCTGGCAAATTCATCCAGCATTAGTTCATGACTTGGTGTGTTCATTGATAATAATATTCTTTCTTTTCACACTATTCAAGAGAGTGATAGCAAAATTAAAACACCTCTCTTTTCACTAGGGAATTTTTCATCTGCTGATTGTCAATATTGAAAGTCAGTTTTGTTCTTCAGCACTCATTATTCAGTGATGACTGTAGTTTCAAATCAATTCCTTTCTTTTTATATGCATAAAGAAACAACTAGAAATGTTCAGCTTGCTAGAAGTAAAAATCACCCATTCCAAATCAATGACAAGTTACAACACCTGTTCAATCAGTGGGAAATAATTCAGCGCAGGTGTTAATGGCAAGCCCAGTCTGCATAACTGCAGCTTCATGCCCTGGAAATTCAAAAGGTCATCATCAAAATTTTACAAAGGCAAGCTTGTTTGCAAAAAAACCCACCTTTGTAATTATTGCATGATAAAAATTATGTTAATATATACTTAGATTTTCAATAGAATTGAGTTAACTTGAATGACACAAATTATAGAAAGTGAAGGCCTCTAAATTACCTTTTAGCATATCCTTAGTTGTTTAATACGTAAAAATATTCTACATTGTTCTGTGGAAGTTAAAAACACTATTCTGCCTAAATTTTAATCAGTCTGGATATATCCCATTATTTCAGAAGATTTGCATATAATTCATAACAGTACTTTTAAAACCTGTGAGATGTGATTACTATTATGTGATAATAAACATTAAAAAAATAAATAAAAAGGTACATCCAAACTTAACCTAAGCAAGTTTCAATTCAGATTGCAAGAAACCTTTGGGGTCATCAAGTCATCTAGTAGGTTGCTTGCTCACTGACCTGAGTTCTAACATCTCCTAGGAGGAAAATACTCAGATTCTCTGGGCAACTTCTTCTAGGGATTAACCACCTTCACTGTGGACTTTTTTGTTTAAATCCAGGGTGAATTTGTCTTGCTGCACCTTGTGTCCACCACTTGTTGGCTTTTTGCTATGTAGATCTGTCAAAAGTCTCCAGGCCACCCATTAGGTAGCTGTGCATGGTAACCAGATCTCCCTCGGCCCTTCTTAAGGCTGGGCAAAACCAGCTCTCTTAGGCTCGCGTCACCCGTTGAAGCCCCAAGCCACCATGATCACTCTCTTATGGACTCATTCTACTTTGTCAACATCTACCTTGCACTGGACAAGCCAGCACTGGACGCAATAACCCACCTGTGGTCTCACAAGTGCCAAACAGAGGACAGTGACCACTTTCCTCAGCCTGCTGGCTGTGTTCTTGGAAATGCAGCTGACCTCAGGGCACACAGCTGACTTGTGTTCAAGTTATGGTCCTCCAGGACCACCTGTCCTTTCCTGGAATCCCCCACAACTCTGCCTTTCCCCCAAGGCTAGAGTTAGCTCCAGTCTGTAATGGGCAATAGGACTATTCCATTCCAGGTGCAGGACATTGCATTTACCCCTATGAACCTCATGAAGTTTCCCTCTATCTTCTCTCCAGTCTCTCAAAGTTTCTCTGAAGCGCTTCCTTTTTAAGGTATTGATTGTTCTACTCAATTTGGTGCCATCATTCAAACTTGCTCTAGGTAAAGAAACAAAGACTGACAAAATGGAAGATCTTTACGTGTTTGAACAACTCCTGGAAGAAAGAAAACATAGGAGGAATATTTCACCATTACTCTTAGTCAAGTCATGTTGGAGTATATGTTGAAGTCGCTACTGTGCAACATATCCATTACAGGACTGAAAAGGAGGCTAAACAGTGAAAAGGTAACATTTGCTATTAGTACTGAGTTACCTCCAATAATGAAGGTACTGCTCAGTTATGGGGGATTGCAATCTGAATTTTTTTTTAAAGAGTTAGGAACCCAAACTCCAAACCCAGAGACGATTGATGTACATAAACTTATGAATATATAGAAAAAATTCTAAGATAAAGTAGTTTGTGTTTAATAATGACTAATAATAGCTGGAAAAATTGTTATTTTATGATGAAAATGAGTTTTTTTTAGATTATAAGGATGGCTTTGTTTGGTGTTCAGAAATTTTTCAGTATATGATGGAAATTCCTATTGATTTTAATGTCCTTTACTAGCTAGTACAGTTACCTGAGCCAAAGTAATCTTTAGTTTGCTCTAGCTTGAACAGTCTTATATTCAGTGTCAAAAAAGCCATCAGTGCTTTTTAAAGTAATGATGACAATTATCATGGGGTGTATTCTAATGCATCTGACTCAATGATCTAATTTACATTTGAAACCATCTTCCTAAAAAAAAGTGCTAATACTCCTGATGAAGTTAGCTGAAAGCTGCAAGTGTCCTTAAAGCCAAGTCTGAGAAGTTCAAGACCCATTTAAAGAAGTATGATAGCCATTATCTGTCTTTTATTTATCCTTTACCCATAAAGCATGTCATTCTTATACCTCTTATCATTAGTTATTACTATAGTCATCCATTGCCTTTTAATGTATTGCCATTAAACTGGATGGCAAACAATGGGCAGGGAAAATGATATGGTCAGTGCCCTGGGGATGTAACAGTAATGGATGGATGGACATTAGAGATTCACTTACTGCAATCAATACTACTCCCAGTCAGTTTTGTGATGCAATATTAGTTCCATAGGAGATATCAGATGAGAGGAAAAAAATGTAGAAAACGAGATTAGTCTACATAAATGGGAAGGAAATAGGAAATAGTTGCGACTTGAACCCTTCTGTTTATTGCTGTTTTCAAATATTCTGAAAGAGACGGATGAAAATTATAGGAAGCACTATAATGAAAATTAAGTTTTAAAAAATTCAAGGTCACTGTAGACAAGTTTGAAAAAAAATTATCTCAGTCCTCAATGCATTTACCACAGACCTCAAGACATAACAAAGCGAGGTGAAACAAACAGACTTAGGTTATGTTCTTTCATCCCAGATAAGGGCTGAGTCTCATTGGACCTAGAAGAATTTCTATGTACTACATTATTTTGATATAAATTGTTCAGATCAGCTGAGGATGAGAATAATGCCACTGAATACAGTAAAATTACTTATGTATTCCACACTGCAGCTACACGTAAGCGCTCTTCTAGTAAGGACTTACTGAGTTGGTTTAAAGCATGGTGAAGTCCATAGGACTTGCACAAGCTTCATTAGTGTTCTGCATAGGCCTTTTCTTCAAATTCTTGACTTCTAAGTCTTATATGATGATAATGCATTGCCTGTTCTTTACTTCAGTTATTTCAACTACTGGAAGAATAAAATATTATTATTATTGTATATACAATAGTGCACACTGCAAAACACAAAGAGACAAGATGAAGTAAAACTAAGTAGAAAGTTCGGAGATTAATGAAATGGCCTTATTTAAATGCTCATCTACAGATGAAATTTATAGTCCTTAGAATGTTGAACATGAGTTAGTGCCTTGATACAATATTTTTCAGACTACTTTTTCTCTTTCAAATGCATTTTCCTGGTGCCATGTCTGATGAGAAATCTGGTTTACAAATATTTTCTGAAAGAAGTACTAAGCAAAACCAGATTGAGCAGAAGGTGTTGAGGTTTTGACTGATAGAGGATGCAATGCTGAAAGAATAACAAACAGTGTTTAGATATCAGCATAGAAAGGTTTTCAATTGCTCAATAAAAAGTTTGTTTCTATTTAGATATAACAAGAAACAGAATGCTATTTTAGCTTTATACAATTTAATTTGCTTTTTTTCTGAAAATGGGCAAATATAACAGCTGTTTCCAATCTTCAGCTTTACAAACTTTGCTCTCATCTAGCAAAGAATTCTGTTAAATTCTTCAAATTGAAGGTAAAAATGCAGTTTCTGTACATGTTAAGCCACAGAATTAAGAAAAACGTAATGACTGAAGAGTTTGAAATTGTATCTAGTAGACTTCTTGCAAAGCTCGTGATGTATGTAATTACAATTTTTAGTTCCATATCATATTTTCTAGTATGTATAGTACAGTTCTCTACCTAAACCATTGTGTAATCTAAGATTTTAAAAAATGCAATTTTCAAGCAAACAGTATCAAAGTACTCAAAGAATACAGATGTAATGTACTACAGCAGAGCTAAAGGTAAGGCTCACAATAAGGCATGTTGCAGTGAAGGGAGGCCTGTTCCTCTGTGGAACATACGGAGGAGCATGGGCAAAGCAACAACCTCTGCTGAAAAATGGTTTGCTACTGACACTGCTTTAACCCATTGTCCAAGTAAAGCCATGCCTGATGATCAGTGATTTTTTACTGTAAAGATGGTGCAGCGAATTGGTCCAAATAGTTAAATTCTTTACCACTCATTTATTTGTATTGCTATTTTATTTCAAATCCACAAGCAGTTATTTACAAGTTAAACTAGATAATTTCCTTCCTCACAGAGTAAAGTTGTACATTCATTGTTTTTCTGCTGTGGAACTCATCTTTTTGTGTCTCATATGAGTTTCTGCTGGATGTTTAGGGAATACAAGAGGTTATGCATTGGCCTGGAGTTCAGTAAAGTTTGGACAGATTTATGGATGAATGACATGTTCAGGCATAATACAGAAAGAACACAGCCCACGTTACTCCCCAAAATCAATCAGTTTGAAATCTCTTTCTTTCCTCCCATCTCTTATGAAGAAGAAACATCCCATAGCATCCTCCAAAACCCTGGAATTTTTCTGCTCCGTTAAAATCCCCAGACAACAACCTCCCACATCCTGCATGCAACAAGTGCTATTTTTTAAGGTGAATGCAGCCAGTGTAAGACAGGAAGAGAAGGTCCATGCAAATCTTTAAGACAAATAGTAGCACAGTCAAAGCAGGTTACGTATTTATTTCTGCCAGAAGGCAAATTAAAAGTTGTCTATAGTTCATAATAATTCACAGGATTTGAGTAGGTTATAAGAAGAATTGCTTAGCCAAGACAAAGTGTCAGTCTATGAGTCAGGACAACTATTTGAAAGGTAAAGCAATAGTGTTTGGTTTTTGTGAAATGATTAAACTAAGTTAACTCAGAGCAGCAGGAGCAACAGATGCTGTTGCTTGAGTTTATTTTATTTTTTTTCCCCGATGGGGTTACACTGGAACATAAAAAATATCTCTAAACATGTCTTTCTAGTACTTTAGCATAGCCCAATGCTGCCCACTACAGTACATACCATGGGACTTTGGGTCATGGGAATTTTTTACTTCAAGTTAAAATTGCTGTGGAGTTTTTTTAAGCGCTTTTTCAGAGTAGGTTCAAAGTAACTGACTTGCACATTCTAAATCCCTGTTACAAAAAAGAAATCTTCTCTGTCATTGTGCTACCCAAAGGGCCTCCTTGATCATCCTGGTCACTATGATAGACACTGGGACATTTCAAGCAAAGTCATCCCTGCTTTGCAGAAGGGTCCCTTAGAAAGATACGGAAATGCAAAAATGTCAGGAAGTTACAATTTTGCAGTAAGAAATAGGTTTCACACCACTAGTCTGTGGTGATGAGAGTCAGACACTTTTCAGTACATAGTTACTCCATCCAGCTAAGAGCAGTGCTCAGCTGTCTTGTTCCCTGCAGAACAAAAAAACAAGAAACAAGTCACCCTAAATACTAACAGTATGAAGCTAAGGCAGACAGCAAGTGGAAAAAATAGCAAAATGCAAATCAGATACTCTTCATCCTCAAATTTCTCCTCACAATATCAGACCAATATCCACAGAGCAAAGCTACCTGGTGCTCCATGTGCAATCCAATTGTATCAGTTCTAACACTAATTGTTCCCCCAATACTTCAATAAGTTATAACCAGAGAACATTCTTAACCCTGGACTCCTGTCATGCCTCTCTTAAAATAAATAAATAAATCAGTAGTTGGAGCTGCCTCTTTGCTGAAAAGACTTTTAAAACTATTTTATTCATATTACTAGTAATATTGTTGTTTTGTTTGGTTGGTTGGTTGGTTTTATTTCATACCTAAACTGTTAGGTAAAATTAAATACCTTTAAAGGTATGCTGCTGAGGGTGATGTGATGTTGAAGAAACCATCAGTGATGGAGTCAGAACACTATCTCTACTAAAGTCAGCTTCCTATCACTGTTCTCCCTTCATCTATGTAGGAACAGTAAGTCCATATTTTCCTGCCCTTCTTTTCTATTCCAGGTCCTCTAGTTCTCATTTGAACCCTGTTACTTGTCCACCTGCTTGTAACTGCAAAGCCCAAAATTAAATTTAAACTTGCCCTGTTGTGAAGCTGAGGCCTGGAATTTGGTGTAGTGTTCTCTATTGTTTACAAGTAATCTAGATTCTTCCAGTGTCATATCTAAATATGTTTAATTAAGTTGTTAGCTATTGATTTCAGGTTACTGTTAGTCACACTGACAGGAGCAAATAGGTGTTTGGTAATCAGGTGCTTAGAACATTAGAAGAAGTCTAAGAATGACTGCAATTATGTAAAATCATGCAGAACCAATAATAATGAAAAATAAATTGTCCCCCCACCCTGAATGTACAAACAGAAGTGGAAACAATATGGAGAAAGAAAACCATACATATTAATGAGACAGCACCATCTAATCAAAACCCATTGTCTTCTGCCAGCTCAATCAACAAATTATTACAGAGGATAATGTTACACTTAGGAACTCTAAATGTTTATAAACAACCCAATTACTATACTGTAGTAACTCATTTTCAAAAGCAATCAGGTTTAATATTTTATCAGAAGAAGAGGAGAAATTTTATAAGATCAAACAACTACATTGAGAAAGACATTTAGTTACGTTGAATAAAAAAGTTTTAAATTAATGTCATTTTTGTTAGTTTTTCCTTAGCAGAAATAAGTAAACCCCAAGTTGCCAATCTTAAAAAATTGTTCAGAATGCAACAATCTTAAATACTGAAACCCAAAAAAGCACCCTAAAATTCTAATTGGCATATTATCAGCATTTGTATAAACAAACAAGGTGTACCAGTCAGTTGTAGGACAAGATATTCAAATTCAGTCAATGTGTTCTACCTCAGTAGCCAGCAATGAAGCTCCCACTGAATCTACTGGAAAAAAGCAGGTGGGCTTACACTGACAGCTTTACCTAATTTATCTGAAGTATTTTTAAAAGCTACAAATACATCTCTGTTAGATGCAACCCCACTTTTGGGTACATTTGAAGGCCATTAGTATTGAAGGGTTTTTTCATCTCCAGTTCCTATGAACTTATAGCTAATTGAAATAAATATGTATAATTTTGTCTGACTGTAGTCATTCCCAGCAAGACTAACTCATGCTTTGTATTCCCCTTGGCTGTGGCCCTAAAAACATCATTGAAGACTAGGAAATCACCTTCGCTCCCTTCTTCTTTACTACTCCCTTCTCTTTTTTCTCTGGCCCCATAAGACAAATTATCCAGTGACAAACAGAATTATTCAGGAATGATAAAAGCCTATCATGTTATTTAAGCACTGCAAAGAGGCAGAGTTATCTAAGCCTAAGAGTGGCAGCTGTGACTACTGGGATTTGTTGCCAGCTCTAGGAATGGCTTGCTCAGTGGGCCTGCCAATTTCTCTAACCTATCTGTAAAATGGAACTAACATTTTTTGATATCATAGAGCTAAGCATTTTGAAGTACTTTACAAACTCAGAGCTTTAATAGCATTAAGTATCACATTTGAACTACAAAGACCAAAGAATAGATTTTGGAATTTTCTTTTTTTTCAGAGAGATGCTATAACACAAATTAAACCAGATTTTTACCTAACTGTGAATCTGAAAACAATGATGGATCGAAAAATCTTGTTTTCAAAGGATGTTCACATCTAAATAGAGGAATTCTCAATAATCATGGAGTTCCATGATTAACTTGTCACTTTTACTGTCCTCAAAGTTTAAGAAATATCAAATGGTATTCTGAGGCCTAAACAGAAAAAAAGAAAAATAGAAAGCAGAATCCTGTGATGTCAGAAGTGGGCCACTAGAGATGATCAAGTCAATAGAACCATTTTTCAAAGTACTTTCATGCAAAATCCCCTTTGTTAAATTAAAATAGAACCAAAAGAATTCCATAAAAGCAGTTAAAATTATCCAGGGAGTAACAAACTATTTTTATGACAACAGTAAAGACTTATCTTTCCAGTGCAATAGAATCCAGCACATAGGGACTTGCACTGCATCATACAGCACCCAGCAGAAATACAAGTTTAGACTTGGAAAACAAACTATGACATAGGAGACATGGGATGTTGTATCAAATTATTTTCAGATCATGGAAATTTCCTTTTGAAAAGATACTGCTATTCTGCATCCTATTATGGAGCTTGTTCAGCTTGCTCAGGCATTTTTACGCTCCATTGTATGGAAGACAATGTCCTTAAAGGAGCTTACTATGTGTAAACAGCAAAATGAAGATTAAGAAGGTGTCCCAGTTTGCTTCGCATGTATATTTTTCTTTTAACACAAACAATAACCCAAAGGGTCTGAAAATCTGTATTAGGGAATGCACACCTAAGCATATGCCCATAGTGATGTAAATGGACCTGAAAGGTTTGTGTACAGCTTATTTTGGAATAACTGCAATGGACAACACAAGGCAGATAATCAAATAAACTCACAGCATCAAATTTAGTGTTCCAAATGCAATTACTACTAATGGATATGTGTAGAAGCCTTCTTAGGACAAAGAGTGAAACTGTAGAAAAATAACAGATGCAAGCATAACCACTATATTTGAAATATTATAATAACTTAATATAAATTTATTTCACATTTTTGTGTGTAGTGATGTGTGTAACCAAACATAGCACACAGAACCCCCACAAAAAGGATAAGGCGAACATATTAAGTCTTCAGTTCCTATTTAATTCACAACTAAATGTGAATGGAGAACAATTATTCATTATTTTTCGGTATATGAAAACTAAGATACCAAGCGAAATGACACAGCAGTATATTTAAGGCAAAACAGAATATCTTTTTCCATATTGCACTTAAACTGAGAGATTCCTTGTCATATGATTGCATGGATGCTCGATGTGGATTTAAAAAATGAAAAAAATAAATGGCAGGAGAAGCCACCAGCACTCACTATACATAAAAATCTTAATCTGGCTCAGAAAATCTCCAAATTATTAGTGCTATTGTGAAATTCCATCATCTGTAGACCAAGTATGAGGAGACAGTACTGAATTCCTGAGGATATTAGGACCAAATGCTAAGTGTCAAGGGGTGCATCTTGGGCAAAGGGTCTGCACCCACAGGGACAACCAGTAACCCCAGCAGGAGGTTACTAGGCCATATTCTTGAAAGGTCAATGCCAGTGTTTCTCTCCCTTAAGAATTCCTCAATTGCTTTAAGGAACTTCACCAGCACTACCTATAACACATCAACTCCAGGCATCCAGTTTGAAATAACGCACTGAAAGCTTGTCACTTCCTTTTGTGAACTTCACTTTAGCTCCTGCATTTGTCTGGGAAGGAACTAAATTTTTTTGTCTTAGTCTCTGACGCGGCCCGGTAGGAAAGAGGAGCACGGGACAAAGAGTTCTTGTCAAGGTGAAGGAGGCGAAAAAATTAAGCTTTATTTGAAGGGTAGCGCCGACTTTTATAGGGTTCTGGTGGAAGGTTTTGGAAAGGGGTGGAACTTGGGCGGAGCATGCAAATACAAACCAATCAAAGGAAAAGGGGGTGGTAACACTGCACTGTGGCAATTGTCAGCCAATCAGGGAAAAGCACATTACATGAGGGACAGAAATATATGGTTTTTAACAAAACCGATTAATGCCTAATTTTAACAATCACCAACTCTATTTCTAATAGCAAAAACATCCCTAACACCTAAACAAAGACTGTGTCAATATGTTCTTCTGCTTCTTCATTGCCTTTTTCTTGCTTCTTGTTTGCTTTCTTCCATCTCTTGTAAGCCTCACGTTTCTGGCTTCTGACAAGTCTCAGTACCAAACTGCAATATATGGCCAAAATACTTAAAGACTGACTTTAACAACGGCAAGGTGACCATTAGGAAAGAAGATCCAAGTGAAAGATAAAGGAATTTGTCCAAACTAAAAATAAACACCAAACCACAAAACCCCAAGAAACCCCCTGGATTTGGATTTAAAATTTAAGATAAAATTTGAGCTCAGTCTGATTAATTTTTTTATCTGAAGCAATTTACCACTGAAATACATGTTTTATAACTGAAATGCCACCAGACCTAAAATTCTACAGATAAAATTGGTAGTGCCATAATAGATCATGGTTTTCCATTGAGAACAAATAAGTTAATTTTGTTGTGTTACCCAAATGCAATTTACAGGAGATCTGTAAATTCTAAGGGTAAATAAGGATTGGTTATAGCACAGCTAATTAGTAAAAGATAAATAACGAAAAACTTGTGCCTAGTTTATTGCTTTTTTCCTTGAAAATATCTTGAAAATGCTGACATTACATCACAGAGATTTATGTTTGGAGGCTAACTGTATTTTCATCTTATGTCTGTACTCTTTCCTTCACAGCCGTCATAAATGTTCTGTAACACTTCAAATTTTATGACACTGATTACATCTGAAATGATTGTGTAACTAATATGGAAGTATATTGTAATCTTGTGCGCAGTTAAATGAACTTCTGGAGAAATTGCAATGCTTCTTCATTTGTAAATTATATAATTATACTGAGTTACATTGGGTCTAAAAAAATTTCACACTGTATAATCTCTGAATTTATTTATTGATTACACTTATTGTTAGAACTGATTCATAGTTCATGCTGCTCAGTGGCATTGGAATTAGAGAAGATGTCAGTCTATCAATCCACCTCAGCATTTTATCGGGGTGTAACGTATTTCTTATTGTTAGAAATACCAATTCAAATGTATTACAAACTGTTTTTCAACTGCAATTATAATTTACTTCATGTGAACTTCAAATGAATGATTGGTACTCAATTTATATTGAGAAGGAATTAAAAGAAACACCAAACTATTCTATATATTTAATTGAAAATATTCTGTTATTTTCCCGGAAAGGCAACCTATATTCTTCCTTTTGGCAAATTAGTCAACGTTGCACACCAGAAAGACAGATATAAACACATAAAAAGTCTCTTTTTATTCCAAACTCATTGTGGCACTCTGCCCTTTAAAGCTATCTACGCTTTGCTTCTCTGAGGCGAAGAAACAGAATTTCAGTACTTCAGGTCTCAGACTGTTTTTCTGGAATATTCAACTTTTTGGATGTCTCATGATTTTGAGTTTGTTGTACTAGGGGCAGTATTGAATTACGTTGCATTTTCAAGGCGCTCTCTCTGGATGCAGAGCTTTTATCTAAACCCATTTTAAGCATCTTCTGCTTCAAACTCCTAAATAGCTTGGGCAAATGTCTTTCTCAGAATCTCACTAATTATTTCAGCTCTCTGTTCTTAGTAGATTTTTCTATGGACTCTTCTAAACACATTGTAGTCTTATTTAACAGAAACAAAAGAAGAAACACTGCTTGAAGGGACTGTCTTTCTGAAGTTCAGTGTCCTTTGCTCTTGCTCCTCTTCAATAGGAATTTGCCTTGTACCTCTGTTAAGGAAGCAAAATAGTCCCATTAGACTCATAGGGACTTAACAATCCAGAACTACTACAAATGTTTGAATGGTGGTAGGTGAATTAGAGCCTGTCCTCTAGTAACCTTAGACCTTCTTTGCCAACCAAGTGGTTAGTTCTAATAGATGATCACTGATGCAAAGCATCATTGCAAAAAAGCATAATTGCAGAAGTGTTTTGCTTTCTTGAAATTTCTTAATCAGCAAAGATTGACTGCAGTTGAAAAAGGGAATATCGATTTTTAGTAAAATTGTTCAGTGTGTGCTATCATGACTTTGGAGTCACAGAGACAAAAATTAAGATGCAAATCTATACTTCCAGAATGGAATTGGCTAGTTGCAAGCTAAATGTAGAGTGTCCTATAAACACATGCCAAATTCCTGTTTTGTACTCCAAATTTTCCCAATTTTGCATATATTAAAATAACAGAATACTAGCAGTCATCTGTCTATATTCACTAACAATATTTTGGAATTTTCTGCTCCACATACCAGTTCTCCATGCAAAAAAAAAAGATATTCCATCTGCCTTGAGTACAACATAAAAGAGAGGGAACAAGCTGGCCTGCAGCAGCCCTTCTTCTCTTCAGACTACTCTGCTGTTGGCAGGAGTGCATCCTCTTTTGACAGAAGAAAAGAAATGATCATAAAGGCANAAAAAAACCCAAAAAAAAAAACCGCACACCAAACCTTTTGGTCTTTCTGAAACAATAATCTCTGCAGGGATGAAAGAGGAGATACCAACCTGCTTTCCATGAAAAATAAAACAAAGGCTTTTGCTACACCAAATGTTCCTGTACATCTAGTGGGAGGTAATTGAATTAAAAAACCCCACCCTTAGGTGAAAATAGTTCTTCTACCTGTATTTTTTGCCCTAAAACAAAGGCTTCTGGCTATATGACAAAATTTCAGGAACTACTTTTTACCCCTCTGGCAATATTTTACAGCTGCAACCCCAGGTGCCAGAGTGTACCGAGAAAATGCCAATAATGAGACTTGTAAGGTTTGTTTCCAGGGATTACAGTTGAAAACTGAACTGGATGGAATTTATGGAAAGGCAGAGTTCAGGCTGTAGGACTGGAGACATACTTGGGAGCTTGAAGACAAAAGGGAGGAGCGCCAGATGAGAAACCACAGAGGAAGAGAGTACAAAAAGGCTTTTCAGCAGAAACAGGTAGGAAGGCAGCCAGCCTACCAGAAGGACTTATAAGGAAACTGGTTAGTAGAATATATAGGAAATCTGAGAAAGGATGAAGGAAAGACATAGAAGTGATTATGCCTAAAGCATTACATTTAAGAATCAAAGTTAGGGGAAAAACATAGGCCGTGTAGGAATATTGGTTAGACTAATTCCATATACTACTATCACTTGTTTCTTTCCAGAAATGTACTGACTTTCACTTTTCAGATGTATTTTCTCAGTATTTGATCTCTCACTTGCAGATCCTTGCAGTTTGTGAGGAAACACTCCTTAATCTGCAACATCCCCAACCTTTTCTCTGGCTGGGTTTATGCACAAAATAGTTTTATTTGTTTGGTTTTTACTGACACTCAAACAGCCTTGTATTTAGCAGATTTCCTCACATTTTATGCAAACACTAGATCAACTTCAAGAGAAACAAGTTTTATTCTAGCAAATGAAAGGGTTAAGGTCTTCATAATGACATGAGGAATAAGTTTCCACAATGGAAAACAAACTCCAAAAAAAACCTGTGTTGGATAAAACTTGACACTAGGAGTTATTTCAGCTGTTTCTGTACCTCACCTAATTTAGCATTTGGGTAACTTGTCTATAACTTAGCGGGGCTGGATCATCTCTCTATTCAATGCAGGCTGCACATTTTTTTCATTTTTCCCATTTATTCTGCTCCTTTCTTTACAATTTTCTTGATGTTTTGTAATCCATTAAGAAGATATTTTGAGTAATGGAAATCACTTTCATAAATATGGCTGCAATAGCTAAAAGTTTTTCCCTTTAAATACAATGAAAAATTTTAATGTGCACTCTTAGGACTCACTAATTGCAAGTAAAATTATCTTCTTTCTCTTTGGAAAGATATTTCCAGTCCATCAGATAGCTACACTACTTTGCAGACTGTACCTCTTAGAAAGTTTGCATTACCCACACATTTTATTAAAATTAATCACCGTCTCATTGTTATTTCTTCAAAGACACCACACAGAACATAATGGATTAGCTGTCAGGCTTGTTTCTTCTGCACTCCATTACCTTTTGTATTTTCAGCACCTTTAATATAATATGAGGAACCTCACTCCTGAAGAGAAAAGAGAAGCAGGACATTAAAAAATTCGTAGTTCAATCTGAACATTACATCAGATTACTGAAAAAGAGCCACACTATGCTGTTTTTAGGGAGTAGCTTTAAACAATGGATCCTTGGTCATTCTCTTTGCTAATTTTTATCTTGCTTCCTGCCTATGTCTTACACCACTCCAACTGGCTTTCTAGGAGACAAATCTATTAAAAAGGGAGCTAATTCCTAACAGTGTGATTGCAAGTCAGTCTTCTTAATTGCTTGTTTTCAGTCAAGGACTGGTCTCTGACCCTCTGTCATTTAGCTATATTGACACAGTGGCTGAACGAAACGGGGCATTTAAGAGATGTAATGGTGTGCAGGGAACTCAAGAGGCAAATCAGAAGGAAACTCTAATGGTAAGTTTGTTGTTACAGTACTTCGGAGCCACTGTGCTGGGTGTGATAAAAGCACAGAGCAGAAACATAAGCTTGACCTGAACAAAGCTTGCAATCTAATTTATAACAGAATTGCCCAAAATAGGATGTTGTCAGATAGCAGGGGAAGAGGAAAGTGAATCCTGAATTGATGGTGCCCAGTAGTACTGCAGAGTCTAATTTTTCGAAAGCAATAGATATTACCAGTATTTTTCAGGACCTTAAAAACAAAAGAGGTTTGAAAAGAGGGGAAAAGCAGTGAAAAGTAAAAAGCGAGTAATGAAAAGAGTTATGAAAACAGTTCCAAAATCAAGGAATCCTTTTGTTCTCAATGTGGGACTTTTTTGGCCATATTCTTAATGTTATTTTATGCAACTTTTGTGATTTGTTCATCACTTTTGCATTACCGAAACTATCAGTAGGTTTTACTAAACATTTTTCCAATTTTTATAATTACTTACTTCAAGAATCTCAAAGAATGCAATACCTTTGTTTAGTAGAACTAGAATAATTAGATATTAGATGTAATAGATCTTCTTATGTGAAGTTAAAATCTTTCTGCTGTTGTTAGAAATAATTGTTACATCTCAATGGAAAGATGCCCATCCATTACTCCGGATGAGATTCCAGGGTGTCTCAATACATATTGAATATGCAATTTTCAAAATGTCATTACAATTAGGTGAATAATGAGGAGGACTCTATTTGCTGTGATTTCTGTTGCTATTAAACTGGCCTTTTGATCTTTAAAGCAGGCTATATGACATTATTCTGATTTTTCTGATTCTCAGTGATAGGAATAGTGGATGTTTCTGTTGTGCCATCTGAAGGGTAATGAGAAGACTAGAAGAAACACCATACGGAAGCAGACTGCATTGAGTTATTTAATGGAAGAAGGAAGGTTTCAAGTAAAATGCTTAGTAGTGCTTGACAAATAATCTCAACCTCTTTCTTCAGTGACAAATGCAAGTACTCATGTCTCAATCCAGTATTCTCCTTATTCTAGTTTTTTATTTATAACAGTAGCCAATGCTGAGGCATCCTAAGCATGAACAAGAAAATTTAAAAATATACGCTTCTACTGATCCCATAAAATCACAATTTCCAAATGAACAAAAAGTCTCATGTGCGCACAGACTGTGGGCAGAAGCTTAGTACCTCGAGGTGGACAATATCGTACAACCAGCTAAACAAATAAAAAACAAAAATAAGGATCTGCTTCAGGAATAGACTTTAATCTCCTTTTGGAGCAATATCATGAAGTTGATATTACCTGCTGTCCTCACACACTCAGCGGGTGGAGGAATCATGTGGCAATCCCATTTAAGATGTAACTAGATAATCTCATTCCCATGAAAGGCTGGAATAGACGATATTTCAAATTTCATTCCAGCCTGTGCTAGTCTATGATTCTGTGATTGTACCTGTGGTGGATTGACCTCAGCCAGCTGTCCAACACCCATCCAGTCACTCTTCTCAACAAGATAGAGAGAGAAAATAAGGTAAAAAAGCTCATTAAGGTCAAGATAAAGACAGGGAAATCACCTACCAAGTACTGTTGTAGGCAAAACAAAACAGACTTGATTTAGGAAAAAATTAACATAAGGGTAATGTAGTTGGATTTGTAGAATGAGAAACAAAGTTAAAACAACACTCGGCACCACTGAGAAAAGTCTGACTTCATCTTATTTATTCTTCCCCATCATGCAGATCATAAAATCTTCTCTGAGCCTTCACTCAACCACTCCTTGTACATCAGAGGCTCAGGTCCCTTCACCTTGTTTGTGGGTTACTGCTTCAGATTATATTTGTTTTGCACTGGGAAATGCAGAACAGGACTCAGGATTCTTGGATATGTCTCATCGGTGCTGAACACTACTCTTTTTTTTTTTTTTGTCCTTAAAAACAAAAGTATTTTCTGCACTCTTATAGGCGTCAGGAACTTCCTTCAGTTTCCACGACCTTACAAGGATATTCAAGAGTGGCCTTGCATTGTCATCAGTCAGCTCCCTTGGCACTTGTGAGTGCATCCCATTAAGTTCTGTGGACTTCTATACATCTAGTTTCTTTAAATATTCCCTAATGTGACCTCCTCCACAGTGAGGGTAAATCACCTTTGCTCTGGACTTTCACACTGGTCTCAGGAACCTAGGATTCCTGAAGACCAGTACTGCTAGAAAAGATCAAGATGAAGAAGACTTTGAATACCTTAGCCTTTTCTCATGTCCTTTGTCACTAGATCCATTATTTCCCTTAGCTCTCCTTTTGCTGCTGCTATACCTGTAGAAACCCTTCTTATTGGTCTTTACGTCCCTTGCCAATTTCAGCTCAACATGGGTCTACTTTGGCTTTCCAAACCTGATTCCCTCATGTTCAGACAGTGTCTCTCTGTTCTTCACAGGTCATCTGTCCCTGCTTCTTCCTCTGCTACATTTCCTTTTCATGTCTGAGTTTAGTCATCATTTCCTTGCTTATCCATTCAGGTCTGCTGCTGTCAGTCCTGCTCAACAGCATTGACTGTTTTTGATCTTGAAGGAGGTGAACGTTGAATATCAACCAGATCTTCTGGACCCCTTTTCTCACCGCAGCTGTACCAGGTTATCATTAAAGCAATTCAGAAACCTCATGGATTGCTTGTACCCTTCTGTACTGCTCTTCAAGAAGATAATGGGCAGCCTATACCATCTTATGTTCCAAACTTTATATATATATATTTAGATATTTATATCTGAAGTTAGGCAAGACAAATCCACTTATCTGACTACTACAGGTCAGCCTGTAATTCCAGAAAATCCATAATACTGTTGTTAGTCCTGTGTTCTTATACAGGAAAACATAATAAAAAGAGCCACTGTCCCTTGTCTTTTTCTATCTTCCCCTCACCTTCTGTGATCAGAAGGAAAAGAACTGTCAGAAGGCACCAAACTATTGTTTTTCTCATTTGGAATACAGAAGTTCAAGAGTCACCAAACCTTTTTCTTTCATTATCTCGAGCTGTAATATCATATCACAACTAACCTTAGTTATACATGTATTTGCAAATATAATTGCCTGCAACAAAAGGGCTTTTTTAGCTTCCTATCGGAATTCCATAAAAAAAATTCTACAACAGGCTTGTTTATTTTCAGGGATATAATTCTGAACTTTGTGATACTCTGAATCAATAAAAACATCCTCCTGAAGTTAAAAAACTCCAAGCTATTTATCTCCTGTACTCTTCTGTAAAGGGTCTGAGGTGGATACACTATTTTGACACATTGATATTCACTCCAAAAGCTGAAATATATGCATAGCAGTTGTTATTAATTGTCATTAATAATTCATTGCATGACTGTGTTGAGAAGGGAAAATAAAGTACCATCCAACTACAACAAATCCAATTTCAAATCTCCAAGTTACATTTAAAACATGAATTTCTTTCTCATAGGCTACAATTGTAGAAGTTGGATAGCACTTTGATGGAAATCATCTGACCTTTTTCTCTCTTCCTCAGCTGGCCAGCAGCTTACTGGGGACACAATCCATAAGGGCTTTTGAGTTTTGACATACTATCTGCACCACAGAATAAGCTCCTTGTAGTACTGTCTTCAGTGGGAAAATACTGCCAATATTTACTAGTTCAGAAACTCGAGTCCAGTCCTTAAAAAAAAAATGCTTTAGGGAGGAAAAATAAGCACTAATGATTCATGGTTGCTTGGGGTCTAAAAAAACGGATAAAGGTAGTGGGAAGCTTGAGGTTTCCATCGATTTACTCCGTCTTTAGTCACTACTGTCAATTAATAAGTAGGTATAGTCAGGCTAGTATTTCTATGTGCTCCAAGTATAACTTGGTGACTGAAAATTGCTATATATTATAGGTCTCTCTCTTCCCTACCAGTAAGCATTGAGTTCTAATTCAATGCAATTTCAGTGTTATCCAGCCCCATACACAATAGGAATTGATGATCTGCTCTTTCACCTGTTTCTGTTCTTTGTGACAAATTGATCTTATAAACCAGAAAATTAAACTGTGTCTGGAGGAGCCAGACTAAACTCCATAAAAAATAAAAGAAATGGGATAAATACTTATTTGGATCAGACAAGCATTTTGATGAAACCTTAACTATAAATCATAGTGACTAATCATACACGGCAGTGTTCAGAATGACATACAACACACTGTTAAACACAGATGTGAAAAGAAGTCAGCACAAATTCAAAAAGAAATAAACCCAGGAGTTATAAACTTGAAAAGAATGTGATTATCCTTTTAATTGTGTAACCTACACTGAAATCTTCCACTGAATTAATGAGGCCACACTGTCATCTTCATCAAACAATGAAGAAAAATATAATAAGAACCATAACACAGTAGAAGCTAGAAATCATACCAGTGACTTAGGTGACAAATTTCGCACCTGAAATAACACACAACAAAAAGAGTGAACACTTTGAGAACATCATATGTACTGTAAATTGTTTGCTTATAAATATATTTAGACATAGTAGCAAAACAATGGATAAAATGTGTTAGAGGTTGTAAAACCTCAATATAGAATTATTTATGTATTGTCAAAGCACATAATTTTCTAAACTGAACTAAGCTACTAATATCCCACAAAAATTACAATATTCCTGAAAAGAGTGACAAATGCAGTACCTAGATGGTTACTGAGGAGGAAAATATTTTCTGTTTCACAAAAGGTACCATTTTTTTTCTGAAGAATCTTATTGTGTTGCTCTTCTCTTTCATAAGGTATTGGGACTAAAAAAATTAGTGACTCCTTTGAAAATTACTGATTCCACTGAAAGACGTGAAGTAAATGTTTCATTTGCACAGTATTCTTCACTTGGGAAATTCCACTGACTTCAGAACTCAGCTCTGGATATATGTAAGAATGGTAACTTCTATCTCTTTTTTCCCCATGGGCCCTTTCTGAGGTTTGCCCAAACGAAAATGTCATCTGTCTTTTATATCAGGCTAAAGGACATGAAAATTAGCACCTCAGAGTCTGAGTTTCAACTGCATTCATTTCTATTTTCAATAAGCACTGTGTTGAATTTGCATTGCATTCAGACTGCACCAATTTAGAAAGAAAGATTAAAAATCTTCATCACACTGAAGCCCTGAGTTACACTGCAATCATTTAGATTTTCAACTGTGTACTCCAATTACTCTGTATCATAGATGCAGCACTGGAATGCTGGCTATGTTTTGATCCTCCTTCCTGTTCATATGTCTTTAACTCTCCTGGTATTCTCCTGGTATCAAGAACTTTAGAAACAAAACAAAAGGATGAGACTTTAAAGGGTTCTAAAGAAAAAAGAAATGTCTGTGCGTTATATTCCTTTAGGCCTTTATCCAAAGCCCACTGAACACAAGGGAGAGATTCCTAAATACTTCCAAAGGGTATTGACTCTTATTTTGTGATTTTTTCTAGACCCTGAAACTAGCTCTGTTGGTTAGAGTGCAGTGTTCGTAATCCCAGGGTCATGGCTTCAATCCCCAAATAGGTCAATCATTTAAGAGTTGGACTCAATGATCCTTGTGGGTCCCTTCCAACTCAGAATATTCTGTGATTTAGTGCTATACAAAGTGTGAAGTGGGGTGGGTAGAGTTTCCTATTCTTATTTGAGAGGACACCAGGAAAACAGGATCTTCAGAATTATGTAATATCAAATATAACTGGGAAAAAAAAGCAACCAACCAAACAAACAAAACAAAATCAAACAAAAACCCACACCTACAAAATGCAGTAACACATTGTCCTTAGGACAAGACCAAGTGTAAGATAAGATAGGTGTAAATGAATTGTCACTCAGAACATCTACTCCTCCACAGAATTATCACAAATGAGGATATTACAGTCTTTGGAATCCTTCCTAGAAGAAGCACAGAAATTTCCTTAACTTAAATGATGAAAATTATCAACTTCACCCCCTCACTCTCCCTTCAACCCCTCTCAAGAAAAGAAGAGATTTAAATGTATTTGGCAAAGAAGATTTTGTTCACTGTACTTGTCTTTAAATGAAAATACAAGGGAGGAAAAACCAAACTGTTGTTTTTCCCTTTGTTCACAGCAAGAGAAACATTTTCCTCTAATCACCCACTGGTTGAGATTCTAAGAACTTGCTTGTTCACAGTTTTAAAAAAATCAAATAAATAAAATGCATAGTCAATAGGAGTACTGTAATTTACAAGCATTATAATGTGGCATAGTTATGTCAGTCAGTCACTCCCTGCTACTTCATATGAACATTTCTGTCGGGAAAGGCTTTGATACACCCTGGCACCTGAAGCTGAGAGAAGTATCAAAGTCACTCTGCCACAGAGGTGAAAGCGAACATTCACCTGTAATATGACAAATAGAAATAGATGAACACAGCAAATAAGACACACAGCTAAGTGCTTTTCCATAACTACTATACATAAGCAAACTAACTGGTGGCATTACATTCCACAGAAAGAAAAAGGGAGTCTTTGTATTAAAATGGCTCTTTGGGGGTTCAGAATGAAGATGACACTGGAGGGAGACCAAGGTTCTATTTTTTATCCTGAGAGTTTAGAAAGGTAAAGGAGGTGATACAGCACTCAGTTCTGAGAGTGTTAGTCTTGCTCTTAAGTTAATATGGGAAACATGGCTCCTGGTAGTGTATTATGATGTACTACATAGCCATTGTTTATTGCAGTTGGTATTACATAAGCCATTCAAATGGAATGGCTGTATTGCCTACTCTGATCCTTGTATTTGACAAGGTCGGAAATAAATAAGAGCAAGCATGTGATTCACAAACTAAAAAAAATGTTAGCAAAAATCACAAAAATGCCATTTCAATTGGAGTAAATGTAGATTTTCCTACTAAATTTAAAAGATGGTTTCAGATACTACATTAACAATGTTTTCAGATATTGTAGCCAAAATTTTATGGTTGAACCCTGTGCTTCCCTCATACAAGACTGGATATGTAAGTATGTGCCTCAAGACCCACAACGATTTTGTGTTAAAGTACATTAAAACTGCATTTCTGTTTTACATTCCATGATGGCTGGAACTCCAAACACAGTAATTATGAAAACACAAATCTTTTCCCTTCAAGCAAGTATCAATACAGCTCATGATGAAGATAACTGACCAGCAACATCTCAGGAAACTGGCTAGCAACATCTCAGAAAAGCAGGACTGACACAAAAACTTATGCAGTTGCAAGAAATTCTGTGTCAGCATGGACCAGAGAACATTAAGTCCTTGGAGGTAATTATAAAGACACAACTGACCAAAACATTACATATCTCAATGAATCTGCTAAGTTTCATGAGACAATCTGCAGACACTGCTTCCATTCCAAACTCATTGCAAACAGGGTGTTCTTTACACAGAAACAGTGTCTTGTTCCAAAGGCAGTAAATGCTGATTTTTCAAATTAACCCATTAAATCTTCAGTTATCATATTTCTTGGGATGCATCAAGATCAAGTTGGACTACTCAGATGAAAAACAGAAAGTAGGGCATACAGATGCAAAATATGAAAATAGCAAGGATTCTTTTTGAAACTGAATGCCATGAAAGGAGCGTGCATGAGTTCCTATACATGTTATAGGCGTAAAATTCATCAACACGTATCAAGCTAAAAGGAGATTTTTCATCCTACTTGACAAAAAAACCATGAAGTCTTGTATTAGGTTTAAACAGAGTGAAGAGACAGATTTCAGGCTTAATCTGTAAATTTCTTGAAGAGGAAATGGGAAAACAGACATCAGTGTCCACCGCTGAGTTCTATTCTGAAAAAAAAATCCAAAACAAGGATCTCCAATACTTACATGGAACAATTGCATGAAGTTCAACAAGGTGAACTTCTGGGTCCTGCACTTCAGTCACAACAATCCCATGCAGTGCTACAGGCTTGGAAAAGAGTGGCTGGAATAGTGGACAACTGGATAGAAATATGGCAAAACTTCCTTTATTTTCAGTACCTTATAGTGAAAAGTCTTGGATTGTTGGGGTCAAATTCACTTGATTCATGTTGCCTAGGTTTATCAGTCTATTCTAATGACTGAATTGAAAATGAATATGAAAAAACAGAAATGTAAAACTGGAAATGGAAACAGATTTTTTCAAGACCATGTGAAAAACTGAAGCCCTGAGAGCTACCGAGGGTGGAAAATCCATGATCTGCAAGACAATGTAAATATTTCCAGATGGAGTTGAAATTGTAATCAACAGTGCAGATACAAGTGTGCTTCTAGGTTACTTGCACTAGTGTAATGCAATAAAACCAAAAGTTAATCCATGAAAAAATTACACCTACCTGTAGTTGTTAGGTAGGTTCTGTCTCAACTGCATGCTACTCTGAATCCTGTCCTGTTTAGAGACAATAAAGCCTTTTAAATTCATAGATCTGTGCTGATATGCACTATTTCAAGTTTACAGAGTGGAATGTACATTCCTTTTCCAACAGCATGATTCTTAGGCAGAAGCTTTCTCTAGTCTAGGAATTGCACATTCACTGAATGCAGTTTTTATGAGAATTACTCCTTCAGCCTTTGTCTGGGTGATACAATGCAGCAATTTAAGAACTGGAATACCATATCTAATCCTGTCTCTGAAATGGCATGCTTGCAGGGGAATAAAAACTCATAGAAGAGTAGCTTGAAGTCTGTGACCTATGTGGCAGTTAATCTTCATAGTCACTGAAGGCTGTGATGAGGTCTTTACCCAAAGATCTAGAATCATAGAATTGTTTAGGTTAGCAAAGACCTCTATGATCATCAATTCAACCATTAATCCAGCACTGCAAAGTCCACTGCTAAACTATGTCTGTAAGCACCACATCTACACATCTTTTCAAAACCTCCATGTATGGGGATTCAACCATTTCCCTTGGCAGCCTGCTTCAAGGCTTGTCAACAATTTTGGTGAAGAAATTTTTCCTAATATCCAATCTAAACCTCCCCTAGAGCAACTTGAGGCCATTTCCTCTCATCCTGTTGCTTGTTACGTGGGAGAAAAGACAAAAAAGACCCTCACTACAGTATTCATTCAGGTAGTTGTTGAGAATTATGAGGACCCTCCTGAGCGTCCTCTTCTCCAGGCTAAACCCCAGCTCCCTCAGTGACTTCTCATAAAGACTTGCGTCCAGACCTGTCATAGTTTCTTTGCCCTTCCGTGGACACACTCCAGCACCTTAATGTCCTTTCTGAATTTAGACACCCAGAACTGGACTCTGGGTGCTCCTTGAGAGTGTCACACACAGTGGGACAATCACTGCCCTAGTTCTGCTGGCCACACTCTTTCTCATACAAGTCAGGCCTTGGCTACCTGGGCACACTGTCATCTCATGTTCAGCCGGCTGTTGACCAGCACCCCCAAGTCCCATTCTGATGAGCAGCTTTCAAGTTACTCTTCCCCCAGCCCATTGTGCTGTATGGGGTTTTTGTGACCCCAGTTCAGGACCTGACACTTAGCCTTATCGAACCACATTGCCTCTTCCCTCTCTTGCTGAGAAGTTGAACAACTGGCCACAGCCAGGGTCAACCCATACATTCCTTTAAACTAATGTTTTTCTAACTTTTAAATGCTAGTTATCTACACTAACCTAGTCAAAAGCACTGAATGTTCAGAGGGAGCCTCCTATGTTGCAGTTTGTGCTCATTGCCTCTGATCCTGTCTCTGAGTATCGCTGGGAATAGCTCTGTCTTCTTTGCATCCCTTTAGAACAGATATTTATATACATTAATAAAATCTTCCCAAGCCTTGTGAACAGTACCAGCTCCCTCAGCCTCTTCTCATACATCAGATGTTCCAGTCTCTTCATCATCCTTGTGGCCTTTGCTGGACTCTCTCCAGCTACTTCAAAACATTGGAGTATAAAAAATCAGTCACAGCACTCAAAATGTGGCCTCACCAGTGCTGAGTGGAAGCAAAGGATCATCTCCCTCAGTTTCCTGGCAACACTTCTAATGCAGCCCTGGATGTCATTAGCCTTCATTGCAGCAAGGACGCACTGCCGTCTCATGTTCAAATTGATATCCTGCAAGTCCCCCAGACCTTATTATGCCAAACTGCTTTCCAGAGGAGGGGCCCCAGCATATACTGGTGCCTGGGGCTGTTCCTGCATAGGCGCAAGACTTTGCACTTCCCTTCATTGAACTTCATGAGGATCCTTTCAGTCTATTTCAAGGCAACAAACTTTCTTCTCTAGAAATTGGAGAGCAACTGTTACCAAAGGAGAAAGTAGGGGTGTGATAAAAAGTGATAGACATCACCCTTTGTAAGGATCAGTCTCTTTCTGCCCATTAAGTAGGAGATTTATCTATAGCATTATCTAAAATTGGTCAGATGAATTACAGTCTCAAGTCACCATAATAAAGGGCCTATAAAGGGAACCTGTGAGACAAGTTCAAATATAGGCATTGCACTGTAGCATCTTTTGCTAGACACTACATTTGGCCAGATGTATTTTATCACAGATTAACTCCTAATTGAATGTGACCTAGCAATACCTCTGGGACAATACTTGTAGCACTGTCTATCTAAGGAAACAGTAATGATATTCACAGTATTGTGGGGCCTAAAGAGTGGGGCAGCTCCATGAAGGTGAATAAGCCTAGGGTGACCCCACCATGGGCAGTGCCACAATGATGGGACACAGGACCAATGGGTCTAAGAATGGTGGGCAGAGCAAAGGAGACAATGGCAGGAAGCATTGATAGCCCTTGACAAGACAAGTGATGCACCAGAACCAGGTGTTCCATCAGAAGCACAAAAGGAGACTGGGCCAGAGGCAGGTCTGAGGACAAGGTTACAGTCTATATCTAAAGGGTCCATCCAGGAGGCAGAGCATAAGACAGATGCACCTAAACCATACCTGAACTGAAATGGTCCCAGGTATCAGTCAGCCTGCCAGGTAAGGCTGCTTAGGGTCATTACAGCTTGACACAAAGTCAGGGGAAAAAATTGCCATGTCATCAAATGCTTTAGGCTTTTTAAAAAGAAAAATGTAGAATTAACATGAGTTCATAATTGCAGTGGTTTGAGGGCAAAAATGCACTCACCATATTGTACACAACTGGAAAAAAAAAAACCCCCAAACTTATAAAAATTATTTTCAGTCCAAACACAAATCTGTATTTATTTCCTTCTTAAATCTGAAATCCATTTCCCTCAATTACCTAAATGGAGACAGAAAAAGATAGAAACCTATGTATCAGATAATTTTTTATCTGACAGGTTTAATTACCTAGCACAAATATTGTAATTTATTAACGCTTTTAATAATGTGACCTTCAGCTGTTCATCAGGGAAAAACAAACACTATAGACGAAGACATTTGTTCTAAAATGACTGTAACTAGTGAAACATGTTCTGTTTCAGATGTATATACACTATATTTCCAAAAGAAGCATGTAATGTTTTAATTTGGCAAAGTTTTATGCCCTACATGTTATTCTTGTATTATGACTAACAAAAAATGTATTTGATATTTATAACTCTGTTCCATTGTGGATGGAAGAAATAAGGTAGCAGACTGAATTTCATATTCATACATGATGATGATAAACAGCAGTAATTTACACTTGCATGTTATTTTTCATTTTTAAGATGTTAAAACTCTTCATAAAATCCCCCAAATTACATTACTATTTTATAGAAGGCAATCCAAGACTATCTGAGACAGATAGACAGAAAGACAGAATTATACAATGTCACACAGATCTTTATGGGAAATGTGTTTCAAGTCCTCAGAGGTGCAGCTATTAGCTAAAACACAGTTTCAAAGAACAGCATTGGCTGTAGCATGGTAAGCCAAAATGTTTTATTTACTAAAGGAAAAGTTGGAACAGACAATTTTCACATTTTCTTTTGAATGGTCTGCTAATGAGAAACATTAAAGGGAATCAAGTTCTGCTCATATAGCCTGCAATTCTTCATTCCCCTTTAACAGTATTTAAAGTAAGACAACTACACTTAAAGCCTCTTTAAAAGGCAATCAGGTGATGACCACAAAGATGATCTGTTTCTTCAGGAATTTTCTGCTGAATATTATGTATTTGGTGAAAAGAGAGAACATGGGAAGATCAGGAGGAAATCTTAGCAAAGTATACAAACACCTACAGTAAAACTGCAGTGAAAGTACAGTTGTCAGCCAACCACTGTCATACATTAGTGCAAAAGGAAAAATCTTGAAAGTATGGCAAAAGTTAAGGACAACATGCCCAGATTTACAAAGATCTTGAATGCTTTTTGTCTGTTTCTTTTCTCCATACTTAGAAATGCATTTTGAGGAGTGGCTGTGAATGGAGTTCTGGCATGGTGCTAGCTCTTTCTTTCCAGAGTCAAAGAGCAATCTGAGCTAGTCTGAACAGTCAGATGAACTTGTGTTTACAGATAAAATGGTACATGATACATGCTTTGAGAGGTTTAATCTTAAAATTACACTCTCAAAGTCATAGTATAACAAAAAGAGCTAAATGTACGTATATGTATGTTATATATACATGGCTGGACCTTCTCCAGAAAATTCATCCCACCAAAGTCATTAAGTCAAAAACAGTGAGCCAGTAAAATGGATGACAAAGTGTTGGACCATACCACTTAAACAAGAGGGCAGATGACTAAGGCAGCCAGCAGTATGCTCATTCTCCTTCTCCAGATTTTATTTTAGTGCTTTGATTTTGTATACAAATTTAAAACTGAAATACTGTCCTTGGATATTTTGATATAATTTATTGTAGCAAGCAGAAGTCTCATTTAATTGCAAAAATGGCAATGTTTCTCTAGTGGACCAACTCACGATATCTAGATAAAGGTGTCTGTATTATCATTTGCAATGTTTATCAAACTTTTTTTGCTTTATAGTGTTATATACAGTGGATATCATCCATTGCAGTTTCCACTATTTTGACAGGTAACTCCTTTTCCATTTGTATTAAGAAACAGTTAAATTTTCTCTGACCTATTTAAAGTGACCAGCATTGAGGTCCTTCTGTATTGTGTGCTATTCATAAAAATCTCATGCAAAGGGTAAAGAACACAGTTCAAACTTACTGTGTTCTTTTCACTCTGGATAAGCATCCAGATGGTTACCTGGGGTTTATCCAGGCCTGTCTGTTCAAGAAATCAGTCACCGAATCGTAAAATAGCGTGTGTGCCTATATGATTGCCGGAGCATCTTATTTTCAATCAATTCAATCAAAAAAAATGAAAAAGATGCTCTGATGTAATCTCACAGACCTGAGTTTCCAGGGAAGTTCACTGACCATTCTTATGTATCATGAAAATATTTTACTTCTACTTTGCAAAAAAATTTGAGCATTTTGCCTATGTACAACTAAGCATTTAATGGAAGAGGGGGAAGTATATACACACTTCTCAGTTTTCATTAACGAGAACACAGGTCTGCAGAAGTATATCTGTATAAAGTAAGTTATGTATTTTTCTTTTCCCTACATTAATTTCTAGAGCCATTTTTATCTTTGGTTTTGTTTTTATAAATGGGAAAACAGTTACTAATTCATACTTTAAAAAAAAGAAAACACTGTGGTTGTAAATACATCCTGGGTAATAAATGGTGATGGAAGATACTGAATAAAATATACCTTTATCTTAAGGATTTTCAGACAGAATTCACATGCCTATTTCTGCACACATCTATTAAAAGTCACCTTTAACTATGTGGTACAAGTAGTTGTGGCATATTGTTGATGTTGATGTCCCATAAATTATCATTCTGACCTACGGATGTCAAAGAGATTTTGTCACTGCCTTCAGCATTGAAACTTCATTCTTTATCTTTGGAATGAATATGCTTTACTCACCTAGACCTGTGACAGTTTAAGACATCAGTACCTTACAGCTGCTGGTGAATGAGGTTACAGCTGGGATGGCTGGGTTCTTTATAAAGTCTAATTGGTGTTTTGGGCCAGCATGCCAGACTTACATTAACACATGCTGATATTAAGGCAAAAGTTCCCTTTTGCTGGTCCTTTGGGAAGGTGGAATCCTGAATCAAAAGGTTCATAAGAGATGGTCAGGGAAAATAATTACTTAAACCAGCAGAACTTCACTGTAGAAGCATCAAGGTGTAGGAAAAGCAACTTGTTACTAAGCAAAATGAACTGCACAGGTTAGCCAAGCTTTCTTTGTTATTCCAGTTTAGTTCAGTCAGAGTTTTGTATTATTTTTATTTACCTAGCATTTATCCAAATCTCAACAGGAACTTTAACTTTTCCTAAATTTTGTGAATAGAAAAAAGTATTAGATAATGCAAATTACTTGCAGAAAAATTTCCCTGAATTTATTAACTAAATTTTCTCCTCTTCTCATTGCAAATTAAACTCAAATCTTTACAGGAATTCTAGTATTTTGCCTTGCAAATATGACAGCAATTACATTAAAGCCCATAAATTTTCATAAATTTTTCATACTCCATTTGTCTTGACCGTTAACATAATAAAAAGAAGAAAAAAAATCCCAATGATATTTCTTAAGATTTTACATGAGAATTGGATAAATTTACATATACCTAGGTTAGTCTTTGCTGATTATATAGATGTTTTGTGTAGGTTTCTCCTGGCCCTTACAATATATTGCACACATCACATCTCTAGAGCATATAAAGCCAGATTAATGTTTTAATAGATTTATCTAAAATAGGTCAAATTATAATAATATCTAAACCAAACAGTCCTTTGGCTATATCTATAACTTTCTGGATGATCTCCCGTATAGATCAGTAAAAGTAATCCTGTAAAAAAAAAAAAAAGAAAAAGAAAAACACAACAAAAGACTTTTGAAGCAGAGATATAAATCCATGGGGCATTCAAAGATACTCCCAGAGCCATGGGATTCTTACCGCTGATAAGCACCTTGGAGTTGACTAGCAGTCTAGCTGTGGTACCCTCACAGAGGAACATTTTTAGCAGCTCTGACACTGAAGAAATGGTCAATAATCAGAAATCAATTCTGATCTTATTTGTGATAGAAATAGGTATTAAAGGAAATGGAAGAAAGTAATATAGTATGTTTTATGAATAATTTTTGTCCTTTTCCCCATGGATGATCTTCAACATTAACCAAAAAAAAAAAAACAAAACAGATATTT
>VWZG01013406.1:0-20135 GCA_013396735.1 Grallaria varia | reverse complement strand
AAAAAAAAAAAAGACAAAAAAACGCTGACTAGGTGAGTTTGAGACTTCATTCCCTCTTTATTTCTGAGCTTATTTTTCAGGCTATCTCTCTTTCCCACTCTGTCCCTGCAGTGAGTAGGCTGAGTGTGGGCAAGAATTTGGGAGGGGATACAACCTGTACAGCTGACCCAAATCGACCAAAGGAATATTTCTTTCTGTATAGCATCACACTCAGCAATAAAAGCCTTGGGAAGGGTTTGTGGTTTTTTTGTTTGTGGAGGGTAGTAGTCATTGCTTAGAGGCTGGATGGACAGTGTATGACTGCCTTTGAATCATCTTTTTTTCCCCCCTTCCTTCCTCTTTCCTTTGCTTATTAAACTGTCTTTGTCTCAACACGTAAGTTTTCTCACTTTTGTTCTTCTTTTTCTCTCCCTTATCCTCCTGGGGACAAGGAGTGAGCAAACAGCTGTGTGCTGCTTAACTGCTGGCCAGGGTCAACCCACCATAATTTACACTGGAGGGTTTTGAGTTGTCTTTACATCAAAGAAGACTTTTCTTCCTATCTTAGTCCCTCCATATCCTGTGCATTGGTCTCTGCTCAGTGTTCTTTCCTTTCCAGCTTTATCATCATTTTTATCCCTAGTGCATGCTAAAATTTGATACTAAATTCAACACATCCAGCAAATCTGAGTCCTGCAAAAGCTGTCAGGAAGCAGAGATTACAAGGATGAATCTAATCTTATAATTCTATTGCCATAGTCTAGGAATATCTTGCAAACCTTATTTGTGATTTTTTGAGTGAAGTACCATTGCTGTAGAATCAGTAACTTAATAAAAGGGGCATCAACATTCAGGACAAAATACCTCAGAAAAAAAAAGTGCTATTCACAGTTTATATGATAACAAACACAAAGGACAGTTTAGGCTTTCACTTTGAGACAAATTTTATCTTTCATTTAAAGAAGTATTAGACACTGGTGGGTTGTCTCAAAACCTCTTCTTATAAAAGCCACTGGATTTCAAATGAGTGCAGGAAAACACATAAACACACAAAGATAAAGAATAATGGGGTAAAGGCTGTAGGATTTTCAGCACAATGACAGGATGATAAGGATATAAATTCAATTTTCCCTAATAGCCAGTTTTCTGTAGGTGACTAAACACAAAAGGTCCATATAGCACTATGAGAAGTGTACATGTTTTTAAAATGAGGTAGAATTTAAGACTGCAAATCCAAACATGATACCCTATAACCAGTCAAGATATGGGCCCTTCCAGGTTGACTTCTGTGCACTCAGTCATTGTTGTCATCCTGGCCTCTACACCTACCTGAGTCTGGATTGATCCTTAGACTAGATGCTAATTTGCCTAAGCCCTAGGCAAGGCTTAACCAGCTAGGCATACATAAAGCATGCATAACCCACACCAAATATGATCCATACACATTGGTCGCTCACATACAGCAATTTTCATTCAGAACAGAGGGGAAAAAAACCCCAAAACACACCAGAAAAAAAGGCCGAGAGATCATACTTCCACTCATTCTCTTCACCCAATAGCTCTTGCCCCACAAGGTGGTCAGTTTACTGCTTTCCTTCCACTGCAACCAGTAGAAAAGAGCTCAGTGTTGATCATCTCTCCAAAAAGTGTTGTTTTCTTTGCCTTTTTTGGTTTTTTTTTTGTTGTGGTTTTGTTTGCTTGTTTGTGGGGTTTTTTTGTAATTACACTTATAGGGGTTTCAGGAAGCCAAAGCCAGTATGGTCATTTGCCTCTTTTTCAGGGAGACCGACAGTACCTGAGCTAAAGAGCTGTCCATCTTTTTTCTACTGTGCTGAACACTAGATGGTTTCCTAGGAAGCTACAAAGAGGTGCTTTTAATACCTTTTAATACCTTAACTTCACTAGCAACCTTGTAGTGAGAGTTCATCATGGTTAGGCTTTGCGAACGAAGATTTGGGAAGGGCTCTACCCACGCTCGCAGTGAGAGTATCCATTTGGAAAATGGTATTTGTGAATGTTGATTCTCTGCACTAAAGCAGCCATTGACATGACAGAAGAGGTTCATCCACTGAGAATGAAAAGTTGCAGAATTATGAACTGTGTGGTCTTTTCCTCCTATGTTCAAAAATCATTTTCTTTCATACTAGGCTTCCTGACAGAAGATGTGGCACACTTTGTGAATTTCCTGTTGATTCCCATAAGAAAATGCAGAAATTTATTTTTCTCAATAGCTAAAATCTGGGATAAAACATTAAATACCAACGGGAAAGTGTATAACAAAGGCATTTTATTTGGAAAAAAATCATGTGGTTATATCTTGTTCATATTTAAAGATTTTTCTACTTATATATCTTTATGTTCTTCCAGCTAGAAACTCCTCCTTTTATGAACACCCACCTAGCAGCTTAAGAAATCTTAAAAATTTTCTTTTTTTTCTACACTTTCTTTCTACTGCTCAGAAGAAAAAGAAAAATAATTCTTTAGAAGGGGTAGTTAATAATATTGAAGCATAGTATTTTAAAGAAAATAGCTTATCTGGGATGACTTTATAGGTTGCTTTTTAATCAGAAAGACCTATGCCATGTCTCATACTTGAAACTCCCTAATACGAACAGTTTCCAGTAGTTTGCTCTAAACAATTCTCTGAGTTTATTTGCACAAATGCTCATTACCAGATGTTCTGTATAGCAACTTCATGATAGTTTCACCTATTTACATTTAAAAATATGACTTTTCCATAGACAATTATCTCAGATCCATATTCTTAACACTCTTCATGCATCCCTCATTCTTTTCATACAAGGTGACGAAATGCTAAATACGATACCTGTACACCAATGGAATCTACAAAAAAATTCAGTGTCAAGGGAAAACAGAAGTGTATTTACCAGAATGACCATTTCATAATTTTGCCAGAAACTGCATGTTGCTTATCCACTCCTACCTTCCCTAAAGTTTTAAAGAATCGTACCTGTGTTATACAACTTCTGGAAACTGCCACTTTAAAGTAAATTTCCAAATCATGACATTTGATTATTTCAGAAATGTACTATCCCTGTAAGCTTGAAAGGCCTAATGGGAAGCTTCTATTAAGGTCTATTTCACGTTCCCCACCTTATTACTTATGCAGCACTATAAATGTATAGGGTGTATGCAGATTCATAAAACAAACAAGAAGCTTACAATATAAAGGAAAACCTTTTTTGACTTTACATCTTGTCCTAGTAACATCACCTCCACATGTAGTCAAAAGGAGACAGTTCTTCTTGGCAGGCTACCAATTTGTGGGACAACATCAGTGTGCACAGTCCATTTATTCCCTACCTCCAACTGCAAGAAAAGGAAAGGGAAAGAGTAACCTTCAATGTCTCATAATCATACCAAAGCATATATAACCAAAGGCCTTTGTGTCCCACTCACAGTAGTCTAGGAAAAAAATCCCTGTAATCTTGCTTTAATTCACTTAATTGTTGATCGTTCAGAACTTCTTAAATTCTTTGAAGAATGAAATACTATTTTCATCTTCCCGATATAAGGCCCAAGCATAAAAATATCTTTTCAATCTCATCCAATGAATTATTCATGATCCCCCAGGCAGTGTGCTCCACATCATGAAATAAATAACTGTATTTGATAACGTCATTATCAAAGAAAGCAGTTTTCTTGATGTGAACAGAGGATTAAAGACAGACTTATCAGTGCTCTTTTCACTATGATCCCTGTCCACAGTACCAAGAGGAGACCCATATCTGCAATTCTGTCTTGAGGAAGTACTTCTAGTGGGGAACTTTCAAAAGGAGACAAAAAGGGATGAAGATTGGAGGACCTATCATGATTCTTGTTTCATCTACATGAAGTGCTACAGCCATTTCCAGCAGGACAAAAAAAAAGGGTACTTTATGAGTGCATAAAGTTTGCATGGTTTAATGCACAGATAGGGTTGTTTCAGTGCAAATTTGATGGTACCAAGGCTGAAGTTGTGTATGTGGGCACCACGTAGAGTGCATAATTTGTAATGTGAGCACAAGACCCTCTAGTACTTAACACTTTAGACATCTGCAGCACACACTTGGGCCTAGCAACTGATTTATGCTTGAGAGATGAGATGCAGATGTAGTGTCCTAGAGACATAATAAAGAGCAGCAGGTGAGAAACTGACCCTTAGTGCACTGCACCAGTCACTAATCAGTTAACCAGGATTTCTGTTATTAAGATGAAAGTTTGCTTTTCATTTTCCTTTAAAGTACATCAGAACTGCTTTCCTTTCATGGAAGATTTTTTTTTTTCTTTTTTGAAGTACAGAAGTGAGAGACTGGAAGGAAGGACATCCTTGGCATTTCACCAAACAAAAGGAACTAAACTTGGTTGAAAATATAAGAAGGCATTTCTGAAGAAGGGGATATTTTAATTAGGATTAAATTCAGGTAATTTAGCACATTTATTTAGCCATAAATAAATGTACACTTCTGTTAAACAGGTACTTAGACGCTTATGTCTAGAAAAAACTACTTCTTTTCAAATATGAATATATTTACAGATGAAAGCTCAAAAACTGGGTAGACAAAGTGACAACTTAGCTTAACAAATACCAAATTAATTCAAAACTCTTTGTAATCCAAAAAGTGGATTTACCTGACTCTTTTTTTAACACTTGTTATGTATATACATTCAGTCCAAAAATAGGAAATGGTAATAACAAAATACAGTGTGATCATGTGTCATTTTTTCCTTCTTTGTTTCTAGAGTCTTATGACACTATAGGATTTCCTCCCTGCATCCTGCTCAAAAAGACTGAAAACACTAGCAACAGACTGAATCTTTAAATGCATATTCAAACATTTTGAAGTTCGGAAATAAACTAACCTGCAGCTCTGAGTACCAGAATCTGATCTCCAGAGTCCCAGAGTATTTGCAAACCTGTCTGAGATCAATAATGTCTGCTAATGTCGACCATACCATATAACCATAAGTATTTCTTGTTAAATAGGCAAGGTAATATCCACAAGACTTGATCACGAACACTTATGTGGTAAAGTGGAACTTGGAGTTTAGATGCTTAAATGCAAGAACAACAATACTGACAAAGAAAACAACTCTGCTCTTGCCTAACTTAGAGGTACTGACTGTGTGGTGACTTTCCTGTTATTCTATAGTGTTAATGCATTTACCCAAAGCCCACTGAAGGTAAAATGCATAAGCAACTGTTTGAATAGAGCCTTGAACAAAGCACCCTTAATAAGGTGAATGCCTAAACCACTGAGTTAGAGTGATGCTTCTCTTGTGTTCACTTTTAACACATTATTCTTCATCTATGTGCTGTGCATGCTCACAGTTTCAATGGCAAAGGTTTGAAAGTGCCATTGCCTAGAATAACTAGTTGGTTTAGTTAAAGGATATTGTGGAGTCAGTCATACCAAAGTGGGAAATGAAGACAGTTCTATTCTCTTTGTGTGAATTACTTAATTGCATAAAAGATGGGGAGCTGTTGTGCCTTGATTTTTTTATGGACCTAATTAATGTTATTAAACTACTCTCTCTTTAAATTTTTAAGTGTGACTCAGTAACAATAAGGATCCAACCAAGTCTGTGATTGTTTTTATTATCCTTAGCTCCCTATCTGCAGAGGAGAATAAAACAAAAAACAAAAAACCCAGGTATATTTACAAAAATAATTCCTGGATAGTAAAGGGAAAAAAACCAAACCAACCAAACAAAAAAAAAGACTTAATGGAAGGCACTTGTTGCTGACAAGAAAACAGGTTGTAATGCAGCAAGTGCTTTGGCAAACCTTGAGGACTACATGGGGTGTGTCAGCAGAAGAATTCTGTCTGCAAGCAGCCTGTGCACAGGCAATTATATTACAGACATTGGCACCAAGGGACAAAATCAACCTCAGAGGAGTGAATCAAATAGAGCTCGAGACACATGTTGTGAAATTGCCCCAAGGAATGGGCAAGCAGCCAATAAAGCATAAGGTGGCATGGTCAGAAATGAGTTGTGGCATGGCCTAACATATGGGATGAAGAAAAATCAGAAGAAACCCCTTCCCTGTCTCAAAGTCTTACACAAAGAATAAAGTTATATCCTATCTGTGTCTTTCTCTAAGTGCTTGGGTATTCAAAATATGCTTATCACAGAAATCTTTCATCTCTCTGTTGAAGTGATGCTGAAAGCACAGAGGTTCATAAAGTCAATTAATGTTTGTAGTAAGAATCTAGCTGTTTTAAATATATCATCTTAGGAAATGCATGGAGAAACTGCGAATGGTAAACATCCTCTATTTGTTTATAGTAGCTATTTAAATTTAGCAGAGGCATTTCATTGTTTTAGAACCTCAGGACTGTTGATACTGGCTAATTCTTAAAAAATTCTGTAGTTTCAAATGAACACTATAAAACAAAAAGATTAAACATTGTATTTAAAACCTACAGAATTCTTCATAGATTGTAAAAATGCAGGTGCTCTTTCAGGAACAGCTCTGTAATGAGGGAACACTATGAAACCACAATTTCTTATCCTTTTGTTTTGGTTTTTCTTTCCCACATCTATATTGCAAAATCTTACTCTGGACAGATGAAATACACTGAGTTCAGTAGGAATAACAATGGAACTATGTCCTACTATTTAGTAAGGAGGGAAAGGTTTGGCAAGGAATAGCAGAAACAAAAAAAAAAACTTATGCTTTCTGTGTGATGGGGATTTGCATAAACAGAAGAGGAAAAAACCCTACATTTGTTATACAAGTTGCAATATAAAGATGGAGACTTTCTAATTTCATCTATGGGCTAAACGGGCCAACGTCCAGTCCAAAGCTCTCAGAAACAACTTTGGTGCTGCATACTGTATACCTTTCCAAGTTTAAGGCTGCTTGCACTGGCTGAACTGTCATTTTGTGAAAAAGCATAATTAAGAACAATATACCAGAAACTTCTTTGCTTTTAAAATAATATTGTCAGACAGTGAAGTGAGGTGAGGGAAAAGAACAGCAGGGAACCGTTCCTTCATCATGGAAAACTGAAAAATCCCTTAAAAATTTCGAGGCAACCAACATCGAGAGCCAGAAGAGACAGGCTGTGAAAAGGCCAGCTTTGTGCGGATTCCAGGCAGAAGCAGCAATATTTTCACCTAATGCTGTGAGTGCCCTAGAAATGGAATCATTGCTTGCAACAGCGGCTGTGTTCTGCATGCAAGCCATAACACTCCTTTGTACAAGGTCAGTTGCTCTTTTTAATTCTTATTATTCTCGAAACAGCAGTCCAGCTCATTGGTACAGAGCAAGAGTAATGTCAGATGATTGGCAAGTGTCTCACCAGCAGGAAGTTAGCTGATAAGCTTCTTAGGCAGTGAGCTCTGGTAAGCAGGAAGCACTGGAGCCAGCTCAAGGAAGTTAACCTTAAAATTGCTTTGCTCAGACCTCAACCTTGGCTGCCTAATTAGAAGTTGTTGAAAGGAAGAGTCTCTGGTGTGTGTTTTTCTATAGACAAGGCTCAGGAAATGTGTTGCTTAGGCGGCAGTAAACAGGGAGATAAATGTTTAAAGATACCATAAAAAAACATCAGTCAGTTCACCAGTGTAAGAGTGGAAAAAACAGACTAATATAAGTGTTCACTGAAAGGTTTTGAAGCAGTCTGGGACAGGTCCCAGAGGAAAAGCAGCAGGCAAACAGGCAAGCTATGCAAATGAGTATTGGCAATTTGAACATTTCCTATTTGTGGAAACTGATCAGGCCCAGTGAAAGGAATGCTGCATAATGAGGACTATCATATTTCTCCACATGATTTGCGGTATAGGAAGAACAACGAGAGACCTTTTCTTTATAGTAATTTAATCATATGGACAGGCACTCTCACTCTTTAAGGAAAAGACAAAGACTATTAAATTAGGAGCATTAGGAGGAGCTAATGATAGAATGGCAGCATGAACAGAGAAGGGCTTAGAGATGTAAATGCATGATCTGCTAAGGTCATTAAAATAACATTCACCCGAAGTAGTCTCCCTACCCTGCATTGTCATAACATTATAAACCTCTAAACTCATGAAGGCACTCAAAACAATTTTAAAAAGTCTCTCTAAGTATTTATGTGTGTCTGTATATGTAAATACAAACTTTGATTATTAGATTTTCAATATAATTCAAATGTGATTTTGTTATTTATTCCTCTTTCTTAAAAATGCTTACTGCCATGACACACCCCTTCACCTCATTAAGAAATCTCAAAGAACTGTATCTTGGGGATTCAAACGTTAGCTAGGTAGGGCTGTTTTTGGAGCTGCCTTCTGCCGATGGCAGATACAGCTTTGTTGCTAACGCTGATGAAAAATCACCACTAGTTAAACATCCAAAGTACACACCATTAACTAGCTGACACCATAGTTCAAGAATACAGGTTCTAGCGACCACAGATGACAGCACAATCTCAGTTACGCATTTTTGTCTCATAGCTAATTATCATTGTAGCCACATAAGTCTGTCATACATGCCACTGGCATCAGGTCTGTCTCGTTATGATAACTAGCACCCTTTTCAGCTGCACCTTGGTTCTTAGAAGAAATGTGCAGCTTCCCCTCCCCAGGAGCTGCCATCTCACGTTTTCATAAATCCAAGGAGACTTCATAAAGGAGAACACAACTACCACCAGGCCCAGCTCCATTAACTCCATGGCACTGATATCTACAATCTATGGGAGAGAGTCAACTATCAAAACCTCCAGGATCCTTACCGCAGCTGCAGGCTAGGGAACAGGAACTTACCGTATTTAGTGAGTGTTTGATGAGAATGCAGGAGGATGCTTATGGCATGTAGTGGCTCCCTGGGCATTTGTGACATATCAGTGGAGTTGGCAGCTTGCAGTTTAAATATTAGTGCTCCCATATACACCTCCTTTTTTACTCCCCTGCTGATGGCACAGACACATTCTAAAGCCTTTCAAGGTTACTTAACTTCAACACATAGGCACAGCAGGGGGAACTAAAGACTGGAAGAAGGAATTATCTCTGAATTCCCATCTTGTCAGGGTAAATATTTGAAATCTGTAGACATATACATCTGTAGACTTACATATATATATATATATAATACATACATAAAAAATATATGTATCAGAAAATATGGATCATAAATGGAGTTTCATAAGACAATCCTATACTGTAATTCATGGAGTATATGTCACAGGCACAATGGAAAGTTAAAGCTTAGCAGCATTATGGACTGTCATGTCAAATCATACTTAGAGAGCTTTAATATGTGGATTACAGATACATTAAGCCATACTCTCCCCTGACTATTATGTCAATGGGACTTTGCATATTTGAATAATACTACAGTGTATAATCCTAGTACTATGCCGTGCATGCACAATAGGTCTGGGTATACATGAAATGTGTAGGAAAAGTCCAGGTTCTTTGTCAAAACATTAGTTATTTTTAGTGTTTAACCAAAGGAATAGATACCATTGCTTTATAAACTCCCTTTATACAAAAATTAGCAATCACAAATGTGCATTTATTAAAAAAAAACAACCTTGTGTGTTTCAGTAATACAAAACAACACAACATTTCCCCCACTCCGTTCTTCATTAATTTTTGGATCACTATTTCAGTGCATTGGAGCTGAACTGAAGATCTGAACACGACTGTACTATCTTAACTACTTCTCTTTTCTTCTCTGCCCTCCAAATGGGTCCTTGCTGTTCCCAATTACTGAACTGTCCTTCCATCTTCTCAAGGGAGATTCAATCTTTCCACATCTCTACCTACTAATACACCCTCTCTCAATCAGTTATTGAATTTCATCACCTCCCTTCCACCACAAATTCAAGTTCTCCACAAATTTAGATAGCACTCACTTGTGCCTAACTTATTTGGTCTCTACTTCGTGATTTCTTTCTTTCAGCGTGTAAAGAATAGGGCATACACTGGTGTAGTGAACAAAACAAAAACAGAAAGGAGTTTATAGTGAAATATTTTACACCTGTAAAGCTGATTAAAGATGGTTATGTTTACATTAGCAGTTTCTGTTAGGCAATAGGAGCATATCTATTGAGCCAAATGGCTGTTGCTGAACCTGACGTTCATACTATATACATTTTGTTGGATTTTTACTTCAGACTATTTCCAGTCTTGTGCTGTTTACTGACTTCCACATAGAAGTTGGAATTATTTTGATTAATTTAATCCCAAAGTAATTCAATTTACATACTCTTATTTAACTTCTCACTGCAAATCAAAATAGTTACAGATGGCAACTGAGTTAAATGCTAATTTAGATGCGCACATATCAAAGGTGGTAAATTATTACCAGAATCACCACAGATAACTTCAGGCACCAACTGAAGTATCAAAAGATTGCAAGTGTAGTTATCCCTTTCTTTTCCCAGCTGAGAGAAAAAGAGCTTTCCAAAGGAAAAATCAGTATAGGGCCCAGTAGAGCATGCTAAAACTTGGTGTTATTTGATGCAAAGAGCTTAAAAAGATTCAAAGAAATATTTGAGGTTTATAAGAACAACATGAATATCTGGAGCTTATGTGTGGAATACAGCAAGGTGAGCTTTAATCTTGAAACAATTTGTAACTTTTAGGAAATATATGGGACTTGTATGGGATAATTTATACAAGGATTGGCTACTACAGGATTCTTAGACTTTTGTATCAGCAATATATATCCACTGCTGGAGCTGGTTCTAGACTAAAGAGAGATCATAAATCTGCTTTCATAGTCAAATTCTAATCTATATATGTCATCTATTCAATTTTTCATCAGTAGAACATTATTCTCAGCCTGAATCTTAACCACAACTCTGCAACAAAACCTATCTTCAATAAAAAAAAAAATAAAATTCTTCTATCCCTGTTGTTTGTTTCTGTTTCTGCCCGGGTGTTTTAGCTTCACACCTCTGTTTGTTTTTTATTTTCTTATGGTCTCCATGATCCTTTGTTTCCTTCTATAGTCCCATATTTATATAATCACCTGTTGAGGGCTTCATTTTTCTATTGCTCCTCTAGTTTCATTTCTGGATTTTGTTTCTGCCTCTCTATCTAAAAAGCCATAAGCACACAGCCTGTGATAGCAGTGTTCAAGTTCAGTGATTGGTTTTTAACAGCAAATGACTGGGAGTAGTTTTCTCCATGCCATCTTGGAGGGGATCACAAATTTAATTTTTTTTTTTTTCCTACCACAAAAAACATCACTTTACCTGTGTTTTCCTGCCCAGAGAATCAGTTAGCTCACTTTTGATGGAGAAAACTAAACAAAGTGTTTGTAAATTAGATGACAACAAAGTTTAGGCTTAGGTTTTGAACATCATAGCAATATAGACACAGACAGAATCTTCGAAGAGCCATCAGCTTGCAAAACCTATTCACAAAATCATGGAGAATGGACTGGTATCATCACATCATGCAGGGGCTCTTAAGGAACCGCTATGCTGGTTGAGATAAGGAGATTAAAATGAGGAAACAAAATTACTTTTGGTGGAATATCACTACTATACTCCTGCTTGCCACCATGGATGAGTATGTGCAAATCGACAACAAATTCAAAAGCCTTTTCTAACTAAGAATTGTTTTAAATACCAGCCCATGTCTAATTGGTCTACTAATGGGTACCTCAGGTGACTGAATGTGCTTTGGCACATAGTATTATGCTTCACAACATGCACTCCTGGCTCAATAAATTATAGCTTCTTGTGTCCTGTTGCTTTGTTTAATTAATTTTAAAGTTCTTTCTAATTATTAAGCTGAATTCTTTATTATTTTCCTTTTGCAATGGATGATTTAACACAGCTTTCATGCTCATTCCCACCCCCTCTGACTCACGTAGAAATACAGTCTGAAGGAAGCTGAAAGCATGAGCTCTGATGCCTATCTGCCTGTTTTATTTTCTGATATTGGATTAGCTGTTCTGTTATGTAAGGTATATTTTTGATGCATCTTTTCTCGGTATTCTCTAACTGGATAAATAAATTCAATATGGTTGTGTGGGTTGGTTTGGTTTAGTTTTTTGGGGGTTTTTTGTTGTTGTTGGTTTGGTTTTTTGTTGAGGGTTTTTTTGTATATATGGGGAAAAACTATCATAATAAATCTGGTTTTAAGGAAGTTATGTTTTCCCCCTCCTGTGGAGATTAAGACTGTAGTAGTTTAGTAGTTTAAAGTTTTCTTCCAAAACTTGTCCCCCTGCATGTGATTTAATGCCTCTGAACAGTATATGTGCTGAAGCTGAGTGCTTGGGGATTTTTTGTCTTTGGTTTTGGCTTTTTTCATAAACATTGCAATTTATTCCACCAAATCTCCATAATCCTTTAAATTACAGAACACCAATGAAACGTTCAGGCTTCAGGAGAAAATTGCTCCTGGGGAAAAAGTCAAACCTTCTGCACTGTTCTATGATACCAGACTATAATGAGTATGTAAAGTATCAAATTAAAAAATGTTTGCAGTTTATTATAGCTGAGCAATCACTGAATGAGAAACAGGTTTCCCTTTCATTGAGCATTAAGGACATGACCTGAGGCTGATAAGCACACTGCTGCCTCAGATTCAACATTTGATTTAGGGCTGGAGTAGTTGCCAGCCAAAAATCAACCTAGGATTTGTTTGTTTGTTTAATCAATAATTTTCCAAGCTGCTTATAGGAAAACAGTATTGTAATGAATTAAGAAATTAAATGGGTTTAATTTATTCATCATACTCAGTTTTTCTCCAGGCCACTGCTATATAAATCATCCTTTTAAGACAGCTAGACCCTATACAACAATTCCTTATGATTGTATATTTCATCACAGTTCCACACACTTTTGGTGCCCATTTGTCTTTGACACCTGTTCCTCAATGCCTGCAATATTTGTTGCTGATGGAGAAGGTACCGCTGAATTAAGGGAAATAGAGGCTCTGCCCTTTAAATCCTATGAGCTACCCAAGGCGCCCTTGCGGTGTTTGTCAAGTTCTTTTCATGTGTCAGGTCTTCCAGATTTTCTCTTTACTGTAACCATGGGTTTGACTTTTTGCAAACACCTTGTCCCCAGCATCAGGACATGTTCCTGTGTGAAGGTGTGTGCCTAGTTCCATACCTGCTGCAGGACCACAGCTGGTACGGCCACCATTCAGTGATCATGGCAGCTTCCACACAGCCAAGTGTGCAGGATCATTTTTGCACCAACAAGCATGACTGGGATGACTGGCAAGAATTTGATGGGAGGTTGAGATGTGTTGAGGATGTACGCCCAAATATAGCCCACAGAAGCAGTCACAGGGTCCCTAGCCTTGACAGGACTTCTGCCATTAAACCCCGCACTGCTCTTTGGTAGAATCTGAGGCCTCAGTCGCCCTAAGCAGTCTCTTCTGCACAGTGGCAGGCCAGAATGCACATGGGTGGGGGACAGGATCAGGCTCAGTGAAGGGAACAAGGTCCAGACACAGCCCTTGGATGGCTGGACAGGACCACGGGGACAGGGTCTGGACCCACAGGGCAACAGTTAGGCTGTGGGGCAGGGGGGCTGATGCCAGCCTAAGATGCAGCTGACAGCAGCTCCCAGGGCTGGGGGTGGCCCAGGATCCCACCTCGCTGTCCAGGAGCCTGCACTCAGGATCAACAGTATGAAGGGGATGATCTCCAGTCTCCCTTAGCTGTGGCAGCCAAGCCTTACAGCAGTGGGCACACAGGAGCCACAGTGGATCCTGGGCAACAGTGCTCCTCTCCATCCTGCCTCCATAGGCTTTCCCTGCCACTCACACGTTTTAGAGAAAGATTGTACACCCTACATCGAACTTAATGTTTTATACACAAGCAAATTTTTGAGTTAGCAAAGAATAACAAAGTATAAATAGGCCTATAACAAAATCAAACAAGCAAGCAAGTAGACGTTTCCCTCCCACACTGGTAATTTAAAGATTTTGTGACAATTCAATTGGAGTTTAGAATAACTAGGACAAAGCATTTCTAACACATTTTTCTTTCAATTAACTCATTCTTAATGTTAGGAATTGATGTTGTTTGTAATACAGTTGCTTTTTTTCTGCTTGTCTCTAATGGAAATGTACTACAGAATGAACGAGAACTAATACGAAATGCATCGTCTGGAAAGGTAAATTTCTGAGAGAGACATTAGCAAGCAGGAAATACAGATTCTGAATAAAATTATCATCTCAGTCTTAATTACATTTATTGACACGATAGTAATATTCTTCCCATTTCTTTGGTTTCATCCCTGTCTGCTGCAATCACAATAAGCCCACAATACAATTTGTTTGACCACATTTATTGCATTTTCCATGTAAGTAATCCCCGTTCTGTCGCAATGTCTTTCCTATTGCACTCCAATAGAGTAGTAGAAATGCTAATACAGAGTAGTGCAGCAGGTGATGGTGGTTCTTTGACTTCCTTTGTGCGATTTCTGATCAATTTATCCTTGCCATTTTCCACATATTTTGTTCACTTTTTCTTCTATTCAAAAAGTGCTGGTTTTTGTTTAATCTTATTTTTTCACCTGCTCACTGCAGCTGTAAATGTTATCATTTATAATGCAGAAGTATCTGGAAAACTGAGTCAGAACATATATCACAGTTGCAATGACAGAAACTCATGAGAAAGGGTGTATGCACCAGAAAAAAAAGCACCCAATCTTTTTCTCATGGTCATAAAGAAACAGTAAGTTTTTCCAATGAGAAAAGAAACTGTATTTGAAAATGAAGATATCTTGTTAGCTTTTTACTCTCCACACATTTTCAAAGAAATTTGGCCAAAGTTCAAGCCTAAAATAAAGGAGTACAAATTTCTTTCAAATTTATTTGCAATAAGCATTCAGTGTTGTAGGGGTTTTGCTTTTTTAAGTCAGAACTAAATGCATTTTGGCAGAACACTAGCATTCTTCCTTTCCCCTCCCCAACTGAACTCCCTCTCAAACTCCCTTTTTACTGTCTGTTTCAACCTGGGCTTCCATTATGCTGTATGTGGGATGCTGCACCCTCTCTTCTGCTATTTTGGGATAGGAGTGATATTCTGACTCATCCAAGTCCTTCTGCATCCTCAGACCTTGCTGGAACCTTTTGGTCCTTTTATATAAAAGTACCACTAGTAGACGGCAGAAAAAAACACTACTCTGGGCTCTCTTTTTCTTCCTTCCCCTCTGTGTCAGCCGCAGTCCAGTCCACATGTTACTCAGAAACTGCAGATAGTGTTTTGTTATGCTTGGGTAGCTTTAGTACAGCATTTTTCATTCCCTGATGCTAGTCAGTAACTTTCTCATAATCAATGAATGCCATTCACATTGGAAGGCTATTTTCATTCATCTTTACCAATAATTCATTAATCATTGAAGTTCTCCATAAAACATCCTGATTAATAGCCTCTCTGCTCTTTGGTTGAGTAGAAAATTTCTGTAGTAGTTGGTGAATTTACCAGTATTTTAAGCACAGAAACTTAGAAATCACAAAGCTGAGGGTACCACCTAGTCCCGCCTGCACACAGGCAGGATAAAAAACCACTTAGGCAAGCACTAGAAGAATATGTACTGACTCTTGAAAAAAACAACACACCAATAAAAAACAAATAATAAAAAACAACAGTCTATGCAATCATCTTCACGTATTGCTTCACTAAACCTTGGCTTTCTAAACCAGGCTTTTGCAGAAAATTCATCTGGTTTCTCTCTGTCAGACTTTATGAACACAGAGAATAATAATTCACTGCCTTCATTATGACAGTTTTTATCTAATGGAAGAAATTTGTGTCTCTTATTCTTCTATCTGGTAGACTGAATAAATGCATCCATTTCAACCTTTCTTTTTTTTTCACAGGTCACTTTTTCTAAATCTTTTATTATTCTTACTACTCTTGGCAACTTATAACCATCTTCTCCAAACCATGTTGTTGGACACTCCTCCAGACAAGGATCCACAAAGGCCAGGAAGAGCTAGGAAAAAAAATTACTCTTATCTCTTACATCCAACAGTTGTCTTGATTCATTCAAGAATGAGATTTTCCTGTTTTGCAACTGAATCACACTAGTGGGTTCTATTCATTTTGAGATCTATGATAAGCCTTTTATCTTTTCCATCTGACCATGCAACCAGCTAATACCTATTTCAAATGTGTGTATGTTATTTCTCTTTTCTAAGTTCAATGCTTTGCACCTGTCTAAAATCAATCACATGAAATTCAAAGAACATCTCTTTTCAAATCCTCATTTTTGACCTCCAAAATATGTTTTCCTCCCTTCCCAGAGTGAATTCTGCTATGAAGTTTGTATATATTGCATGGATTATTCAAAGACTCTTATACCATAGTAATGCATTGACTTTCAAGAATTTAATTTAATCATATTTATATGATTTACTGGATCTTCAATAATATTTTGCAAAACAAAAAAAAAACCAAAAAAAAACCCCCGCTGTTGCTAGTGTAGTTCTGTATTCACAAAAGTTGTTTTCTCCAATTGCTATTTCTACAGACCTCTGCTCTGTAAAGCCAATCACTGCTCTTTTTGGGAGTTTTTTTTAGCATATTCTTTCTTCAATTCAGCAGATTATATTATGTGAGTAGATGTCTCTGCTTACTGTTCTATGTTCCAAATGAAACAGAAACAATCAAGTCCATGAGGGATACATCTGTTGTAGCCTCCTCACCTATTTCCTATCCTACTCCAGCAGCCTTTTCTCTCCAGACTCTCCTGTATGCTACTGATGATGTATTTGCTGATGTCTTCTGCAATCACCTTTCCACGTGCTTTGTACAGTTCAGTATCCTAAACCATCTCTCTGGTTTCTTGTTTTTCTCACCAATATCTTGGCTGCTGCTTGCTATGATGAATCAACCTTTTCACACATTATCACTTTGCATCTGGCATTCAGACCTTCAGTCTGTCAAAGCTTGGAATTTATTTGCCTCATTGCTAATTTCTATCATACCAAGCATTTCTAATTGAATTTGGGATGCTTTCTGCAGATTAGTTTTCCTCTCTCCCACTTCCATCTTCGTGTTTGGCATTGGTATATGTAGCAGGAGGACTGATAGTGTATAAAGGCCAATTACATACTTCCACAGCCTATTGCAGCTTTTCACTCTGCCCAGGATACAGAAAGTTAAGTGCTGGAATAGCTTGAATAAGTCATTAATATCTATGTGCCAAAAAAATAAAGTACCAAGGTAAGTGCAGCAGGGAATGACTCCAGTTTACAACTTGACTTCCAGAAAGGGAAACAGAACGACTTCTGAAAAGAGATTGCATTGAATGAGTGAGCAAATTAGAAACTGGAAAGATGATAAGGGAAAGATTTAGAAAGTCTAACAATGCCTTGAAATCCTCCTAGTGCTGCTGTCACTGCCATAACCAGCCTGCTGCTCTGCTACTTTGTTAAATCAGCCTTTCTAAATGCAGTATTTGTCAGTGACACTACTTGCAATTTGGTACCAGTTCAATACTTAGCAGAATAGGTAAGGACAGCAGAAAAGGCGCTTGCAGCAGGAAGTTTTCTTTTCATACCAGATGAAAAAGCCCAAGGTTATCTATGGCACATCAATAAAATGAGGCTAATGGCACCATTCTTTACAAAGATACTGTTTATAGTCTTTAATATTCTTAATCTAATCAGACTTTACATTCATTGATAATCACCATGTAGCAGAGCTAAAATGAAGGGTGTCCCAGGTTATTTAATCTCTATTTCAGTCTCTGCTTTCAGATTTGTCAACCATTTCAACATATATTGACAATGTACATCCACTTTGTTTTAATGAAATAGACAGCACCATTGAAAAACATTGTTTGAGTTTTCCTTAAAGCAAACAAACAGATTTTTGCATATTCTTGGCTTAAAGAGCAACATAAGAATAACCCATATTTTGTTCATGTTCTGCCTATATTCAGGCTTTATAATGAATTTATTGAGTAGAATCTGGTTCTTAGCACTGGAGATCCACAAGCCAGTAATGTCATTCATTTGAGGAAACGTTCATAAACGCTTGATTATGAGCACTTGCCTAAATTCTAATAAAGTCAATATGACCTAAGTATCTGCTTAAAATTTTGCTAACTAACCAAGGACTTTCTTAACTAAATTGGGACCTAAGAGAATTACAAATGAGAAAATAAGTCCTTAGTCAAATTTTGTGATTTAAAATATATTTAAACACAATGTGATCACATATGATAACCCCATGTAGAGTATCTTAATTCCTTTATAGAACACATAATGCTTATATACAATACTGAAATCTATACATTGTTCAAATCCTACCTATAATCATTTGGAAAAGGGATTACATCTGCCTATGGAATTTTTCAACAGAATCTTTTAAATATTCTTGTTCTGTCTAGAAAAATGCATTTTATGTACGGGACTGTGCGACTAAGGTTGAGGAATACAATTGGTCCAGGTACCTCGGTTTGCAAGCTGCAGATTGAGCTGCAAATTGAGCTCTCTACGGGGAGACACCAGGCTGTTAACTGCCAGTTTTTGGGATAACAAAGAGCACAAAGATGGGTGATGCCAGCCAGGTAAAAGGACAGCAGGAGTCAGGAATTGCCGACCTTTTGGATAACAAAGGACATGAAGACAGGTGACAGCTACATGGTGGAGGGACAGAGAGAGAGGGGCAGGAGCCAAAGACTGAAGAGGAAGAGCGAGACTTGACTGCAGGCAGACTGTGAGGCTAAAAAAACCCAGAGGTCCCTTGGTTGGGGGTCCTCCTCAGAGGCACCATCTCAGACTCTTTCTGTGTTACTGTGCCATGAATAAAAGGCTTTGTGGAATGAGTCACCTGAGACTCTGCTATGGGAAATCTGAGTCGAATCAGTATGGAAACCAGGTCTGACTATGTGAGAGGCATGTGTAAAGAGTAAAGAGGGTCACCATCAGCTTGCTAGAGCTGCCCACTGTGAAGGGGCTTCAGCCCCAGCAGTGACAGTCTCTGGCCTTGGGAGTGAGACTGCCAGAGAGTCTTGTGAATGGTCAGATTGGGAAGTTTCCTTAACATGGAATGATTTGGAAAGCACAGAGGGCCATGCAAGAGTTGGTTCAATGTTTGAAAGTAACACTGGTCAAATGGATGCAACAAAAGTACATAAAAAGTTTTGACTACTTTAGATGAAAAGTAAACTACACTAACAGCAGCTTCTGTCACCCACAGATGATCCCAAAGTGCTTTATATGTTATGTATAACAAGAACAATCCACCCACTACTGGAACACAATTATCTCTGTGGGAGAAGTGTGGCATTCTATGATAATAACCACATGCTCTGCCAAAGTAATTCGATGCAATTGCAACCTTGGACACTTATAACCCAGGAAGCCTAAGTGTATCAAAAATTTTCTACAGAAACAATTAAATATATAGAGGGATATACATAAATATGTCTAGGAGGAGATGAAGGAAAAGAGTGTTTTAAAAGACTGTTCTACACTTAATTTTTCTTTTGTATTACTTTTTCATGTAAACTAGAGAGGCAAGCAAGACTTCTAAAACTTTCATTCTCACTTACTCTACTCACCTCTGTGTTACTGTGATTTTACTCAACTGGCAAAAGGACAGCAAGACCTGCCAATGATTAACAACTTTTATTCCTCTCTTTTCCTCCTTTACCCATACTGATATAAAAAGTGATTAGTGACCATCCCTGGTTGTCAGAAACTATGAATTTTCTTGCAGTATTAAAAGCATCAATTCAAGTCTCACATATTTACCAATGGTATGGAAGTCACAAAGAGGATCTTGAGTAGATCTGACTAAAATTGTCTTCATCCTGTTTATAGCAATAACCTTTGTCCCCAGAGGACTCTTGCGATGTCAAGCTATGTGGACACATGAGACAGATGAAAAAAAATTCTGAGGTGTATGCTGCAGAATTTGCATGTCATGCACACCTACTCCATCTTTTTGATGAAACCTATAGTTTGCAGGTAAGAAAAGTTTATTTGGTGACAAGACAAGATTCTTTTAAATATTAATACATCAGACCATCAATTGTCAAGAAAACCTCAGGGAATCTGATTCATCGCTGTGTGATTCAATACAGTAATACTTTAGTTCCACTGAGTTCAACCCAATTGTGCTGTTCTGTTGGAAAGGGCCTGCTTATGGGCACACAAAGAGCAAATAGAATTTAAAAAGACCCTTTCTCAAATTTTCCTTCTCTGGAGTCCATCTTCTCCACGGACACCCC
>VWZG01013404.1:222872-262791 GCA_013396735.1 Grallaria varia | reverse complement strand
ATTTCCTTCCATGTAAAAGTATAAAGGAATTCTTGCATCAGCTTCTAAACTGAGGTCACTGGAGAGGTGTAACTGCTTTAGACGCTTTAACAGTAGAGACTTAATGAGCACTCAATATCCATTGGAAATTGATGCTATTTTTCCATTTCTAAGGTTCATTTGAAAGTTCCACTAAAATTGTGTTCCCTTGATGACAGTAGCATGTGAATAAATATATTCTCTGTAATCTAATAATTGCAGTTCATAAATTAATGTAAGATAGAAATAGTTATTGTTTACTCGGTCAAGTAGAAAATGTACACAGGTTTGTTTGTTAAGGGGTATTTTTAAAAGCTCCAGGTGCCCTACAGAATCATCTGAGTTATAGCTGTGAATTATAGTGATGGAAAATATTAACAAATTTAAACAGCCAATAAATTAAAGAAGCAAATCAACACCCCTCAAACTGCCCAAAAGAGCTTACTAAATAATTTTTTTCCCACACCCAGGAAGGTAAGCTGTTTACAAATAATAAGTGTGACATTAATTGCTTTTATATCTGCTAAAGTAATCTGGATTGCAATACATTTTGTGTTATGAGGGAAGAAATATCTTTCATGATCTGGTTTGAGAGTGTATCTGGTTTCTATTATAGAGAATTTTGTATAGTCCTACTGATTTACATAACACTACAATTGATCTCAAAAGCTAATTAGAATTTGACTTGCAGTATTTAAGAAAGATACAAGAGACAGTCAAATTAAGACACAAGAATGGCATATTTATGCAGAATGCATACTTCCAAACTTATACATCTGATCTACTTTATATTTCTAGTTATTAAAGCTTTTTACCCCAATGTGATAGAATCATCAAGCTAAACAATTATACTTGGCATGTCACAACAAGGAACTGACAGTTCAGCACATACGGTTTCTGTACTTGAAGCAACATTTCCAACGCATATCAGGGGATTCAATTTTTCAGTTAGTTTGAACAATCTCACTTGGTTTATCATGAGCTTTTGCTATTTGGAAGATGTCTCAAGGACTGAGCACAGTTAGCCCTTTGAAAACAATTGAAGAGAAAGACAGATGGGGCTAGCTTATCTTTTATAAGATACTGACACAGGAAAGACTTGAGACAAGTTTCCCAAATGACAAAAACTCTTAGATGGTGCTTTCATCATAGTAAACAGCAGAGCATTGGCTGCAAGATAGAGCACACCTATAACAACAGGAAATCAGGTTTATTGTGATCTTTATGTTTTAAAATGAGCCCAAACACTGTTTGAGCAGGCTACTCACAGTAGCCTGAAATGCCCTTGAGTATTTGCCATTCCTTACGCAAGAATGGTGTGATGAGTAAAAATGTATTATATATATTACCTTGTATTTCTATTCCTTATGTTCTATGTCTCTATCAACCACAGACATCTGTGGCTGCTCTCATACTTCACCACTACCTTCTTTTGTAAAGGTCTTGTTGCTGCTCAGTCATATTAAGAGCTCTTAGATCTTGTTCAGTGTAATCTTTATATTTTTCCTAGTTGGTTACAAAGTTGAATGTAATAAAAACAGCCTTCTGAAACATTTTTTATGTAGTCTGTCTTCCCTCACCTAACTGCATATCTTACTCATTTAAATAATTGTTTGTTTGTTTTGTATTTATGATACAATGTTAGCATTTTATTTGCCTGGAAAGTCTTGTTCCAGTGCACATTTTATTCTCTTCCTGTCTGTTCTATGTGAGGAGTAAGCTGTTACAACATTTGGAGTTTTATAGGCCATAATGAGGAATGAGGGGTCGCAATTGTCTTTTTAGAGACTGGTCATAATATTGCCGCCTTCTGCTTGTTTGGATTTTTTTCAAACCTCTCAAGCAACAAATAATTTTGAGAAACCTTTGTCTTAGCATATCCCTACCTGTTTTTATCACATTAGAGGGAACATTTCCACTCTGCTTTGTTTTCCTAATTATTCTTATTGTTCATTAATTTTTCTTTTATAAATTGAGTTCTTTCACAAATGAGTCAGCTCTCTGAAAAGGTGTTTATTTGTTAGCCACTTTGCCATAATCCTGCTTAAAGTAATGTATTTGGTATTTTTGTTTCCAAGTGTCAGTTTTCACATTCCTTGGGCAGAATACAGGTATAAAACTGAAAGTACCTAAAATGTTGAAACAACAAGCAAAGTCTAGAATTAGAGACTGTTATGGCCGGGGAATGACAGTGGTTTCCTAGAGATTCCCTCTTTTTTTGTTATCTCTGGGAGTTAGGTTGCCATGCATGCCTCCTGACCAGGCATTTTCCTTTTTGTTACTGAGCTGTAATGTCATGCAGTTTACGAGATGTCTGGTTCCTTCTGCTTTGTCTTCTCTGGTGCCTTGAAATTCTGAAAATGCCCATTTAGCTCTTAGTACACGTGTCCTTATCCTCCCATTATAAAAAATCCTCAAAGTGCAGTTCAAGAGACAATGCTAAAATAAATGATGGAATATGCAAGCAAGGGGAAAAATATTTCCTCCTAGTAATTGTGTTTTTTTTTTCAAAATGAAAATATGACATCTGTTCATAAAACCCTGATGTGGAAATTGAGATTTCTACTTGGGCTGATCAATGGCAAAGACAAAAAAATGAAACAGTAAGCACTACCGCGTTAAAAGAGGGTTATCTTTTCTTGTTTTCTAAGGCCAGAATTCCAGTCTACTGCAGCAACACACATCTGACTAACTTCCTAGTGTAAAAATCCAAGGTAACAAGTAGCTATTATAATTCTCGTCATTTCAAGGATATAGTTAGAAGTGGTAGTCTAAGAATATTTCTCCATCCTTGTTTGGGGGTTGTGTGCCCTGGCTAAGTTCAGGCTGCATATTGGACTGACTTGCATGCTTACGATGTCCTCTCTCTATATATATTTACCTTGGGAGGCAATTCAGGTGTTTAGACACAACAGACGTGTGGCATCTTCTTCCAGACCTGGTGTGAATTTTTAACAGATATGGGTGCATAGCTGCCACAGAGCTTTTGAAACAGTGAGCATTGCTCACAATAAATTGGATATTAACATTTACATTACTCTATTTTCTGCACTACATTTTAAAATAGGGTAATTGGCATTAATAGCAGTAAAAACCCCAAAGTAACGTATACTTCAAGGAATATATTCCAGAAGTGCAGATGGAGAGTTTTTGATTGTAGTGAAATGTTAGTCATTCCCTGCATTGAAATAATATGATCACCTTATTTACCTATGAAAGGTTCATTCCTAAATTCCATTTTGTGGTGTGAAGAAACCAAAATTCCATGCTGTTTCCTGTTTATATTAAACATCATTGAAATTTTCTGTGAAGTGTTTTGAATACTTTGCTTTCTGACATACAAAGATTTTAACAGCAATTATTAGTTATGTGCATGCATGCATCAATTTTTAGGTACAAAAATAGTATCTATCTACAAGAAAGGCATTCTTAAGCAAGAAATCCCAAACCTAAAGCATAGCTATTTGGAGCTTGTGCTTTTCTTTAAGGTACTTATGGCTAGAAGGGTCTCTACTGACATGGTGTATAAAGGGTCTTTAGGAAAGGAGTGGGAATTACTTTAAAAATTATAAAATGATAGGTGACTTAATTTTTAATTTATTTGGTTATAACCCACTGTGCATTAAAAAAGTGTTATTAAAAATACTGCATTATTGTAACTTGGACATTTACTGACTGTCAAAAATCTATACTTAGATTTTTACTGCATGTTGAGATTTTAAATTTGTGTGGTTATTCACTGGCACACTTTATAATGCCTGGAGGATTTTACCTGAATAGTAAAGAAAAAACAAAGAGTACGACTCACAATTACTAAAAAAAATGACTCAATATACACTTTTTATTTGTACACGTTAGCTGACATTACATAAACAGTTGATTTTCTCAGAAAAAATATTTTTAGAAGAAAAAGAGATAATGATAATGGGGTTATATTTATGATGATTCTGATAAGTCATTATTAAGGTATTTCTGAAATAAATTTAAGCAGAACTAAAATGGGGAGTGTACATGAACTGGTTTTCTTTTAAATACAACAGATGGATTTAAGTACAGTCACAGTAAAACCCTTATTCTGCCACATAGAACGATATTTTGTAACCTTTGATATAATTTGTGAGAAAGTGAGCAATGGTGGAAGCTGTATCAGTTGTCTATATATGTGACTGTCACAGGTGTTTTAATGACAGTGTATTTTAAAAAATTATTTATGCATCCCTTAATCTTCCACTGCTACAATGTATAAAGATACAAATGCAAGAGCTTTTGCTAAAAAAAAAGCAGAAATCTACATTGTTAGATAGCCACTTTTTCATTCTCTCCACCTTCAGAATGTCAAAAAGCTGAAGCATAAATGAAATCTTCATCTCAGTTGTGTTGGTTGTATGATTTATAAACTCATTTAACAAGTATGATTTAGTTGAATCTGCTGAAAGATCCTCACCCTAGCCCAAAGACATTACTGTCAGCTTAAAACTCTGGCAGTATATAAACTACATGGATATAGTCACAACTTGTTGTCCCAGACCTTATTAATCCTTAAGCTATTTGAATTTAAAAGCTGCTTTTGACATGGAATCCATTGTAAATCTTCACTCTTTGAATTTCCACTGACATTTCAGGGTGACATTTTGATTTTTTATTTTAAGGAAATCTCTGTTCTTACGTAATCTCATTATCTGTTATACAGGCATTGTTTTGTCTTATATCAAATACGTAGCTTACTGCAAATTATTATGTCACCGTTCTGCCAAAGCCATCATCCATAAGGGATTTTCCTCCCAAACCAATATCAAAATATAGACAAGATTACCATAATTTTAGAACTAGCACCTTGAAAGCCTCAGAGGTCTTTTGTATTAAGCCTCTTTGTTTCACAAAGCTGCCAGCATGAAGTTATGAATGACATTAACAACTCCGTAACCTCTGAAAAATAAAAATATTACTTGATTGTTTTCAGAGCAAACTTGTTGCATTGCAGCAGATACTGGCTTCTTTCTTTCTCAATGCTCTTTTTTTTGGTATTTTCTGACATTGTATTTCAGCAGAAAAACATGACAATTCAAAACCACTTAAGAAATAAGACTGATCTTGCCTCAGAAACAATAGAAATTATCATGCTTCATAAACAACGTTTTAAGCAACCTATCTTCCCCCTCCCCCCACATATGTGTGCATGTAACTCTAAACAGATCATTAATCCAAATTTCTTCCTTAAGATTAGGATTAAATATTTAGGGTTAAATATTATTTTAAAATATTTTGCTTGATTGAGACCATGGAATGATAATACAATATTTCCTTCTAAGAAAATAGACACTTGTTTTTGTAACTGGAAGACACAGGGGACCAGAAAGTGCCTTTTTTTTTTTTTTAATACTTCCCCAGCTGAAGTTGGTATGCAGTGTTATAAATGAGGATGAAGCAGTGGCTGTTTAATTAACAGTATAAAGGTGTAGCAACATGAGTGTTTCTTCTGTAAGGCAACAACAGACACTAAAAAACAAAATAATCAAAATATAGTCAAAGCTATTTAGGAAGAACAAGTAAAAAAAAAAAAAGGTTAAAAGTGGGAAAACAGATGTGTCAGGGATCAGTTACAGAAGATACTGACACAATTAATTTCTGATATGTAAAATCATATGACAGTTTGAGTAACCAGTCTGGAGATGCCAGATAAGAAATTCAATTATAGCTTTGAGGTAAGGACTATATCATGTGACTCAAAGAGGGATTTCGTAGGCACCAAAATTATTAAAATATCCCCTTTAAATTGCCAGAGTTTCTCTTTCTTCAGGTTGCTGCCATGTAAGGTGCTGGTTTTGGTCATATGAAGATGTTGGTTTGAGCTCACATGACCAGACTCTTCTATCACAAGACATAATAGCATATGAACTCTGAGTTGTGAAGTGATACCATGTCAAATGCTTCTCAAACAACTCCCAATCTTCTGTCTCTAATTGCATTTGTTTTATTCTAACTATCACTCAGAAATGGTAAATGATGTTACATCTGTTCTGGCAATAGAGACAAATGGATTATCAGAGGAATGTGTGCAGCTATCTATTAGGGACAATGTGATTACTTGTAATGTAATGATTCATGTGCAATAACTTTCAACAGCTGCTTTGTGGGAATTAAAATCAAAATATACCATAGCTGTTCATAAGTGAACCATGGAGAATACGGAGGTAAATTTTTCAGTGTTAGACTTTATAACAACTCTCTAAATTGTGAGAAGACTGAATTAGTTACAATTCTCAGCTTACTCAGAAGATGTGCAAGAGTGACTGCAAAGAAAGAAGAAAAAGAGAGATCATTAATTTTATAGCCAACAACCATTACAGTCTTCTTTTAAAGAAGGAAGAAATCAAATAAATATAGACTGACTTTGTTTGCCAGCAGAAATAATCACTCTTCCTTTCAGCTATACAAACATCATGCAGTGACTGAACTGGCAGGAACCTCTCAGCAATTCAAATGTTTCCTTTAGAACTACAAAGAGGTTCTGAGTGTTGTAGAGACTGCAGTGCCCACTAGGCTGAAAAGTGCAAGTCCAACACCAATGACTGCCTCTGTGAGCGGTGCAGAAGTACAGGGCAACTGCTTAGTACGCTCAGTATTACAGGGATAAAGACATTTCGAATTCAGATACACAGGAATTGGGCTTAGTTGTCATGGTATTCTCAGCCACTGAGCAAAATCCTCTTTTGTCTCAAACACCAAAAGTAAATGTAACTTTGCAAAGGTTTCAAAATCCTCTATAATAAAATATATTGAAGCATTTACTAAGTATTAAAAAATTGACTATGTGTTTGTTTCTACTTCATATAAAGAAAAATTCTAGATTTATTATAAGCTTATATTATTTTATGTCTGTATTTTATCACTCTGTGAATTAAATATGCTTATGTTTTGTCTCCAAGAAAATTAATTGAGACAGTTTAGATCCATGTATTATGGATCTGAAAATTCATATGGATCTAAAAATTTATGTGTCTACTTTTGATGAAAAGTCTGTCTGGCTTTTCTGCCACATATCAAAAGCAGCTAGGTATTAAAATTTCAAACTTCAGTGTAGTTAATCCTTCTTCAGAAGTTGTTTGAGATTAGCAAATAAATATGTCTTGTTTAAAATTTTCTGGGACGATGTCATTAACTCACTGGACCCACAACATGGTGAGAACTTGCTTTTTAAAAGATGATTTTTTAATAAATATAATTATTTTCTTAGCTTTTAAATTACAATTTTTAAAAGAGAATTACTTGACTACAATATTAGAAATTGAAATTTCCTGTAATGTACTTTCAAAATAAAATCACAGTTATACTTTACAGCATGGATGATTGGGGCATACATAATCCAACTGATAAGCTGTTGGTGAGAGGTTTTAGTTTCTGGATTCAGTAAAGGTTGTTGCTTTTCTGTGATTTGTTGTTATTCTTGTGGTTCTTTGGACCGAACTTGCATTTTAGTCAGTTCCATGTCCATGAGGTAGATGCAGCAAAATATTTTTGTGGGAAGACAGTTTTCAGTAGAAAACCATTATGCAAATATACCATTATGCAAATTCAATATACTTAGTAAATAGACTGTAATTGTTATTACAGAATTTTCTCAGCAAATCAAAAATACATAATTCCCAGGAAACTGCATCAACCCTGAAGAATTTGGGGATGCAAAACATTGTGAGAGTGAAGGAGATGTACCCTTTGAATCTGCTATAGCTGCATGTATCTCTGCGTGTTAATGGAGGAATGTTGCACTGACTTTGTAGTGAAGAGAATCATCCCACAGCATTAGTAATCCTCAAAGATGTGTAACATGCTAACTCTGGAGATACATGCTTTGTGAAATAACTGACAGACTGAGAAAAAGCCATGCAAGTCATACATTCTGAATCTCTATGCGATGGAAAGTTCATTTTGTTTATTGGTCTGCTGTTTGAATATTATGACTCATTAAAAGGAGAGGAAATGGAGACAGTGGTAGTGTCTTGGGAGAAAGATGTAGGATGACTCCTACTCTTAGAAGTTGCTGAGTGTATTGGAAGGAGGGACTGCTTCCCACCTCTGCAGGGTGGAACAGTGAGGAGGCACTGGAGCCTCAGATAGGAAAGTGTATGCATGAAAAGATATGCTTCAAAAGAACAAATATTGTTTTATGGACCCTTTTTACCTCTATTCATTTTTACCTAGGAATGTTTAATTTTCTGTCATGAGGAAAGTTAGTTCTTTCAGTTTACATGCTAATAAAAATTGTGGGGTTTTTAGTTTAGGCTTTCTACCTTGGCGACTTCAGAGATAAAGAAAAGAATGAGGCAGTTCACTTCATGCTCTTACTAATTCTAAGTCCCACCATATTCTACATTGTCCAAGACGATTGTCCACTCTTCCTGTGTATTACTTAATCTGTAGCATTTCAAACAAAGCCATCTTTTGAATTTTTGAATTCTTAGCTCAAGTTGCTATTTTTCAGTGAATGTGAAATGTTGATATTAAAATCCCCCCAAAACATGTTGTTTTCAGTTCCTTAACAGTTTGAAATCAGATTTGAAAAGTTGTCTGTCATGTACTACAAAAAATACTTGCCCAGCTTAATTTTTTTTTACCTGACTTATTTTCAGAATCTTAACCTGTTCTGCACTTTTTATCCACAGCAAATTTAGATGCTTTCTAGTATAAATAAAGGTATGTAAAATATTGCCTTCAGTAACTCTTTGCAAGACTTGCTTGGTTTTACTGTTACAAACATTCTGAGCTTCCTGTTACTATCAGACAGCTCTTAAATTCGGAACACTGTCTTTTTTCTTATTTAATTTCTTTTATTTTTTAAATTTTATACTCTTATAAACGAGTATATGATTAATTTCTACCACATTGTCTTCTTCTCCTAGTTTATTCAGCATTCTCTTGCTATCTTTTCTCTTTTGCCTTCATGTCTTCAGTTAATTTAGTCAGTTCTCCATAAATGCAAATTTGGAGATGTTCATACACGCATTTCTTAAGATCACAAGCTACTTAAAGCTTGAAACTCTCGACACACTTCCTTTTCCCGTTTAATTGGTGATGTACATTTCAATCCAAAACACTAGGCCTTTGAAGAGAACACCTTCAAGGGCTTCTATTCTTCCAGGCTCACATATGAGTCACAAACATAAGTTTAAATTGTAGTTTAATTCCTCTGCATTTCACTGCTTAAGATGCATAGAGTTTCTGTTAAAAGAGATGCATAGAGGTCCTGAATTAAATGACTGAAGTGAACATCAGCTTAGTCATTCTTCCTATTCTTAGTTAGGATAAATGTTCAAACAAGTAGGGATTATTTTTCTGACGTATAACATAAAAATGTCCTATGTGGTTGTCCCACCTTACTGTGAGGCATACAAAGGAAGAACTGTCAAAAGAACATGTAGGTCTCATTTTTGTTAGGAATTAAGTATTCACAGACACATTGTCATTACAAAATTTGCTTATTTGGGAAGAGAAATTTGTTACCCCTGCCATGGTTCATAGCAAGGATTCCAATGTCAATTAAGTATTTTATGACTTTTTTTTTAAATAAGCTATTTCTTGTGACTTTCTTCAAAGATCAAGCTTCTTTCATGTAAGAGAACTGACAGCTTCATCTTGGGCTGATCAACAGGATATGCTATGAAAGGTCACAGACTCCTGAACAGCTTTCACCTGGCAGTACGAAAGAATATTATCCTGATAATGCAGCACTTCATATTATTGCTGCCTGGCAAGATAGTAGCAAGAGTCCAAGGTTCTACATTAAAATCTGATGTTTATTTTTACCTTTAAAGAGATATGCATTTTCAATATTTATTTCGATATCCATTTTTACTATTGGGAAATATATTGATGATTTTGTAGGCAATTTAGTTGCTATGTTACATGCAGAAGAAAGTATTTATTGTAGTTGTTGTGTATCCAATAAATAGAAGCTGTAACAGCACCATTTTTGTGTGTTTTTACCACTTCTAAGTCTATTTATTCTTCTTATGTTTCTTTAAATAAGTAACAAATCTGCTGCCATTATAAGAATTTTCCTGAAGTAAGGTAAACATGGATGAAGCATGACATACAATGAAACTAGAAAATGTATTTGAGCATTTTTTCAGCGTTTCAGTAAGAATTTGTGCAAAACTTGAGTTACATACCCAGTGAGTATTCACCTCAGCATGACCCAGACTGTGTTATTTTCACATGTGGGACAATATGTCAGACTGCTCTCTAGAAGAACTTCAAGTTCCAGTACAACCTAGTCAAGCACAAAACAAAACATTTTTGAGAACTGAAGTTAAAGTCCCACTATATCAATTCCACAAGCTAATCAGAAAAGGAGGGGATCTCATTCTTCCTGTGCTTTTAGATATATTCTTACTCATCTTTCTTTTACATCAATGAGATGGTGATGGTACTTAGGCATAATTGCTATGCAAATTGAGAAAAAGAAATATTTGGAAGTCTTAAAACAATGGAGAAATATCTGGTGGAAGGAAATGAAGGTGCAGTTGGAAGTAGAATCAACACACCGTGAAAGGAAGAGCCTGCAGGCCTTCTTTTTTTGTTATTTTAAACAGCTAGATAAAAAATGAAAATATGCCTCATATGAGTAGATACATATGTGAAGTCTTTTGGTTTTCAAATCTTGAAAAAACGTAACATAACAGTTATGTACTGGCAGTCTTTTGAGATATATTTGGTAGACGTTTAAGTACTGAAAATGCACATTAATAAACTTGCAATCATTGCAACTCGCTATCCCAAGGAACCTGTATAAAATACAAAAGTATTAATGTTTCAAAATAGTTTTGAGGATTGAATAATGGAATAATTATTTTTTACTCTAGTTTAGCTGAGAAGACCAAGGCTAAGGTAGGCAGCAACAGATTGTCATGTGCGTGGCAAGAAGAAAACCTGAGGATTACTGTGTGCTCAGGACTCCACAGACAAAACACTGCAGCACTCTTTGTCCCCAGGAGAAGAACAGGGAGAATTGGAAGCTGGAGAGAGTGTTTTCCCAAAAATAGTCAGGACAGATAGTTTATCAGATCTTGTTCTTATTAGAATACAGTGGATGGCCTTTAGTACACTGTGGATTTATGTTCCAGACACACGGTTATGCGGTGAAGAGTATGGGGCATCAGGTCACTGCTGGTCGTGAATGTGCCTTTTGGTGTGTTCTCTGATGTTTTTACAAATGTGAATGCAGTGTAGCACTCTAGCTTCATAAATCTTCAATGCAGACAGACCTACCCAGCAGGCATATCACAGAAGCTGGATGCATGGCTATGGATCAAAAATACTGGTGCCACAGCACTGTCAGTTCTTGGTGACCAGGAACCAGAGGTGAGGGGTAGAATAAGCAAGTACTGCTCATTACTTGTGTGTGAATTCGTATGTCTATCCTAATTAAAACACTTGACTTCGACTTCAGAGACATCTCTACACAGAAACAGAGCAACATATATGCTTGGGTCTGGGTGTAGAGAAAGCTGTCCTAGGAAAAGTGCAATGGTGTGAAGTTACAAAATTACTACAAACCTCCTATCTACTTTACGTGCTCCCAAGCCTTTGAAAAATGATATTATGGAAGGGGCCACTGGCATTTCTTCCTCAAGAAGAGGTGTAGTGAGTACGGCATAAGTAGATGCTGTTGTAAAGACAAGGGGGATAAGGGTAGCTAGCCTGTCCTTACAGCAGCTACTCTACCAAGCCTACTTGCCACTCGTTCTTTCTGAGGCTGACTGAGTCAACTTGTTTCTTCAGGGCTCTGCTTCACCTCTATGACTCCTCCTGCTTCTTATTATTAGCTTTACCACCACCATCATTAATTGCTTAAATTCCTCCTCTAAAGAAAACCCAACAGCCCATAGAAGATTCAACCTGGTCCAAGCACACCCACTCTCCTCATGAGCCAGACCTTGTGTAGCAGCTGTGGCACAGGGACAGGGCAGTGAGGGGTCTGAAAGCCGTGCAGTCACCTGTCCCCATGCAAGCAGCTGTAGGCCTAGCCTGCTGCTAAGCAATCATGACACCCGTCTTCCCCGCCAAGAATTTTGGATTTGCTCGCCAAATGCCTACCATCATTTACACTAGCGTAGTGTTCAGTGAGAGGTGCTTAGCGTATTCTGTTTGCTTTTTACGATGAATCATTCTTCTGCCTTTTCTGAAAATGCTCTGAGAAAAAAAAATAATTTTTAAAAAAAATTTTATTTTTTCCATGTAGAAGTAAATAAATGGTAAGCAGAGGAAGCAAGCCATATTAGTCTGAGTGAAGGGAAAGGCAGTTTAGAGGTTGTAAGCAGAGCTATCTCTTCACTTGCACTGCAGAGTCTAGTCTGCCTCTTAGTAGGACTGGGGCTTCACACTTTGGATACAGGTAGAAACTGTCATGTATGGCATAATTTCTAAATATGTCTTCATTAAAACTTTCCTGGACAGGGATTAAGGGAGTGTAATTTGTCAGTGAATCAGAAATCAGTGCAGGGGTTGTGGTTCAAGCTGATAAGGCCTTGGAGGAAATTCCCTCCTACTGTTAGGAAAACTGGAAAGCGGAAACCTAAACTATGACTGTTTCAGCTGATAAGAGAAAAATAAATTTGTCTTGAACTAAGGAGATTCCCCCCCCCTGTTCTTTATATTAGAAATATCAAAAGAAAAAATATTAATATAATTTATCATTAAGCTGAAAATTAAATATATGCTTTTTTTCTTTTTTCTGTTCATGCCAGCCATATTAATTGACTTCTTGGATTATAAAGTATGATGTGACTAAATTGATAAGCAATATAAGTTAAGGTAGCATGAGCAAGTTTTCAGTTTGCTTGTTATTCACAGAATCTGCCAAGTTGGAAGGGACCCACAAGGATCATCAAGTTCAACTCAGTCCTTCACAGGACCATCCCCAAGAGTCACACCATGTGCCATCCAAACTTCTTGAACTCTGCCAGGCTTGGTGAAGTGACCACTTCCCTGGTGAGGCTGTTCTGTTGCCCAAACAGCCTCTGGGGTAAGAACCTTTTCCTAATATCCAACCTAAACCTGCCTTGACACAACTTCAGGCCATTGCCTTGCATCCTGTCACTGGTCATCACAGAGAAGAGATCAGTGCCTGCCCCTCCTCTTCCCCATAGAAGGAAGTTGTAACTGCAATGAGGTCTCCCCTCAGTCTCCTCTTCTCCAGGCTGAACAGACCTCAGTCACTTCTCATACGGTTTCCCCTCAAGGTCCTTCACTATCTTTGTTGCTCTCCTTTGGACACTCTCTAGGAGCTTAATATCTTTCTTATATTCCAAGTGCCCAGAAATGCACACAATATTCAAGGTGAGGCTGCTTCAGTGCAGAGCAGAGCAGGAAGATCCCCTCCCTCTACCAGCTGGTGATGCTGTGCCTGATGCCCCCCCGGACACAGTTAGACCTCCTGGCTGCCAGGGCACTGCTGACTCAGATTTAACTTGCAGCCATCCAGGCCCCCCAGGTTCCTTTCCACTGCTTCCCAGCATCTCATTCCCCAGGCTGTACATACATCTGGAGGTGCCCCATCCCATGTGCAGAATCCAGCACTTTCCCTTGTTGAACTTCATACGGTTGGTGATTGCCCAGCCCTTTCTCAAGGTCTCTCTGCAGGGCTTCCCTGCCTTCGAGGGAATCAATAGCTCCTTTGAGTCCTGTATTGTCTGCAAACTTGCTTAATATCCCTTCAGGTTCCTTTTAGGGTTCTACTTAAAACGATTATAAATTTCTCAGCTGGTGTTAATATGACCCTTCATGTTAAATAGAATTATTAAGCACTTTGGTTTTATCAGCTGTACTGTAGTTTGCAGCATTTGGAAGATGTGGCGAAAGAATTTTAATCAAAATGAGTAACGGCATTCCATTCAATTTCTGTAGTCTAATTATCCAATTTTTACTTAATTCATACCTGTGCAATGCCTGCTGAAGGACTGAGGTAAAGGTTACCTTTGACAGTAAAGCTTATGTTACTGTGTGTTTATGCTTGCTTAAATTATGAGAAAGACAGTAGAAGCTAAGGCTATAGTTTACTCTTAGTTTTCCTAAGTACTTTCATATTTGCTTGTGTGATAGTTTTATAAATATTTTCTTTTAAGACTTACAAATTCTGGTTGATGTTTTAAAATTGTCGCTTGGCACTCTGCTGCACCATGAAATGCCTTTTCATTCATCTATTCATCACAGGTTGGCAGTCTGGGACAGCAGTAGTAATCTGTACTTTTTCACCCGCCTCTGTGAATTGCCTTGGGCAATAGGTTTGCTCAGCCTGGAAGATGGAATTTCTTCCTTCTCTCTGAAATGAGAGAGGAGATATAGAGTGAAGTGCTCAAGGTAAGACAGAGATCTTGCTATAGATGACAAAGGATCACTGGCAGTAAAAGTAGATATGCAGGGAGGGAAAGATATTGAGAAGAAGGACAATAGGCTTCAATAGCAGGACTAATCAAAAGCAGAAAGGGCAAACCATGCTCATCCTCCCTACGTGAAAACAGGAAGTTCTGGTGAGTTCTCAGTGACAAAAATGCTAGAACACCAAGCAGATTCAAATGCACCTTATTTTCATATTTAATAGTATTTTATGTTTCCTATTTCATGCAAATAGCAATAATGTGTTTGGTTCTGCTCTTCAGCTTCGAAAGAATTTAATTGTAAACGAAAAGATTCACACCTTCAGCAGTATTTTAGAAAGAACATATTTAAACTTTGGGTGGAGACAGGTGGAGAATGTGACTGAAGAATCAGTGCTGAATGGAAGTGTGTGCCTGGAGCATGGGTATGAGCTTTCAAGACTAAATGTAGGTGAAGACTTTTAATCTCAGGTATGTGCCTCTGGCTGTGTTTCAGACATGAGAACAGAATACTGCTGGACTTCTGTTCAGAGCTGAGGCATTCACACACCCAGAGCCTCTGACAAATGCTCATTCCATGTCCAAGATTAGATGGGAATCTGCAATGAAATGCTACACTTTGGTACTTGTAATCAATCAGTGTTCATGGCACTCCTTAGCCATGAGGAAGCCTCATTGACAATGGGGCTGGATGCTTGATTTCAGCATGGTCATTTAAATATGGAAATAACACATGAAGACTAGATGAATTAACACTGAAAGCATCAAACAACAAGAATGATTTGCTCAGAGCTCTTCCAGAAAACCCTAGACATATGATTTCTTTGTCTTCCATGTCTTTTCTGTCACTGCCCGTGGTGTTTGCAAGTGTTTCTCATGCACGCTCTAGCAATACTTAGTGAAGTTTCTATTCCAACAGTCTCAGAGTGGCTTTGCACAGGACTTTTTGTTTTGGATGATGAATAATGCTAGTGCTTTGCCTTAGGAATATGTTTTTGGAATGACATTTTCCTGTTACAACTGTTATAATCAGAGTAAACTTTTTCCCCACCAACTTAAAGACATTGTGACTGAAACAGTCCAGTGTTTCTGGGCCATCCTATAATATAAAATTAAAATTTGACCATAAATATTAGAAAAGAAAATGAAATGCAAAGAAACTAAAAGAAAGGAAAAGAAAAGGAAAAAGAAAAAAAGAGAGGAACACTTTACAGCATTATGATTTAAGAAGCAAGAGATTTTTACTTAGGGTAGTGTTTTTGTAAGGTCATATTCTACCTTGGTATGTGCTGCTCCTAATGTGTGTGTTGCAGGTTAGAACACAAACTATCTTCCTCATTCACAAAATCTGCATAGTCTTTCGAGTGAAAATAATGCAGGACATATTAGTAACTACTGGAAATACTGTATTCTGTATGTTTTTAAACTTCAGACATATTTCAAAAAGCAGATAAAATTACTAAATATATTAATACATGTATTTGGGGGAAAAATGTATTTTGAAATTCTTTCTAAAAACACTTGCCAATAAGTATGTGGAATCTGAAAGACAAAACACCATTAGCTTCTGATTAAGGATGATCTGGTGTGTGAGGGGGTTGTTGCCATGAGGGAAGTTCCACTTTCTTACTTTCTGTTTCTTGCCTGAGCTCTAGATCTGGGAACTGTGACTGATCTGTAGGTTAGCTGGCCTGTAGGTGAGCTGAGCACATGAAAAACCAGTCCACAAAAAAACCCCAGCAAAAACAAAACCAAAAAAATAAATATGTTTCCATTGGGCTGACTTGACAAAGTGGTTAAACTGTAGAACAACATCCTGCCACCACTGAAAACTGGTTCAAAACCCCTTATGAACTAGATCCCTTCTAGATGAGAGACAGATAGTGACAACTAGCACAAATTCAGAAAGCTGCCTGACATTTTATGCACCATTTTTTCACCTATAGAACTTATTCTTTTTTTTTTTTTTTTTAATTTCTGTTCAGATGTCTTTTATTACTATTGGATCATGAAATGGAGATTTACATTACGGTAGCAGTTTGTAAACATGAAATTTGATACTATTCATAAAAATGTACTTCATACTGTTATACCAGGTTTTGCAACATTTTGGAGTTTTGTGTGTTGGGTTTTTTATTTTTAGGCTCTGAGATTGCAAGTAGCATTGTAACACTTCAGACAGTATCTGTCAATGCAATGTAGGGAACTAGAATGACAGCAAGACTTAAAATGTGGACATGTAGAAACATTATCCTCTAATTTGGGTAAATGCTGAAATGCACAGCATTTGTTTTCATTTTGTTCTGTTTGCTTATTTAATTCTCTTCGTACATGTGTTGTAATATTTGACATTCAGGTCAGTGGGACAAGGGTAGTTTTGCATGGTAAATACACTGTGCAAGCACGGTATGGCATGCAAAGGAATCCATTTTATTCAGGGCAAGTTTATACTGTTTAACAGGAAAAGCAGTATGTATTGAGGTGGGTGAGATAGATTTCATAGTATTCCATAGCTTGTCGAAACTGTAATAAATGGGGCATTCAAAATGGGACAAAAAGGAAAAATGGGTCTCTGCCCCTAATATCTGTATCACTGATAGTAGCTCTGCCCCTCTTGACCTTCTTGGCTCACCATCCAGCTGCCCTTTTCAGCATTTGAATATGACCATGAAAAATGACCTGACATTGTTCTCCAAAGAGTTTGAATTGTTCCTTGTAGGCTTATTGTACACTATCACTGTTCATGTAGAGGTCTGTTTGTCAAGCAGATATATTTGTGTTACTATTATGTTCTCTGGTTTCCCTGCAGAAACACAAATAGAAATTAGTGTACACAGTTTCTATATGTTAGTTTCTATACAAACATATATAGGCCTGATTCCAGTACCATTTACTCTTGTGATATCAAATACTGCTCATTTGAAGTGCTGGCATTCTCAAGCGGCAGTTCAAGAATTTTTGTACAGATTAAACTGTATCAGAAAGGAGAGAAATGTGGGATGTGTGGAGAAAGGAGTCACTTCCATTCATCAAGCCTCCCACTTGCTACTGAAAAGCTCTCTATATTGGGCTCAGGGTGTTCAGTGGTAAGTGTGGAGAAGACAGCTTCTCCATTTGCTTCAGAAGAAGTGCATAACTCAGTTAATGCCAATTGACACTGATTCTCTCAGTGCAAAGTATTACCAGACACTTCAGTATGTACAGTTTTTAGTGCAACATTTATAGGAGGAGCACAGGAATGAGCTGATAAAAGTTGTCAGAGTTCCATTTCCATTAGTGGAGCCACCATACTGATTCATACCAGCTGAAAGCGTGCTAACAAAGCACCCACAGGAATGTTGTGTCTAATTTAGAAAAGAACAGATCTCTTTTTATATAGTATTTCGAAACGACCATTTAAGGTCTTACAGAAGGGATAGTACTGTTCAGTTTGCATGGTTTTGATCAGGTTGTGCAAACCCAAATTTTTATTGAACTTAATTTCCTTGTGACAGTCCCATAAGAAGACGCATGATAAGTGTCAGAGAAAACAGATGGAGGATTATTTTGGGGGATCCAGCTCATTTTCTTATTTTATTTAAAATGTATACATTTTAGGCTCTCCAGATGTTCCAGTGTTTTCTATAATAATTGTTAATTCATTCTAGCAATAGTCTATCTGGGAATATAGCTAGATAAAAATGAGTATGCCTCACAGAATAAAAAAAATAGTATATTAGGAACATTGAAATTTCCACCTGCTGTAAAAGCTGTGATTAAACCAGCTAAGTAAACTCTAGCAGTTTGCTTTATTCATTTGATCATTTATTGCAGATAAGAATTTTTGAGGCATCAGGTAGATTCTCAGGGTTAAATCTCCAATTTTTGCCCCACTCCCCTAATCTTTTTTTTTTTTTAATTCAATAATAATCAAGAACCTTTTTATTGTTTCCAGCTAAGAATGTCAGTCATTTGGCTTAAATATATCACTCATTGTTTTCATTAAGCCTATAAGGTTATTTGGACTTTGTGTAAATTTAGTTTTAAGAACTAACACCTATTAAGAGTAGACCTCTGGTGCATTTGTTTCTGCATGTCTTATTGGCATTGTATGAAAAGAATTTCAAAAGTATAAATAAAACCCATCAGTTTCAACAGGAAATAATGACCCTATTTGCCATGGAAACTAAAGGACTTTATGAAAATGCACTGAGCTGTTTTCCATACCAAGGTAAAATAACTATAGAAGTAAGACTAGTTTGTTGCATTAACTGGCCAAGTTGCAGAGACTTTTTTTTTTTTTCAGAGCTTTTTCAAGCAAAATATAAACACTTCAGAATATTCTTGAGCCTGCCAAAAACTGAATTCCATTTTTTCAGTATTGCATTTCTTTCAAATATAGAAGGAAAAAACCAAAACAACCAATGACTTTTTATAACAGCAGATGGTCAATATAAGTAAACAGTTGACATTTAAAATTACTTTTTAAACAGTTCTGTAGGAAATTTATAATAAATGTGTTAGTATAGTACACTCTTCCCTTCCTTTCATGTCATCTGCACAACTGGTATAGCTTGTTCAGTCTTTGCCTCAAAGAAAAGGTATATGTGGAAAAATTCCAAGGTCTCTTCCCAAAAGTACTACTTTAGTAAAGACTTTCACAGCTATTCACATGTTCCCAGACAGCATCATAGACCAGTTTCTGCCACTGAATTGCCTCACAAACGTCATTTTCTGTCCCTTGCCATGCAGAAACCCACCAAAACTGTTGAGGAACTGTGTGCCTCAATGCTGATGGAATACTCAAAGTCGATTTTTCCGTGTAGCAGGACAAGTGCAGGTACCACATACTTCATCAAGACCAACACTTCAGCACACCTGCCTGGCATATGTTTGCTTTGTTTCAGATGTTTCTTCTGGCTCATTTGGAGCTGGCATTTATTACCTAGATGTCCACAGTAATCTGAGCACCATGATACAGAGTAGCAAGAGTGTTTCTCCTTCATCTATTATATTAATGGTGACAACAGGTGTAAAGTAAAAACTAGTTTTGAGGGTGATAAGTATTACTGTACAAGGAACTGTTTTACCAGGTTTGTCATTCCTATATTGCACACGCTTTAGAAACTTGAAAACAGAGCAGTTCTCACAAATATTTCAATATTTTGCATTGAGTTATTTCAGAATCTATTACTGAAAACATAAGTTTGGACAGATGTAGTTGTGGTGTACTAGCTCATGATAGTCAGCCTTGATCAGAGATACCAAGACCATTATTTTGTACTTGAAAATCAAATTGCAACAAAAGCACTGTAAGTAGGAGCTATGAGCCACTGTCAGTACATTTGAACTGAATAAGACACGTGAATACAGTTTGGATGGCAGTGAGGACGGGAGCAAGAAAGTAAGTTGTTACTGTGAGCTAGGAGAGCACCTGTAGCTTACAGGATGTGTTTGTCACCTGTATGACAAAGCTGAATGAAGATGAACTTGAAAGTTCCCAGGAAGCTGTGGTGGCAGCGAGGTCACTGTGCTTCTACATAATATTCTTTGGTTCAGAAACAGAGTTGGGACATGCATGCAGTTGGGACATGTGATACTAGAAAGACTGGTCTGGTTAACAGACCAAGACTGATCTTCCATTCTATTTGTTGCACCATACCTTTCTTCTAAGATGGCTGGGGGGATGGTTCAGCATACTGAAATGAAACAGAAATTTAGGTTCTCTTCCATGGCATAAGTGAGCTCAAAGGATTTTTAAAAGGACCAAATAAGCAATAATTCATTGTTGACCAATGACTGGATTTTAGAGTGGTCTTATGAAGGGTTCTGCAGAAGAGTTCCTCCCAAAAGGGATAACCTTATAGAATGCATATATGATAGCTACCAACAAGCTGATTCTGGGAAGACCCCCAAGACCTTTTTAGAACAAAAATATGTACCTACTGGGCTGGACAGAGCATTTGGCTTACACCACTTCCTTCTGATATACAACATCCAGGTACAGATATTTAAACAAACAAACAAAAAAATAGTAGGAGGGGAGGCTAAGAAACATACACTGCAGAAAATCTGTTCACTTGGGCAGTATAGGGCAGCTGAAAACTCCCCACTCCTCACTTCCTCTCCCCAGAAAATTTTATTTCAAATATTTTTTTCCACATCACACTAAACAAAAATATCAGCAAACATTTCTTGATTTAGTCACAGCACAGACCTCACCACCTTTTCAGAGTTTACTAAAAGGAAGTTAAGAGGTTCATTGTGAAATAATTCCACAAAGCCTATGCTTCTCATCTTACTTTGTACTGTGTAAGAAACTTAAATAATGAGAAAGGATTTTATTAGGCTACAGGACATCTAAAAATTAAGTACTATCTGGAAAGTGTTGCAGTGCTTCAGTATCTGTAAGGATTTGGTTCTCATGACACTATGGAAGATATTAATTCTATGTGCAAGACAGGCCAAAATTTTTCTGTCTCTTGAAAAGTGTACCATTGTGGTGATGAAAAAAAGTCCAAAAACTAAACAACCAAAAATTCAAATGAGATGAAGTGATAGCTAAGGAATTTTCACTGTTAAAGAAGGTGCATCATCAGGAAATTATAGTGCATTTTATCAGGAAAAAAAAAGATTTTCAGAATTAGTCTAAAATTAATATGAATACTTTTCCTATTTAACTTCTTCTGTTTTTCTGTGTTAGCACTGACACCTGCTTTTACAGATGTCTTATTCAACAGAAGACATATTTAAGAGGGTGTTTTATATGAACAGAAGTTGAAGCTGGCCCGTATTCACTGAACAATATTAATGTTCTTTCAAGAGATCAGTAATTTAATTTGCTACATTCATTTAATGTAACTATTCAAATGGGAGTTGAGTATAATTATCTTTTAGTCCCTGACTTCGCACTTCTGGGGCCACAAATCAATGCTTGGTGAGGACGACAACAATTATTCTAATCAAATGATGTAATACATGCCAAGTTACCTGGTTTCATTTCTTGGAGGGCTAAAGTTTTCAAAGAACTACACTGAGGTTTGACAGTTTGTGAGTTCGCAGGCTTTGCTCTAAAGAGACACGGTTTGAAGTGAGCATCAGTAGAGAAATACAGGCACCCCAGTGGAAAGCTGAAGCGTGATTCCATGAGCAATTAACACAACTGTGCGTTGTGACTCTCTGTTCTACATCAGCCTCCCATAAGACCATAAACCTGGTCTCAACTGCCTCAAGTACTACTATATTTTGAGCTCAGCTTCCTCTTGAAAAAGGAATTAGCATAAAACCAGCACCAAACCACAATGAGTGCAGTCAAACAGTGTTATGCTTTATAATTCTGATTTCTTCCAATACACTGGATTTCTTTTTCAATTCCAATTTGACAGGGAGCTGTGTACAATTATTTGGCTGAATGTAAAACAAATCTGACAGTTTATCTTTTCAGCATTTTTTCCTTTATTTTTTAAATGGAATTATAAATATAGGACTTACGATAAGTAAGTACAAAAATAATCTAGGGATATACGACATTTAGTTTTGTACATTATCACATCTCCACGGACACCCCCTTGTTGCGGGAGAGAAGCTTCCGTGCCCTCTTGAGGTTCTGAGCTGTGCTGGCGGTGGTTATGCCTCCAACAGGGTCTCCCATGCTAGTCAAGTCTCAGCTGAAGGGTCAGACAAAGTGTGTCCATGGGCAGGATGGGCTCGCCAGCCTCCCGGCAACCATCCTAGGAGAAGGACAACTCTAACTCCAAACCCAGGCAGATGGAGGTCACTTAGCCCTATAAGGCCATCCATCTAAGAGAAGGATACTCTAACGAAACCTACATCCTGAGGATGTCACTGCCACCATCAAAGCCTGCTAGGCCCTGGCAGATGAACCTTAGGACTAAAGGGTGGGGCCAGTTCTGCGCACGCTGTGACTCACCTAAAAAATCCACTGCACAGGCTCAAAGGATTCACCCACATTTGCAAAGCCCTGCAGCGACAGGGAGGGACGAAATGGCAGGTGATAAGGTGCACTGGAAGCCGCAGACCCAACCCTGCATGCAGGCGGTTCAGGACATTGGTCGCTCAAGACTGACCCCGGAGATGACAGTCTCGTTTGGCAACATCCTGAATGACCAGCAGTTCACCTGTCTGGGAAGCTTAATTTCCTCAGATGGTAAGATTGACCAGGAGATAGACAACAGGTTAGCAAAGGCATACAGTGCTTTCAGAAGACTCTATAAAAGAGTCTGGCACAATAAACATCTGAAGAAAAGTACCAAGATTAGTGTCTACAGAGATGTTGTACTGTCTACTCTTTCATATGGATCTGAACCATGGGTCATCTACTGCCACCACCTGCGACTCCTTCAGCGCTTCCATCAGCGCTGCCTCCGCACAATCCTAAACATCCACTGGTCTGATTACGTGACCAATGTGTCTGCCCTTGAACAGGCAGCAGTCATGAGTATTGAGAACGCAGCTGTGCTGGGCAGGGCACATATTGACTACCATCAATGGTCCACTCTGGCCTCCAATCAGGAGATGTGGAGACACACCACCCATAACGCTGCTGCTTCCTTTGAGAACACACACAGAATCAGTCTGGAGGAGAAAAGACAATGCAGAAAGAACCGTGCCTCGCCAACACCGCCTATGGAGACTTTCTGCTGTGCCTTTTGCAACCAGACTTGCCTATATTGCATTGGTCTTTTTAGCCATCAGCGCGCTTGCAGCAAGCGTGGGTAGAGCCCTTCCCAAATCTTCATTCGTGAAGTCTAGCTGTGATGATGATGACACTACCAGAAGCTATACTAAACGTGGCTGTATGCCATAAAAGGAAATATTCATGAGGAATAAAAATGTTTAATTTGAATATATTACCTATTCCTTCTGGCTGGGTTTAGCACTGAGATGTGGCTGCTTTAGATAACACCCTTTTAATCCTGGAAAAACAGTAGTTTTAAAGACAGATTTACAAAATGAGAAGGAAAATGGGTTTCTGAGACACAAGCAGTAATTCAGATTAGGAAACTTTCTTTTCTTTCTTGTGATTTTAGTATCACTTTTCTTCAGAAGAAGATTTTACTGAGCTTCCTTGATACAGGAGAGCAGTTTCTGATAAGGGCCTAGTATTAGATCAAGGAAGTGACAGATATGCATTAGGTTTGACGTTTCAGAAAAGGAAGATATTTGTTCCTCTTTACATGCAGAGTACAGAATGATGATACAAGCATACATGCAACAAAAAGAAATTCCAGTCTCTTGGTCAAAGCCTAGTAGTTTGCTGTCTTGATGATTTTTGAGAGAACTTTTTTAAAATTTTACTGGGTTTTGAGAGGACTGAATTTAGAGCTGTAATAAAGTGTCAATACACATTTTTTTCACTTATTGTGGGACTTAACTGTTGCAGGGAATAGTTTGCTCTTTCTTGTGCCCAGTATTATTTCATTCCCTTTTCATCTGACCAGTTGATCATGTGGCTAAAACCTCTATTGTTTAGTAACTATTCGAGTAAATAGAACCTTGTCAACTTGTCTGATGATTTTTAGGATTTTTTGTATGTAAAAAATACCTGTGAGGTTTCTTTTATGTATTATGATTGCTGTATACTGTAGTTTTTGTTTGATTCTTCCTTTTCTCTGAGAAATGCTGTTTTGTCTGACTAAATCTCCTTTGTGAGATAAACTTTAAACATAATATGAACATCTTTGGTCTCTAGACCCAAGACACCCTAACAAGAAAAGTGCTTAGTGTCTTTCCAGTTCCCTACTAGAATCATGTTGGAAGACTGCTCAACTGCTGCAAGGTGGGGATAGCTCTTAAGTTACTTGGAGATCCTTTAGCAGGCCAAATGTCAAACATTAAAATACATACACAGCTAAAATCAAACAAACATAAACCCCCCCCACTGATTGCTACTGATGAGACTCTAGATTTAAGCGGAAACCAGTAACAGAGGCACAGATTTGGTTTGTCCTGTGTTTGTACCAAATAGTTTTCTGTAAATGTTACTTGCATGTGACTGTCAGTTGCCATTCCTCTGTTTCTTTCAAGTTTTTTCTGTAGTTTATTCATCTGTGTCATAGAAAGTGGAGAGCATTAGTAATGATACAGCAGAAAAGATTTATAGACTATTGAATAACTCCAAATATGTTTCAAATATTGAGACATCTTCTAATGCCAAATAGCATCTTTTGAAGCAATCTGTAGGAAAAAAAATTTGGACAAAAATCAGAGAATATATGAGAGTTTTTAATGTACTCTCTTAATAAAATGGGACTGCAAAAGAATAAATGTGGAGTACTATATTGACTTAATCACAACAGGAATGGTGTGATAAGCAAATCAAATATATATATACATTTTTTCTTTTCATTTGCTATGTTTCATCATGATGTTGATGCCTCAGGGCTTTTGATTTTTGATTTTTTAATTTTGTAGATTTTAGAAGCTGTAGATTTAATGTAGCTCAGTAGTTTAATGTAGCTCAGTAGCTTAATGTTTACACATACCAACTCCATCCTATATCAATCCCTCAAAATTGCAGTAGCTGTTTAGTCTTCATTTCAAGGTAGACTTGCAGAAAGACACCATGAGGCCTGCATCAGATGATAAGAACATGGACAGAAGGACCTCCAAATCTAGGACTTTGGAAGGCCTCCAAGGACCTGATGTGCTGCGAGGAAGACGGAGATGTTGAAAGAGGGGTCCCAAACCCCCAGACTCAATTCCCAGTGGGGTGTGCCGGAGGAGGAATGGGGCAGGACTGAGTGGGGTGGCAGAATGGGATTGGATAGACATTATTATAAAATCATAGAACCAGGGGCAGAGGGTGCGCGCGTGGTTATGTATTCCTGGGGCCTGGAGGCTTATTAAAGCTTCTGCTCTCTTTATCTTATCTCCTACTAAATTTGCCTGGAGTTTTTTTTTCCTCAGTCCTTTAAGGCATCAGTGTGATTAAAATCGAGTGTATATTCATGCATTGGTGAATATTTCACTGTATGAAATTTTGTGCATAGTGTATCTTTCAGAATCTTCCCAAGAAATTCCATCTCATTTCTCTCAGCATGCTTGTTAAATTTATATTACAAGTTGAAGCAATACAAATATGCTGTGGATTCAAAGGAAAAAATATTGTTCTTCAAAGTTTTAAGTCCTGCAGGTTATAGAAAATTAATTATAAAATTCTAGCCAGTAAAAATGTGGGAGAAACAATTAAATCTTTCAAAAATAACCCAACCAAAGCAAACAACTCCCATAGCTTCCCCCATCATCACCACAATAACACAGAAACACCACTGCCATGAAAAGGTGTCATTTTCTTTAAAATGTAGTATTTCAGTGACTTTACAGTTCTCCTTTTGATGGACATAATGGCCATACAGAGAGCCTGGAATGAATAATTCTGATAAATACCTTCATAATTGTGAGATAAATATCCCATTGTTACCTTGTTGCATTATTATTATTCATTAGTCCCTGGGGAAAAAAAAAAATCACTTACACTGGGGAAAAAAACCCAACTATTTTATAATTCTGTTACTACTTCTGTAGTAAAGGTTTTGGCACCACACAAATGCTGTAATTTGACAAAGGCAAGGTATAACATGCAAAGAGGATGAAAGCTCTTGTATTAAGAACTAGCAATTACTGCTCAGGTTCTCTGAAAATCCTGGAAAAGTCTGTGGACATCTAAGCAAAAGGTCAAGATTGTTGTTTCTGTCAGGGAGACCTCATTGCATTCTACAACCTTCTCATAAGGGGAAGAGGAAGGGCATTGTTTAATAATATTGATCCCCATAGAGACATTCACCTAAAACCAGAGGCCACTGGTCACCTCTGCATGGGTTACTACTTCTGTAAATCACAATGATGAAACCAAGCTATTAATTTAATTTGAATCTTCAACTTGTCATCATCAGTAATATTTAAACAAATGATGGACTTTGTAGGACCCTCAAAGAAACACAGCATCATACCAACACCTGTCACATCAGATTTTTGACCTCATGAGTATAATGATCAGATCTTATTTGTTTAGTAGAACCAAACATAGACCTTACATTCCTCCTGCAGCAAGTAGATCATACTGCTGTAGTTAATACAGATTTAGGATCTATTAATTGCCTTTAATGAAAAAAGAGAGCAATAGAACTGGTTGCAATCTGACTGTTACTAATTACGTTCAAAAATATGAAGTTTATAGACAAAAATATTGCAAAGGGAAGGGAAAGCAAGGGAAGGGAAGGGAAGGGAAGGGAAGGGAAGGNAAAAGAAAAGAAAAGAAAAGAAAAGAAAAGAAAAGAAAAGAAAAGAAAAGAAAAGAAAAGAAAAGAAAAGAAAAGAAAAGAAAAGAAAAGAAAAGAAAAAGAATGGAGTGTTGTGTTTTCTTCATCAGCTTGATAACTTTTTTAATATGTGAAGTTTAATACTCATCATGATTTTAGTTGTTAAATTATAAGCAATATATCAGTATTCATTCCAGATGGTGCCAAGATAAAATCATTTTATCTTGTTGAACTCTGTTAGATTTCCTCCACTGTCTTTTACTGGCTGTATTATCATGTAGTTGATTATGAATTAGGTTACACTAAAAATATCTTCAACAGTTTGTTGATTTTAAACCTAAATAGAATAAAATATACATCTGAAGTCTTTATATTTAAAAAACAAAACAAAACCCCTCTAAAAACCTCAACAAAATCCCTGATAATTTCTAGCATTTCTTTGTTTAGGATCCTCAGAAACACAAGTTTTAAAAAGGAGTTTGTAACTGGTGCTATGCTCTACTGTTGTTGTGGAAAATCACAGAGGGATCCCACAGGATCTATAGTCTTAAATATGCCCAGATCTAAAGATTACAATACTGTATGTCTTTCTTAATTTTGCCCTATGATTTCTTTTTCTCTCTATGTTAGCTATTGTTGCATTGATACAGTGCATATATTTTGCAATCTTTTTCCCTTTTTTTTTCTTTTCACATAATTAAGCTCGTACATAGAATATTATTTTATTTATCATCAGCAATATTCACTTGACTCCTTTACCTGCCTGTATGGCAATAAGGATTGCAAACAAGGTAGAAGACAAATTTCTTCATAAAAAAAAGAACTTTAAATCAAAAAAATGAGAAAAACTTTTACAGAAACAATAGTGAAGTCATACCATAGTTTTCCTTTAATACTCACAATACTTTTATATAAGTTGAAAGTTCAAAATCAATAGTGAAAAACTAACAAAATTAATAGCGTTCGTGTTTTTAGAGTGAAAGGTTATATTTATTTATTTAATGGTACTTTTGGCATGCTTATTCTCATATCTCCACATGTGATTTTCCTGTACTTAACAAGAAGGAATGAGATGACACAGAGGACAAGCGCCTGAGATGTGAGTACTGATGTCTGGTTTGGAAATTCTTAAATGAAATGAATTGCCATAGTATTTCAAAGAATGCAATGATCTGCAGTTGTCATTCACCTTTGAATACAAACATAAGGATGACAAGAAAGGGAGGATAAAAACATTAAAAAATTAATGTTTCTTTTATCCTTTCATGTTAGAAATAAAAAGAGAAAGTAAAATCACCATTCCATCCCCCCGTCCGCCCATCAGTCTGTCAAAAAAAACCCAAAAAAACAAACCCAACAACAAAACAGTCCTTTCAGTAGTCCAAAGAGAGTATCAGATAGAAAAATCCAAAATCTGGAATCCTGTAAGAGCTTGTTATGTCCTTGCTATCATTCACTTTCAGAACCTGATTTCCACATTTTCCCACTTTCCCAAAGTTTCTTCTGTAAGACTCCATTTTTTTATCCCTCCCAAATTATTTTCACCACAGGCTCAAGCTAATAACACAAAATGAATGTTGTGATTCTTAAGATGGATAGATGTAAACATAGTCTTAATAGTTATTTGTATGCTTCATTTCATACATATGAACACACATTACTGGAAGAGAAACCTCCATTTATTTAATGCAAACAATGCATATATTTATTTTGTGTTGGAAATGGCTGTGTTTCTGTTGTTAGTTAGTTTCTGTAACTGCACACATAGTGAATTCACTGTTTCCAACATAATTACTGCACTGACAAGCATAGTTACAGTCCTGATCTCAGCTGACAACTAAAATGGTTCCTGTCGCCATCAGCAAAATTAAAGTTCATACAGGAGCACACAAATAAAAACAAATCCTATAAAATATCTTCTCTGAACATGCCTAGGCCATGTAACAAGCTTCTGAGATATTGACTCTTATCTTAGAGGTATTTCCTTCAAGGTCAGGCTTGAGGCATGTTAAAAGCATTTGGAGATCGTGCCGCTTGCAGTCTGTTCTGTATACTTGCTCTGAAGACAATAAAGGCCTCTTGAGCTGTTCATCCAGTATTCTACGAAAGTGCACAAAATTGAAAAACTGTGAGTACATGAGTCTTGATATAAATTTGAAGCAAAAAAATATACCAGACAACTACTTTCTTTGTGAAACCATTTGAGGAAATATTTGTTCAATTCCATTTAAATATGCCCTTAAGCACTGAGACTCTCATAAAAAAAAAATAAAAATAAAAAAAATTGCTCAAATATAAAGATTCAGCACATAGTGTGCTGAGACTTTAATACTTGTAAAAATTCACAAATCAATAGAGACACATCAATAAACTCTTAATACACAGAATATTTGTAGTCATTTTGAAGAAGAACTGAGATGTTTGGATACAGTTTTGCAAGGGGTTTTGCTAGAATATGTTAAAAATGTTTTCACTAAATTGTTCAGAAAAGGGCATAAGCCAGAGATATAAAACACCTACATGGCTTCAAGGAACAAAATTTTGCAAAAATAATAGCAGGCATGTACTAACAGCCTCTGATTGTCTCATCTATTAAAGTGTCCAAAGGTTCAACATTCTAGGTTATTTTGTCTTCTTGAGCCAAGAGTTCAGATTTTCCTAAAAACTGAAGTGAGTTATTACAGCTTCCTGGGCATTGTTTATTCCTTTTCTGTCACAAGGGAAATAAGGATCTAGCTTCTAACCAGTCAGGCGTCCCTCTCAAGAGAACCTTCATTTACCAGTTTATTTTTATTCTTTATCTTTGATCTTTGTTAATGTTTTCCTTATGGTGACATGTTAGAGATAAGAGGCAGTATCTCCAAGCACATAGCTGCAGAGATTTCCGCAAGGAAAGACAGTGTATTTGTATGATACACTGGGAACAAGACTGCACCACAGCGCTCTGCACAAAATGAGTGCGGAAGAGGGGTGGGTTATAATTAAGATAGAAGGAATATAGAAAGACAGTTGTCTGGAAATTTGCTTTGCTAATCCATTAAAAGGGAATGTCAGTGCTGGTCACCCTAAGGAATAGACCCAATTCTTTGACATTAAAAAAAAAAATAAATTAAAAAAGTCAAATAAAAAACAACTTTGAAAGTTGAGCATTTGATGGTCATGTGATTGTGTTAGATACACTATGGCAAGGGAATGTACTATTGCTTTCAGTATACAATTTTGACAGCAAACATTTTACTAGCCTTGGACTTTTTTCATAGTTAATAATCTATATGATAATATCTTTATTATTAGGCTAGGATAACCAAAGAAGTTCAGGGAAATTCTTTGTTCTAGATCAAGTTTGAGTGAGTTTTTTGTGAATTTCACATTTTGTGTCATGAATAACTGTATTGGTGAAGAATGAAGTCTGTGGAAAGCAGAGGACTGAACATGCTGGTGATATTATTTCTGACTTGCTTTGAAACTCAAAACAGGTTATATCCAAACAGTATGAGCAAGCAAAAAATATTGAAGCTCAGTGATGCTGCAATAAAGGTAGTCAAAACCAAAACAAATAATCAATTCTCTCCCCTAGCTTATCACAGATTTTTTTTTTTTTTTTTGGAATAACCTTGTATGCCCTGGATGTCCCCTCTCCTACAGCTTTTGCGCTACCTGCCTGAAAAGTATCTTGCATATTGCTGGTGCTGGGAGTCGTATTTAACTTCATTTGTGCAGTACAGATGCTCAAGAGAGGCACTGGAGGAGGTTTTGCCTCTCTTGATAGTTGCATTGTCAAAGGGAAATTCAGGAATAAAGTGGAATCAGCATATGGAACTGTTAACTCCTTTCCCCTCCCTATTAGGTTTTCAAAGTAGAGGTCATATACATACCTAAAATAGCTGCTTAGCATTGTCTTTTGGTATTTGTCTTTTGGACACTGAGTGTGTCTGTATCAGTGTTTTGCACCAGATCAGGGTTGGGTTTTTGAAGTCCGTGTACCCGATTTCCTGACGTATCCTGGTTTGGCTCAAAATTGGAAAATATTGCGAGGGAAAACCTAGGGACACAATGAACTGACCAGTATGATCAAGGTAAATGCCGTTCATTGTTGTGAAAACACCCCTTAAATAACCCAGATAGCACACACACTGCAAACCACCCTGTGACTGGTTAACACAAATAACACGCAACTCTATTGGCGTAAAATAAAGTCCTTGTGACTTCTCTCTGTGGCCGATGTTTTTCAGTTCTTCTGCTGCAGTTTCTGTAAGTTTACATTCTTGTCCCTGTTGATCTCCACAGAGGCTTCTTACAAGCAGTTTCTCACTGCAGTCTTAGAGGCCTGGCAGCATAACTGCATCTAAAGCACTGAGGTCGCTCACATGTCCATTTTCTGCAAGATGTTTCCCAACAGGAAAGTATTCTTGGAGTGTGAGTGTTAGATTTCTCTTCTAAGAAATAGATTTGGAAGATATCCTTCAGGTATTTGTCAAGTGCTAATAAATGATCAGTCCACTGTTCCAAAGGGCAGCAAATCCAAACCATATCAAATGCAGATTTTGGGATCTTGGCAGAAATTCTATAGATCCGCTCAGATTAACCTGTAATGAAAACTGGCAAAGTAGATTATATAGCCTAAATCAGCTCTAGACACCTGCTCTGGTCATTGTGAAGCATTACCTTCAGAATTTTTAAAATTCTTTATTCCAGTGGGGCTTGAATAGTTGTCCTAACTGTAGATAAGGCAATACAAATCTGCAGTCTGAAATCTGGGATGAGACTTTTCTATCTCTCTTTGCATTTGACTTGGCTAGTAGAAAAATAAGCTCACGTTCTGATCAAATAACTGTAATATTTTTTATCATGTTAAGACCATCCTCTTATGCAAATGATCTAAAGCCTGGAATGGGTATGATTTATTCATTTTTTTTTTTTTTTACTTTCACCTATGTCTTTCCAGGTTTGAAAGGAGAAAGTATCTTTGTATCTGCAATGACTTGAAACCAAAGCAGACAGTAGCGTACACAGTTCAAGGGTTAGTGAGAAGGTAAGGGATAGTCATTTCTTGATCATATGAGAAAAGAAGAACAAAAGGAAAAACCTTGGAAAATTCTACCTGCAAAAAAATGATTATTTACTGTACTGGAATGATGAGAAAACTGAGGACAGTATCTATGGAACTTTAAAATATCCAAATTAATAAGTTTTATTTCTAAATAGAAACTCAATATAACTGTTTTTCTTGGAAATTTGTACTGTCAGTTGTTGAAAGTATAAGGCAAAATACTCTGTTGGAGCAAAATTCTCTTAATGAGTGAAATTGCATGGATTGATTTTCTTAAAATCATATCCACATATAAATTTGATGTCATTTTGATTTTATAAAATGGAAAGAGTCAGTTACCCAATGTTGCAAGTTTTTTCTAAAATATCCTATTTTGTTTGCAATATTACAGGAATATGTGAAGAGTAACATTGAATACAGTAACATTATAGTCCCATGAAATATTTTCACTCTTTACTTTTGCTTCATAACTGGTAGGATTTTACATAATTATTTTGTCCATCCAGAAACAACTTTTCCTTCCCAAGTGCAATACTATGAGTACCTGTGATTTGTGTTCACATCTGCAAAGGAAAGCAGAAGGGCGACATAAGTTGCATCCATTTGCAGACTGAAATGAAGTTGATTTTGAGGTTTGTATGAATCTTATTTTAGGGACAACAGTTTGCAGTTTCCGGCTGGCAGATTATAGGAAAGGTGAAGTCATGAGTCCATTTTGAAAAGTCAGAATAACATTTAGACCAATTATGTGAGCTTAGAGCTCTTGAAAATGAAACATTAGCACTACTTGCTCAGGCTAATTGTGGAGCCAGAGAGGTGTTTGCAGGGCAGCTCATCAGTTTTGGTCTTGTGTTACTCCCTCTCATGTGGCTGCTTCTGCGATGGAGTTGTGTAAATCTGAGGTATAGCTGTGTGATGGGGAAGTGTCATCCAATAATTAGATGGGTTCATGTTTTATTCACTGCCTCTAAATTGTTGCTATTGCATTGATAACCACATTTTAATCTTCAAAAGTTAAGGATACTTCAGTATTTTGCTTCTGGGTAAACTAATTATTCCTTAGAAATACCTTTAAGAACTGACTTTGGGAAATAATCATCTTATAAACTACTGTTTCTGGTAAAAAAAGCCTCTTCTAATGATAATGAATAGATAAGAAATGTTACATGAAATGTTGTCATTACCAAACAAGGAAAGGCAGATAGCTCAAATTTTATACACGACCATTTCTTAGCAGTCATAAAGAAAAAAGTAATTAAATGAACAAACTTGTCTAAGCAGAACTGCAGCAGACATATATTTAGAATAAAATGGTGCATTTTCGGTACAACATTTGCAGAATGTGTCGTTATGTTTTTAATGATCACAGGTGTGTAGGTGTCCTGTTTCATGTCTCATAAAAAAAACCTCCCAAACCAGTGTCAGAACAATAAAAATCTCTGTCTTTCATGGGTTTGCGATTATTTTTATGATGTTTAAATTATGTAATGTGCTCCTATTATTACTAGATTGGTGTTCAGAATGCCACCTGCTGTCTCCTGCCACTTTTGATGATTCTTCAGTATTGATACAAGCTTTTATGTTAATCCAGTATAGCCTTGCCTAGTTTAGGAATTACAAATAGGTGCCTGGGGTGCAATAGCTATAGGCGAATTTGTTACTACTTGGAAGGATTTCTCCAGTTCGTTTCACTTTTCCATACCAAGAGTGTTATAAGTGGGAGTCTATCTATGAAAATATGTTCCAAGCTAACACGAGCTTGAGTCAGTCACCTTCTAAATATATATTTCAAAAACAAGCAGTGTTTGAATTATATGTATACAGTAAAGAACTATTTAGGTGCCGTATTATTTATTGTCCAGTTTGAAGAGTCAAAAGTATTTTAAAAGACATGAAATTAAATGATGGGAAAAAAAAATTTGAACTATGCGAGGGCCTACCAGAGTCAGTGGAAACTATAGTATTATGCCTTTTCCCAGTCATCATTTTGAACTTCATCATGGACTGTCTTGGCAGATATGAAGTGTGTCTGAGACGGCTCTGACTGCTTTTGCTTCTGTCTAATTTTTGCCTCACATTTAAACATAAGTTTAAGAGCTAAACTATCCTTTAAGACCAATACTGTATTTTAGTATTAGATGGAATTGTACTATATTATATTGTATAACTGAATAGTTTGGCTACAATTATAATCAGAGTGTTAAATGAAAATTTCATGTATCTAAAAAGATGCACTATTGCTTTTATAATTGACAATACAGAAATGTTACATTCCAGTCAGGAAAAAATTTGACTTTAAATATTTTATTATCAATTTTTGTTACACATTAATGTAACATTTTACTGCACTTTTTTTTTTTTGTTTAGTTTAAAATAAGATAACGTGACTGATAACTCATGATGAAGGTTAATTTTATACTATGTCTCGTGGTAGGTATAACATCATAAAATATTATAAGTTCAATATTCTTTTATGGAAACTTTTCCATCTGTTTTATTTGTAATATAATAGTTTATAAGCTTTTTTCCCATGTTCTGTCTTTTAAAACTTATATTTGTTCCTCAAAAGCAGAAATAACTAGAATTTCTGCAGAAATTTGCAGTTCTGATTTTTCCCAATTTCATATCCTAGACTTCCAGTTTTCCTGCTTTAGTCTAAAACCAGGAAATTATCTGTTAATGGTCCGAATGAAATTATGACTTCTATTTACTAAGTTCAACTCCACCACTTTTTGGAAGGTACTAAAGTGAGTAAATACAGGTAAACTGTAGCTACAACCTTTTCCTCCCCTTTCCACAATTCTTTATTGCCATTTTCAACCCTCTCTGCCTAAGAATGAAATTATCAGATGCTTTGCAGCTGTACAAAGCCATTGACAGAACAGGTAATCTGCTTTGCATTGTGTCTCTAACTGCAATCTTTTGTAACATATAGTCTAGAAAAGGGGCCTGAATCATTAAGAAAATTACAGAAGTATGTGACAAAAGGGGATTTAAAATCTGTTCATCTACTCTTTGCTGTTGATTTTTATGTTTGAATACTTTTCTTTTTATCTTCAGCATCAGCTCAGCAGCCTCAAGGTCCATTTTGTTAGTTGGCAGCTGAAAGCTTTACTCCAAGTTGTGATTTTAGGTTATTACTTTACATAATTAGTTTAATGATTCTATGGTGTTATACAAGAAATTTAAAATAATATTAATAGAAATCCTTAAATAAAAAAATAATTAAAAATTTAAAAAATCAACTGGCAAAAAGCCAATGATATAAGCCATGACACGCTTACAGTAAAAAAAGAGGATGAAACTATTTTTTGATAAGATTTGTAAATTTTTCTTTAGACATTTGAGAAATCAGTTCAAATAAGTTTTCTGTTCTTTACTGAAATCTCTTGTCACAGTCATAGAGAAGGGTAGAAGTCAATATTATTTTTTAAATCTAAACACACAATAATTAAGTAAACGTGGTCCTATTTCGAAATGTAGGAATTCTCCTAGATTTGAAATAACCACAGTGATGGGAGGAAGTTTGTTTTAATATTTTACTTATTCTGTACAATCTCAAGTCTCACAGTCTTTCTCATTTTCCACCATCTTTTATGTGTATTCTCCTTTGTTCTTCATATGGTTAGCTTCTCAATGTCATAAAAAGGACAAGTATAGTTATATTTATTTACACTCCTCAAGCAGACAAGTGCAATTACATTTATTTTAATGTGGGTCAGCTGCATAGATAGCCATGCTTTGAGGAGGAGTTAATGTTCTGAGGAGATTCTAAAGTTTTTCTTTGCCTTTTCTTTTGCTTCTTTTCTTTTGTTATTCAGATTATTCTTTTCTTTTGTTCTTGCCCTGTCTCCAAAAGTTAAGAATAAGGAACACCTCCAATTGCCCAAAATGACATTTTTTATTTAAATCTTGCAGGTTATTTGTATGTAACTCATTCTTTTTAGCTCGTTTTGCTTTCCTCTATCTATGCTTTCCCTCTTCAGTTAAATTATTTTTCTGCATTTTAATTATTAGTTCTAGCTCTTTAGTCAATACCAATTTTCATTACAAAACTCTAATTTCTTTGATTCTTTTCATCATCATCTTTTCTCACTTATTTCCTAGGTAAAAAGGTGACCAAAGAATCCTGATTTCTATATTAAGTATTTGAGGGCAGGCTGAGGTGTATATTTGATCAAATAATCTAATATAATTTGTATTTTAGCAAGGGTCATTTTAACTTCTATTTGTTTTGGTTCATTTTTGGACACATTGTCATCATATAGTAGCATTAAAATACTAGTTCTGTTAATATTTTTTCATTCACAAGCAAATGTTTGATAAAGGATTAAGGGGCCTGGGATTTCAGGCTTTTCCACAGAGTGAGTATTGTAACATGCATTACACTTTTTTCGTTCTTGGTGTGTTTTTTATGGAGTGGAAAAAAGGAATTTCGTTAATTTTTTAAGTAATCTGTCTATAAACTGCTTTTACTTTTCTACCAATGAACAAAAACGTGCTATTCCTTCACCTCACAGCTGTATGAGAATTAAAACACACCTCAGAAGAACAAAGCAAAGCAGATGGATGAGAAAAGTGTGCAAAAAATCACTGTGGATTTGAACTGACATTTAAGAAAAGATTAGTGTTTTTCCCTGTTCTTTTATTTTTTAAAAGTTCTGTATCTGTGTGTTGATTCTTTAAGATACCCTGTGGGTAGAGCATGATGAGATTAAACATGTCATCCAGTGCCTCCAACCAAGCCTGATCCACGGAACTGCAATTTACTGTCAACTTGTAACTTTTCAGTAGTATTTTACTGTCTGAAAATTGTATCTTTTAGCCAATGCAAACTACACCTTAAATCTGCTATACAGAAGTACTGGATAACTTTGGCCCATATACGTTTCTATCTTGGGTATTCTTAGTGCATCCTGCATATCCCACTCCCATTTCTTCTAAACAAGTTGAAACATTAGAAATAGTTTCTGAAATTGTGGGACTATTCGTTGCTGAGAGACACCAGATCAGCAAAAATATTATGTTATTATTGAGTCGGAACTAACGGAAGTGCCTGTGTGGGGAAGGGCACATGGAACACACATGGCATCCTCGAAATTTACATGCACCAGCTCTCAGTCCACAGAGCAGCCTGGTAATCCACCCCAACCGCACTCCCTGGAACCCCTAACCCAGCCCCTGACTGGCTGCACCGCCCGTCCCTCCCACCTGGGAGGCACTGAGTGGACAGGGCTGGACATCCTGCCTGGGAGGGATGGCCATAGAGGGCCAAAGCTCATAAATACAGGTGCACATGAGACCATCTTGCTTTTTGTCTTGGGACCTGCCATTGCTTTGCGGAGCCGGACTTCCATAGGACTCTTCAGTAGTAGCTATTTTTCTCTTAATATCTTTTCTTAATCTCTTTTCTCTCTCTTTCTTTATTCCTTTTTGTCTTCTCTTAATCTCTTTTCCTTCTTTACTTTTTTCTTACTTAGTATTTGGGTAACTTAAAACCAGTGGGTTGGATTTTGTAAGCTGTGTGAGTCAGTGCTTTGTGGGATGATCTATCTGGCTGTATGTTACCCCTTTTAAACTTTTGCCAAAATCCTTATTTCCTACTAAAATTAAAATTGTCTCCTGAGAAAAGTGTGTTGCTTGTTCTCTTTAGGCTATCTCAATGCATTAAGAGCCAAAGACTCTGCAAAAGTTCATTAGGTGAAAATTTGGAGTCTTAAATATATTTCTAAAAGTAAAACTCCCGAAACTTGTAGCTTTGGGACTGGGGTCTTACACCTGCTCTTATTCTACAGGTGTTATATTTCTCATCTGCTTTCTAGAGAGCATGCTGCTTCAACCTCTTACTTTGACCAGTTGTGGCACTACCTAAACCCCTTTTTCAGCCCTACGCTTCCTAGGCTGATATGCACTTTCCTGTACAGTGCACAAAAGAAGGCGAACTCGAATAACACATCTTGCACCTTTTTTCTTTTCTAAGTTAGTAAAAGTACTGGCTCTGCAGAAGAAACAGTTAGCACTCCTATGTGACCCATGATAAAGTCACTCAGCGATATTGGTACATTGAGTACCAAGTGACATTAGAAGACATGATAGCTTGCAACATTTCCTTCACTGTGATTCTCTATTTCTAATTACTGATTATCAGGGGAAAAATAAATATGTGACACAGTAAATACAAATATGAACCACAATGTCTTAAATAACATGATATTGCATTCATGTACTAGTCATGTTTTAAGAAACCAATACTTGACATTAAAAATTCTGAGTGTATGTACATCAATTTGTGCTACCTTTCTAATGACATAATTTAAAAGCTTTCAGTTTTCATTAATATCTGTCAGAAATAGCAGAATGTGAAGAATTTGCCCTTTCCAGGTTTCTTGGAACAAAGTTTTTTCACTTACGCTGATAAAAAAGAGTAAAAATTAGCGTAATTGCTGACTTAAAATTAACAGTCTGAAAATCTCTGGAGAAGCTGAACAACACAACTTTTCCCTTATTTTGTTCTCTGGATTTATTCATTAAGAATGTTTCTTTCGGATTCTTTGATTATATCATCGAGGAGGTATTTTTACCTCTTAAAAGCTATAAATAGGTTAATTGATTTCACTAGACCACTCATGCTTAAAGATTCTTGTATCATAATATTAAATAAATATCTGTACCAGCTCCATGAGTTTTGCCATAACAAACACAAAGCAGCAGTCACCACTGTCATCTTCAAAACCTTTTATTTTGTTTTTTGTTTTATTGTATCAGTACTTTCCTGCTTTTATTTGCAAATTTTGCCAGTTTGATTGTCCTAGTTTCTTTTTAACTCCACAAATGTTTTCATACCAGGTTCAATATTTAATCTGAGGAAAACTGCAACAACAAAATATTCAATAAAATCATTATCCTTCTGTTTTCCAGTCCTACTTTAAAAAACTCTGGCAATTTGATCTCAGTTATGCAGGTCAAATGCTTTTCCTTATGCTTCTCCTCTCACCTCTTCCTAAATATGTCCTATTTACTTAAAAAAAAATACCGAATATTGCACTGTCTGTAAATGTTCACATATTCAGGTGAAAATGAAGAATTATTTTCAAAAAGACAAGAATGATTCTCAGTGTTTCCTTCCAATCATGTTTTTTTCTTAAAGTGGGTATTTAATTTTAAATTAATCTAAATGAAATTTTATAATTAATATAATTAAAAGAAATATTTCTCATTTTATTTAAGTATTTTGGGTGGAACCAAGTGTTTAGTATTTTTGATCAAAAAGTTGTCAGTTTAAGAAGAGGAACTTGATAATTTAATCAGATAAATATATTATTTGTATACCTTTTGCCCAGAGCCAACTGATTAGGGAGGCTGTATTTAACTGTTATATTGTTTTTGTTGGGTTTGTTCACAATCTTACCTACCTTGTCCAGTTTCTTCCATTTACTTGTCTGTTCTACCCAGCTATTCCAGTCCTATATTCTTTAGAGAAAAGTCTTATTCTCTTTAACTCTTTACTGTGTACAAAATAAAAGACATACAGCTTAATTGATTCCAGTATATTGTGAGTGTCTGAAGTAGTTCTCTCTTCTTTGTCACAGATCTCATTATTTATTGTATAATGTTTGTCATACTTCTGCTATATCCCACTGAAAAAAGGTCAAGAGTTGTTTTTTTTTAGCAGTGCAAACAGCTTTCTTCAGTACAATTGAAGTATGTGAATTAACTTTTTTTTTTTTTTTTAAGGAAAACTTGTGATCTTATTGACAGCCTCCCAAGATTTCCTAATGTAGCTCATACCTCCTGCTCTATACTCATAGAAATCAACTCAGTGGATTGTGACAGAGATTTATATTTTTTTCGGACTGTTAGAATGGGGATTTAATTTCAGAACAATTGCAAAGAAGTACTAGTGATAATGATGGTGGGTCACCAAGGCATCACACAGAGACTGGAGAATTCAACTGATGCAATATGGATGAGACTGATGCACATGAGATTTTCTTTGAAGAAAGAGGCAGTGAACCAGTCTGTGCTAACTGTTTGAGAAGCAAGAGCTGCTATAGACAAATGTCCCGAGCTGGGCTGTAGATGCTAAGGACCAGAATAAAAGTTAGCTGTCCAAGTTATCTGCAAGCAACCAAAGTATGACCCTTCTTACTCTCCCCAGTCACTTCCACTAAATTATTATTAAACCATAGAGATGTGCAAGTTATTAGTGAAGTTTGTGG